>OZ020555.1:6738292-6830792 GCA_963971465.1 Lepidochitona cinerea | reverse complement strand
AAAGATGAAAAACGCGTGGATCGGGGTGCGCCATTACCTCGACTTGTCGAGGTATCGCTTCTCGGCCTTTTGGCTAAGGCTATAGAACATTTGTTTGACAGCGATTCGAGTATCTCCACATTGTGGGTAGGTTTTGTGGACGAAGTTTTTAGTTCCTGTTTATTTTTTTTCCACTCTCCATTGGTGAGGTCTTCAGACCGGTGATGTCGTCCCACGTCGACCTAGGCCTTCTCAAGAAGACAGTGCGTCTCACCTTGACTGGATCAGTGCCCCCCATCCAGGAGATATATGACCTCTTCGAAGCGGCCTTTTTGGAAGTGGGAGTTGCAGCGGACAAAATCATGGCATTGGGACAGTTAAAAGGTAACCGGAATTGGCATTGTGTTTTTAATGATTCGTTTTCTTATGACTCTATTCTTCGTATGCATGACTTTCGTTTGGGTACATTTGACTGTGTTTGTTCGGTTTCTTCGTTTAACAAGTCTACCGTATCGATTAAGTTTTTTTGGGTTCCGTGCACTGTCCGTGACGCAGGTTTTGGCGTCTTTTGTGCACAATTCGGAAAAGTTCTCAAAATCGAAAGGAATTTTCCTAGAGGAAAAAATTACTCAAATTCTGTGAGAACAGTTACGATTGAGTGTTCAGAAGAACAAAAAGTGAAAATCCCCTACAATTGTATTATTGACAACCAGTATCCGGCCCTGGTAATGGTCCACGGCCGGGAGCCAAAGTGTTTGAGGTGCGGCACCATCGGTCACGTTCGTAGGGACTGCTCAGCCCCCCAATGCTCTACGTGCCATTCATATCAGCATGCCACTGAAAACCATCCGACACCAAAGTGGCGATCATTCGCTGACAGGGTCAGAGGATCCGCCCCCGCCCCTCCCCCATCTGTGGTTCCGGACCCCCCAGAGGAAATCGACGTTGACTACGACCATGACGTCGAGGAACCCCCTTACACCCCCCTGGTGAGTGAAGAAGAAGGGCCATCCCCATCAGTAGAGATGGACGAGCCTGCATCCCAACCTGACACTGCAGCCAAACCTGACAATATTCAACTTGAGGGAAATACGCCAACCCAGACGCTACCTACTACATCATCTTCTGTTACCCCCCAAGAACTCAATAACTCAGGCACCATTTCTCCAACATATGAAAGGCTAGGTAGAGGCAACTTCTTCAAAAATGACTCTAATTATAATTATAACCTTGATTCTCCTTCACCCGATCGGTCATATACTTTGTTGTCCTTGGTCCCTGACCAGGGAATTGCTTCTGAGGAGGAGGGGTACACGGTGGTTAGGGAGCGTCGTAAGAAACGGCGCCAGCCCAACACCTCGGTGTCCCCTCTTAAGAAGAAGTGATTCTTCTGGTCAGCCCAGGACTATAGTTATCTTCTTATTTTCATGTAACTTAGATAATTTTAAGTCTAACCATCAATAATGCAGGATCTTTCGTTTCATTCCATTAATTGTAATGGTTTACTTTCTTATCCTAAGTTTCCTAATTTATCTACAATATGTAGTTCTTTGAGTTATGATATTATTTTCCTTCAGGAGACTCACCTCGATTCTGAGGTTATCCAAAGGTCTTGGGAGTCTACCTGGGGGGGTAAATGTTTATTTTCTTATGGCTCTAATTTTTCTCGGGGGGTGGGCATTTTATTCCATCCTCGTTTATCTGTTGATTTTGTTAAAGTCCATAGGGACTTTGACGGTCGTCTTCTTTATGTTGATTGTTCTATTAATAATTTTGATTTGCGTTTGCTGTCTGTTTATGCTCCTTGTTTGGAGTGTGACAGGCGGGATTTCTTTCGTTCTTTAATTCCCCACTTAGTTTGTAGCCGGCCAATTATTATGGCCGGTGATTTTAACTGCATATTTGACCCGGGCCTCGACAAGGCTGGGGGCCAGCCTACCAGAGGCAGCGGTGGGTCCGAGGTCCTAAGGTCAATATGTCAGGATTTCTCTTTAGTTGATTCATTTCGTTATATCAATCCTCAGTTACCTGCTTTCTCATGGAAAAATAGTAATATAAAATGTTTATTAGACAGAATATTTATAAGTTCATCTTTAGTTAAGTATTTACGTACCTCTGATATAACTTTATGTTCAATTTCCGACCATTTGTTTATTAATTCATATTTTGTTTCTCTGCCTAATTCTACCAGGGTCGGCCCAGGGTATTGGCATTGTAATGTCAGTACCTTGGACGACCCTGATTTCCTTTCTGATTTTTTAGACTTGTGGTCTGTTTTTTCGGCTGTAGCAGATCGATCCTGTTCCTGGTGGGAGGAATTTAAACAAGAAGTTAAGTTACTTATTATTTCCCACAGTAAGAGACTATCTAAAATTCGAAATTCCAGTGTCCGACTTCTCCGTAAGCAAATTCAGGAACTTTCGGCAACCTCCCCTAGCTCCCCCCAACTTTCGGACCTCAAAAATGAGTTAAATGATTTAGTTTCCTCTTTCAATTTCGGTGTCAAAATCAGATCAAAAGCTGTTAATTTTAATTTTGATGAAAAACCCTCGCGCTTCTTTTTTCAAAAGGAGAAGTCGCAGGCTCAGCGTAAAACCCTTGATTTTCTGACCATTGAGGGTAAGGTCATTTCTGATTCTGATGAGTTATTATCTTCTGTTCGGGATTTCTATAAGTCTTTATTTTCTGCTGAGCCTGTTAGTGACACTTACCTTGATTATTTTTTCTCTGATTTGCCTTCTCTTTCTTTGAATGATTCCCAGGCCCTAGAGGGCCCTATTACCTTAGACGAAGTTAAGGAAGCCCTTAAGGGCATGAAAGATTTTTCGTCGCCTGGTTCTGACGGGCTTCCAAAAGAGTTTTATTTGAAATTTATTGATTTACTTGGAAAAGATTTAGTTATTTACCTTAATAATTGTTTTTCTCTTAATCATTTATCCAACTCTCAACGTTTGTGTTATATTTCTTTAATTTGTAAAGACAAGAACAATGCTGATAATCTTAAGTTTTGGCGTCCTATTTCTTTGCTTAATTTAGATTTTAAAATTATTTCCAAAGTTATGTGTAATCGTTTGAATTCTGTTATGAATATCTTAATTAACAAAGATCAGACATGTGCCGTACAAGGGAGATCTATTCTTGATAACGCTCATCTTTTAAGAAACATTATTGATTTTGTTAATTTAAAAAACTTACCTGCTTTGTTTCTCTGTATTGATAATGAGAAAGCCTTTGATCGCGTTTCCCATGAATATTTGTTTCGGCTCCTTGAGGTTTATAATTTCGGCCCTACCTTTCGGAAGTGGATCAAACTCCTGTATTCGGAGTCAAAAGCCTCGGTTTTGGTAAACGGTTTTATTTCGGAAGAGTTCTCTTTGAATAGGGGCGTGCATCAGGGCTGTCCGCTTTCGCCTCTTTTGTACGTCCTGTCGTTAGAGCCCTTACTCAATAAAATTCGTGCAAAACCTGAAATTGAGGGTATCTCATTACCCGGTTCAAAAGAAGTTGTAAAAATTTCAGCTTATGCGGACGATATTACCTGCATCCTTAAATCAAGGCTTTCTGTGATTCATATCATTAATTTGTGTGAGCTCTTCGGGACTGGCTCAGGGTCCAAGATCAACTTAATCAAGACGTATGGTTTGTGGCTTGGCCGCTGGGCCAGCTCCGAAGAGCCCATCTTATATTCAATTACTATGCATTCTTCGTTGAAAAAGATTATTGGGTTTCATTTGGGTTCTGTTGCACCGATTGATCTATGTAATGCTAATTTTAGACCATTAGTGGATAAAATCATCAATTTTTTGAATCTGTGGAAAAATCGTCATCTTTCATTTAAGGGCCGTTCTTTATTAATAACTGTCCTTGGTTTGTCTAAGTTATGGTATGTTGGTTCAGTTCTTCCTTTACCTCCTGAGTTACTTAAAGTTATTAATCATTCAGTTTATAATTTCTTTTGGGGCGGGTCACATGAATGTTTGAAAAGGGAGGTTTTAGTTAACTCTGTTGAGTTTGGGGGTTATAATTTGGTTCACATTCCTTCTAAGTTGAAATCATTTTACATTATGCATATTAAACGTTTGGTTCAGTTACATAATTCTGATGAGTTTCCTTCTTGGGGTTATTTTGCTATTTATTGGATTGGTTTATCTGTACGTTCTCTATGCCCTCAGTTTGCCCGAAATTCCATCCCTCATTCGTCATCAACTACTTATTTTTATTCTAATGTTATATCTGCCTATAAAGAATTACTTAAGTTAAACCCTTCTGTTGATATCCTTAGTTTGTCTACAAAGCAAGTGTATATAATGTATAAAAATAATGTTTCTGTTAAGCCACCTATTTTTTCTTTGTACCCTCAAGTTAATTTCCGTAAAACCTTTATCTCCAGTAATTCTCATATATTAGATTCTTCTGTTAAAAATTTCTTGTTCAAGATTATTCATCACATTTTGTATACTGGTTCTTATCTCAATAGAATATGCAGGGAACCACGAAGGCATTTGTGTTTGTTTTGCGGTGCTCATTGGGAGACCATTGAGCACCTTTTCTTCAGTTGTTCTTTTGTTAAACCTCTTTGGGATTATTTGTCTAATTTTATCAAACGTTTTACTTTGCTTTCTTTTAGATTTACTTTTATGAACGTTATTTTCTCTGTTTTCACTTCTAGTGGAAACAAGTTTTATGATGATTTTGTTCTTTATCTTATTTCTCAGTTAAAGTGGGTCGTGTGGAAGTGCCGGAATGAGGTGAAATACCACAACCGGACTTTCACACGCTCACGAATTATCTCCTTGTTTGAATCTTCAGTTCGTTCTCGTATTAGAGTTGATTTCTTCCGTTTTTCTTCTGACACTTTTTCTGATTTGTGGTCATGTGACCTCCGATTATGTTCTATTTTAAATGATCAGGTTCAGTTTCATTTTTAAATATTTTGTACTTACCTCATTATTTCAACCAACTGTCAATGTCATCCTGTAAATAAAACAATAATAAACTGTATATATATATATAAGTAAGGTAGTTAAGTTAGTTGAGTATAGTTAAGGTTGGTTAATTGTGTGATAGGTAAATATTTGGAGAGAATTTGAATTAAATGTTGTAAATAGTTAGTTAAGGTAATTAGTTAAGGTTAAAGTAAGGCTGTCTGGTCGGCTACATAGTAGCGGGCCAGGCAGTCATTAGAGTAGTTAAGTTTAGTTAAGGTTGGGAAATAAATGTTAGTTAAGTGGGAAAGGGTGGGTTTAATTAGGAGGGATGGGTAGGTATGTATATTTGTTGTAATGATAATAAAACCAGTTTTATTTTGAAACGTTTGGTATATTACAATATTAAAATTATGTTTGTTTTGTAATTAATAATTGATATATTGTTTTGTATTTCCATTTGTATTTCTTTAGTTGGGGGCATCTTCTGTGATGTAGCTAATTTTAATCGCCCCCAAGTTTCTGTCATTAAATGTTTGTACTTTTCCTTCTGTTGAATAAACAGTTTTCACAAAAAAAAAAAAAAAAAAGTATCTGTTCTTATCAGCTTAATATCTGATACGTCTTCCATTGGAAGGCATCGATATTAAACTGATTTTTGGAACTAGGCGAGAGATCTGGAGCTTGCTCCATCCCCGCCACGGGTCGACCCGGTATTGCAGTACTTCCGGGACTGGCCCACTACTTTAATTTAAATCAATAATAGACTTACATTTCGTTTACTTGCATTCTGATGCTTATTTTCTATATTTTCAGGTAAACATGAGCCTAATCCATAGTACATCGAAAACCCGTCCAGGGGGGGTTAATGGGTATTATTGAAAACGTTAGCAGCAAGGTTAGATGTTCCGCAAGAAAAATAAAACATAAAAAGACTGATTACAGCACCCGGTGTTCCCAGGCGGTCACCCATCCAAGTACTAACCGGGCTCGACGTTGCTTAACTTCGGTGATCGGACGAGAACCGGTGTTTTCAACGTGATATGGCCGTAATCGAAAGATACAGGTAAAAACAGTCTTAAAAAGTAGAACGCTTTAGGTATAACACACAAACGCGCCATCCGATTTCATGCTGGCTACTCCAAACCACTGTCCCCAACGGCCAACCACTGTCAAACTGGTCAGTTTGCATTCACACATCGTTTTCGGACAAATTACACTCATTTTTCAATGTTTTCCTTACTTATACAGTAATAATACACCGCGCATGCTCACTCAACACACTTCTACATACACCACATTGAAACAAGTTATACCGTTGTGTTCCTCTCGTCGGTCTGATTCCAATGAAACAAACCAGGGCCATATCCATCGATTACGTCCCGCTGAATTCCAATATCGATTTTCACCATTATGACGTCAGGCCATTGATGACGACGTTAACAACGCCGTTGCTAGAGGCAAGAAGGGTGATATTGGCCCCAAAACAACTGTAAATGCTCCGATTTGAATGCGGTTTTTTTCCGATACCACTAATAGATATGCGCCGCACTCGTTCATAACATATTTAGACCTCTCCTGGCAAAGGAAATAGTCGGGTATGAAATTACCTAGCATTTCGTTCAATTCACTGTAACCCATATATCACTATTTTCATATCCGATGATACTAAAAAGATGAAAAACGCGTGGATCGGGGTGCGCCATTACCTCGACTTGTCGAGGTATCGCTTCTCGGCCTTTTGGCTAAGATCAACCGTGAATAGATCTTGGAGCGATTTTTTTCTAGTATCTCCACATTCTGGGTGAGTTGGGTGGACGAAGTTTTTGTTTATTTATTTTTTTCAACAATCTGCTGAGCTGATCTATCACCAGTCTTCTCGGTGGTAAGAGCAAGGAGGGATGCCGTCCCATTCAGACCCGAGCCTGCTCAGGAGAACGGTGCGTCTGTCGCTGCTGGGAACACCACCTCCGATTGACAAAATCTACGACCTATTCGAGGAGAACTTTGCCAGGGCAGGAGTGACGGAGGATGAAATATTAGCCATCGGGCAGCTTAAAGGTAACAAGAACTGGCATGCCTGTTTTTCAAATTCTGTTTCATTTGATAATGTTCTTAAACTTTGTGATTTTCGACTCGGTTCATTTGATTGCGTTTGTTCCGTGTCTTCATTTGACAATTCTACTGTGCAAGTTAAGTTTCACTGGGTTCCATTTTCAGTTAGAGATTCTGGTTTCGCTTCTTTCGCTTCCCAGTTCGGTAAAGTTATTAAGGTTGAGAAGGCATTTCCGGGAAAAAAAAAATATGCTAGTTCTGTGAGGATCGTAACCATCGAGTGTTCTGAGTCTAATAAAGCAAAAATTCCTTATAATTGCGTCATTGACTCAATATACCCAGCATTAGTTTTGGTTCCTGGTAGAGACCCTAAATGTCTACGCTGCGGTCTTTTAGGCCACGTTAGGAGAGAATGTGTTACGCCTCAATGTGGAGTATGCCGTGCTTTCGGGCACAGTTCGAATGAACATGAGAGGCGGTTTTCCTCTTTCGCCGCCCGTGTTAGTCAAAGACCGTCCCGGGAGGTCGAAGAGGAAACAAGTATGGAGGAAACATTGGAGGAAGTTTCCTCCAACATTGTCAATGTAAGTGTACACCAACCCCCAAGTGGAATTTTACCTGTGCCTGTGCCCCCTAAATCCCCTGTGCTCCCTGTGCCTCCTGTGCCTACTAAATCACTGCCAACCCCCCTCCCCCCTGTGCCTGAGGATTATGCTGAGGATAGTGTGAATGTTGAGGAAATCATTGGAGACGCCATGGATATGTCCGCTACTCCAAAGCGTCAGCGGTCCCCATCCCCACCCTCCACCATATCCCAAACTTATAGAGACTTGGCTCAAGGAAACAGAATTAATAACCCCTCCCCAAACTATTCACAATCTTCTCCGGACTCATTGCCTTATGACGGCAAGACATTACTTTCCTTTCTTTCTGACCAGGAGAGTTGCTCCGACTCGGAGGGGTTCACTGTGGTGAGGGACCGGCGCCGCTCGCGGCGTGGGTCTCCCCCCGCGGGGTCCCCTCTTAGGAAGAAGTGATTCTTCTGGTTAGAATATATTTAAGCAAAAGCTGGTTTAATTAACATTTCTGTCTGATTTTAAAACTACTGAAAAATTATGCAAGACCTTTCATTTCATTCGATTAATTGCAATGGTTTACTTTCTTTTCCTAAGTTTCCTAATTTATCCACTATTTGTAAATCTCTTAGTTATGATATTATTTTCCTCCAGGAAACTCATCTCAATTCACAGGATATTCAGAAATCCTGGGAGGTTTCCTGGGGGGGTAAATGCCTATTTTCATTTGGTTCCAATTTTTCTTGCGGGGTTGGGATTTTATTCCATCCCCGTTTATCGGTTGATTTTGTCAAAGTCCATAGGGACTTTGATGGTCGTTTACTTTATGTTGATTGTTCTGTTAATAATTTTCCTCTTCGTTTGCTGTCTGTTTATGCTCCTTGTTTGGAGAATGACAGGCGGGATTTCTTTCGTTCTTTGATTCCTCACTTAGTTTGTAGCCGGCCAATTATCTTGGCCGGTGATTTTAACTGCATTTTTGACCCGGGCCTCGACAAGGCTGGGGGCCAGCCTACCAGAGGCAGCGGTGGGTCCGAGGTCCCAAGGTCAATATGTCAGGACTTTTCTTTAGTTGATTCATTTCGTTATATTAATCCTCAGTTACCTTCATTTTCCTGGTCAAACAACAAAGTTAAATGCTTATTAGATCGTATTTTCATTAGTCAATCTCTAGTTAAACATTTAGTTAAGTCATATACATCTATTTGCTCATTATCTGATCATTTGTTTATTAATTCTTATTTGGTTTCATTGCCTAATTCTACCAGGGTCGGCCCAGGGTACTGGCATTGTAATGTTAGTACTTTGGACGACCCTGATTTTCTTTCTGATTTTTTAGATATCTGGTCTGTTTTTTCGTCAGTGGCAGATTATTCCTGTTCCTGGTGGGAGGAATTCAAATATGAAGTTAAGTTACTTATTACTTCCCACAGTAAGAGATTATCCAAAATTCGAAATTCCAGTGTCCGACTTCTCCGTCAACAAATCCAGGAACTTTCGGCCACTTCCCCTAGCTCCCCCCAACTTTCGGACCTCAAAAATCAATTAAATGATTTAGTTTCCTCTTTCAATTTCGGCGTCAAAATCAGATCAAAAGCTGTTAATTTTAATTTTGATGAAAAACCCTCACGCTTCTTTTTTCAAAAGGAGAAGTCGCAGGCTCAGCGTAAAACCCTTGATTTTCTGACCTTAGAGGGTAAGGTCATTTCTGATTCTGATGAGTTATTATCTTCTGTTAAAAGTTTTTACAAGTCTTTATTTTCTGCTGAGCCCGTTAGTGACACTTATCTAGATTATTTTTTCTCTGATTTGCCTTCTCTTTCGTCTGATATTTCTTTGACCTTAGAAGGTCCGATTACTTTATTAGAAATTAAAGATGCCCTTAAGGGGATGAAAGATTTTTCTTCGCCGGGTTCGGACGGCTTACCGAAAGAATTTTATTTGAAATTTATCGATATTATTGGTTCTGATTTTGTTACTTATTTGAATACTTGTTTTTCTAATAATGTTCTATGTAATTCACAACGCCTCGCTTACATTTCTTTAATTTGTAAAGATCCAAATAATTCTGATAATCTTAAGTTCTGGCGTCCCATTTCTTTATTAAACCTTGATTACAAGATTATTTCTAAAGTTTTATGTAACAGATTAAACCCTATTATGTACCTTTTAGTTAAAAAAGACCAAACTTGTGCCGTTCCAGGGCGATCAATTTTAGACAATGCTCATTTATTACGCAATATTATTGATTATGTTAATTTTAAGAACCTTCCAGCTTTATTTTTATGCATTGATAACGAGAAAGCCTTTGATCGCGTTTCTCATGAATATTTATTTCGGCTTTTAGAAGTTTATAATTTTGGGCCTGTTTTTCGGAACTGGATCAAACTCTTGTACTCAGAGTCAAAAGCATCGGTTTTGGTAAACGGTTTTATTACGGAGGAGTTCGATTTGAAGAGGGGCGTCCATCAGGGCTGTGCCTTGTCGCCTCTCTTGTACGTCCTGTCGTTAGAGCCCCTGCTTAATAAGATTCGTGCAAAACCTGAAATTGTGGGGATATCACTCCCCGGTTCAAAAGAATCCGTTAAAATTTCAGCATATGCAGACGATATTACCTGCACTCTTAAATCAAGGCTTTCTGTAATTCAGATACTTAATTTGTGTGAGCTCTTTGGGACTGGCTCAGGGTCCGATCCCCCCCCCACCACTGACAATCTCACCAACATACAGACAATTGGCAGAGGGGAACTGTGTAATTTCGCCCGCCCCCTCCCCAACTTCCTCTGACTCAACCCCTGAAAACCGAAGAACTTTACTTTCCTATTTGTCTGACCAGGAGGCGGCTTCTGACTTGGAGGGGTTCACTTTGGTGCGGGAGCGGCGCCGCTCGCGGCGTAGCCCCAAACCAGGGGGTTCCCCTTTAAGGAAGAAATAGTCTTCCTGGTCAAATTTAATTGATTTTCTTAAAGTGGCATGAGCTGCCGAAATTCACACTTTTTTCATAATTTCTAATCGTCACGATAGTAAGAGGCGTTGAAGGTCATCGAAAAACTAAATGATTGGCGTTGGAATGAGGAAAATCCATACAGTATGTGCCCTATACAAACTGAAAACGTGTTCGAAAAGTAGCAAAATTTAAATAACCGGGACGACCATTCATTCATTCTAAGTCAAAGTTAGTTCAAAACAATACTTTATCGTACATTCTTGAGACCAGAAGCACTAAAAAGCTTCTGAATTATACGTCTTGAGAAAAATAGCTGATAATTTCAACATTCTGTGTTTACGTCAAAATATCGGCATTTTGGCAGCTCATGCCCCTTTAAGCCTAGGCTGTAATTCTCACTTAGTGATTTAAATGATTATTTATATTGATTATCACCCAACATAAACACAAATGCAGGATATTTCTTTTCATTCTATTAATTGCAATGGTTTACTTTCTTATCCTAAGTTTCCTAATTTATCCACTATTTGCAAATCTCTTAATTTTGATATTATTTTCCTCCAGGAAACTCATCTCAATTCACAGGATATTCAGAAATCCTGGGAGAGTTCCTGGGGGGGTAAATGCCTATTTTCTTTTGGTTCTAATTTTTCTTGCGGGGTTGGGATTTTATTCCATCCTCGTTTATCTGTTGATTTTGTTAAAGTTCATAGGGACTTTAACGGCCGTCTACTTTATGTTGACTGTTCTGTTAATAATTACTCTTTACGTTTGCTGTCTGTTTATGCTCCTTGTTTGGAGTGTGACAGGCGGGATTTCTTTCGTTCTTTAATTCCCCACTTAGTTTGTAGCCGGCCAATTATTATGGCCGGTGATTTTAACTGCATATTTGACCCGGGCCTCGACAAGGCTGGGGGCCAGCCTACCAGAGGCATCGGTGGGTCCGAGGTCCTAAGGTCAATATGTCAGGATTTCTCTTTAGTTGATTCATTTCGTTATATCAATCCTCAGTTACCTGCTTTCTCATGGAAAAATAGTAATATAAAATGTTTATTAGACAGAATATTTATAAGTTCATCTTTAGTTAAGTATTTACGTACCTCAGATATAACTATATGTTCAATTTCCGACCATTTGTTTATTAACTCATATTTTGTTTCTCTGCCTAATTCTACCAGGGTCGGCCCGGGGTACTGGCATTGTAATGTTAGTACTCTGGACGACCCTGATTTTCTTTCTGATTTTTTAGATATCTGGTCTGTCTTTTCGTCTGTGGCAGATTATTCCTGTTCCTGGTGGGAGGAATTCAAATATGAAGTTAAGTTACTTATTATTTCCCACAGTAGGAGATTATCCAAAATTCGAAATTCCAGTGTCCGACTTCTCCGACAACAAATTCAGGAACTTTCGGCAACCTCCCCTAGCTCCCCCCAACTTTCGGACCTCAAAAATGAGTTAAATGATTTAGTTTCCTCTTTCAATTTCGGCGTCAAAATCAGATCAAAAGCTGTTAATTTTAATTTTGATGAAAAACCCTCACGCTTCTTTTTCCAAAAGGAGAAGTCACGGGCTCAGCGTAAAACCATTGATTTTTTGACCATTGAGGGTAAGGTCATTTCTGATTCTAATGATTTGTTATCTTCCGTTAGGAGTTTTTATGAATCTTTATTTTCTGCTGAGCCTGTCAGTGACACTTATCTTGAATATTTTTTCTCTGATTTGCCTTCTCTTTCTTTTGAAAATTCCAATGTATTAGAAGGGCCAATTACCCTTGATGAAGTTAAGGCTGCCCTAGAGGGGATGGAGAGCTACTCCTCCCCTGGGTCTGACGGACTCCCTATGGAGTTTTATTTAAAGTTTTTAAATGTTCTTGGTTCTGATTTTGTTAAATACTTAAATACTTGTTTTGATTTAAATATTTTGTCTGCTTCTCAAAGATTATGTTATATTAAGTTAATTTGTAAAGATTCCAAACAATCCGATAATCTTAAGTTTTGGCGACCTATATCATTGCTTAATTTAGATTACAAAATTATTTCAAAAATTTTATGTAATCGCTTAAATTTAGTTATTAATCTTTTGGTTCACCAGGACCAGTCTTGTGCTGTGCCTGGTAGAAGTATCCATGACAACGCTCATCTCTTACGTAACATCATCGATTATGTTGGTTTAAAAAATGTTCCTGCTTTATTTTTATGCATCGACAATGAGAAAGCCTTTGATCGCGTTTCACATGAATACCTCTTTCGGCTATTAGAAGTTTATAATTTCGGCCCAAATTTTCGGAAATGGATAAAACTCTTGTATTCGGAGTCAAAAGCATCGGTTTTAGTCAATGGTTTTATTTCGGAGGAGTTCAATCTGAGGAGGGGCGTCCATCAGGGCTGTGCCCTCTCTCCTCTGCTCTACGTCCTGTCCTTAGAGCCCCTTCTAAATAAGATCCGTACAAAACCAGAAATTCAGGGGGTTAAACCCCCCGGCTCAAAAACCCAAATCAAACTCTCAGCATTTGCAGATGATATTACCTGCACCCTTACATCAAGGCTTTCTGTTATTCATATTATCAATTTGTGTGAGCTCTTCGGGACGGGCTCCGGTTCCAAGATTAACATGATAAAAACGTATGGCTTGTGGCTGGGCCGATGGGCCCGCTCCGAAGAGCCCACCTTATACTCTGTTTCCATGTTTAGTTCCTTTAAAAAGATTATTGGTTTATATTTATGTACCTCATCTCCTCAGAATATTTCAAATCATAATTTCAAACCCATTGTAAATAAAATTGTTGATGTTTTAAATTTATGGCGCAATAGGCATTTATCATTTAGGGGCCGTTCTCTTTTAATTTCAGTTCTTGCTTTATCAAAGTTATGGTATGTTGGTTCTGTTTTTCCTTTACCTCCTGATTTACTTAAAGTTATAAATCATTCAGTTTATCAGTTTTTCTGGGGCGGGTCTCATGAATGTCTTAAGAGGGAAGTTTTAGTTAATTCTCTTCAGTTTGGTGGATTTAAAATGGTCCACATTCCTTCTAAGTTAAAAGCACTTTACATTATGCACATTAAACGTTTGGTTCATTTTTTCCGTTCTGATGATTTTCCTTCTTGGGGTTATTTTACTATTTATTGGATAGGTTTTCAATTAAGATCTCTTTGCCCTGAGTTTGCCTCCAATTTAATTCCTCATTCCTCTGTAAATACCTATTTTTATACCAATGTCTTCTCTGCATATAAAGAACTTTTAAGATTATCACCTGATGTAAATATTATAACATTGACTACAAAACAGGCTTATTTAATTTTTTCCAATTCTGTATGTGTACCTCCCCCTATTATTAAAATATACCCACAAATTAATTTTAACTTAGTTTTTAAAGCTATTAACTCGACACACTTAGACTCTTCTGTTAAAAACTTTTTGTTTAAAGTTGTTAATCATATTTTGTACACTGGTTCTTTTTTGAATAGAATTTGTAGAGAGCCCCGTAAATACCTTTGTTTATTTTGTGATGCTCAATGGGAAACCATTGAGCATCTTTTCTTTAGTTGTCCTTTCGTTAAACCCCTTTGGTCATACCTGTCTGATTTTATTGAACGTTTTA
Source organism: Lepidochitona cinerea (assembly GCA_963971465.1). Taxonomy (NCBI): domain Eukaryota; kingdom Metazoa; phylum Mollusca; class Polyplacophora; order Chitonida; family Tonicellidae; genus Lepidochitona; species Lepidochitona cinerea. The sequence continues at coordinate 6,816,713 of OZ020555.1, read as the reverse complement.
CTCTGCTTTCTTTTAGATTTACTTTTATGAATGTTATTTTCTCTGTTTTCACTTCTAGTGGAAACAGGTTTTATGATGATTTTGTCCTTTATCTTATTTCTCAGTTAAAGTGGGTCGTGTGGAAGTGCCGGAATGAGGTCAAGTACCACAACCGGACTTTCACACGCTCACGAATTATCTCCTTGTTTGAATCTTCAGTTCGTTCTCGTATTAGAGTTGATTTCTTCCGTTTTTCTTCTGACACTTTTTCTGATTTTTGGTCATGTGACCTCCGGTTATGTTCTGTTTTAAATGATCAGGTTCAGTTTCATTTTTAAATATTTTGTATTTACCTTATTATTTCTCTCATGTAAACAATTTCTTCAACTTTCATCCTATAAATAACACAAGTGTAAATATAAACTGTATATACATAATTAAGGTAGTTAAGTTAGTTAAGTATAGTTAAGGTTAGTTTAAGGTTATTTTAGGTAGTAAATATTTATAATGAATTTAAATTAAATGTTGTATATAATAAGTTAATGTAATTAATAATTAATTAGGGTTAAAGTAGGGCTGTCTGGTCGGCTACATAGTAGCGGGCCAGGCAGTCATTAGAGTATTTAAGGTTAGTTAAGGTCGGGAAATGGGTTTTATTAAAGGGGGAAGGGTGTGTTAACTTAAAAGGGCTGGGTAGTTAAGGGTTAAATTTTGTTTCATAATAAAACCAATTCTTTGATTAATGTTTTTGTATATTAAAATATAAATATTAAATTGATTTAAAATTAATAATTCATATATTGTTTTCGATTTTCCTTTGTACTTCTTTAGTTGGGGGCCTCTCTTGTGATGTGCTTAATTTTAATCGCCCCCAATTCTGTTAATAAATCTATGTACATTCTCTGTAAATAAACAGTTTTCACAAAAAAAAAAAAAAAAAGTATCTGTTCTTATCAGCTTAATATCTGATACGTCTTCCATTGGAAGGCATCGATATTAAACTGATTTTTGGAACTAGGCGAGAGATCTGGAGCTTGCTCCATCCCCGCCACGGGTCGACCCGGTATTGCCGTACTTCCGGGACTGGCCCACTACTTTAATTTAAATCAATAATAGACTTACATTTCGTTTACTTGCATTCTGATGCTTATTTTCTATATTTTCAGGTAAACATGAGCCTAATCCATAGTACATCGAAAACCCGTCCAGGGGGGGTTAATGGGTATTATTGAAAACGTTAGCAGCAAGGTTTATAGATGTTCCGCAAGAAAAATAAAACATAAAAAGACTGATTACAGCACCCGGTGTTCCCAGGCGGTCACCCATCCAAGTACTAACCGGGCTCGACGTTGCTTAACTTCGGTGATCGGACGAGAACCGGTGTTTTCAACGTGATATGGCCGTAATCGAAAGATACAGGTAAAAACAGTCTTAAAAAGTAGAACGCTTTAGGTATAACACACAAACGCGCCATCCGATTTCATACTGGCTACTCCAAACCACTGTCCCCAACGGCCAACCACTGTCAAACTGGTCAGTTTGCATTCACACATCGTTTTCGGACTAATTACACTCACTTTTCAATGTTTTCCTTACTTATACAGTAATAACAAACCGCGCATGCTCACTCAACCCACTTCTACATACACCACATTGAAACAAGTTATACCGTTGTGTTCCTCTCGTCGGTCTGATTCCAATGAAACAAACCAGGGCCATATCCATCGATTACGTCCCGCTGAATTCCAATATCGATTTTCACCATTATGACGTCAGGCCATTGATGACGACGTTAACAACGCCGTTGCTAGAGGCAAGAAGGGTGATATTGGCCCCAAAACAACTTTAAATGCTCCGATTTGAATGCGGTTTTTTTCCGATACCACTAATAGATATGCGCCGCACTCGTTCATAACATATTTAGACCTCTCCTGGCAAAGGAAATAGTCGGGTATGAAATTACCTTGCATTTCGTTCAATTCACTGTTACCCATATATCACTATTTTCATATCCGATGATACTAAAAACATGAAAAACGATCGGATCGGGGTGCGCCATTACCTCGACTTGTCGAGGTATCGCTTCTCGGCCTTTTGGCTAGATCACTTTACATTTGATCAGAGAGTGGTTTAATGTACCCCCCCCCCCCTGTGGGGTATTGCATTTTTTCCCGTGTAAACTGTTTAGTTTATTCGGTGGGCCCGCAAACGGGACTCTAAAGCAAAGAGTATTTTGCGGGTTATGTGTGTGTGTGAGGTTGGAAGTAGTCTGTTTATAACTGCTTTCCTTCCTCACAATGAGTGTGTTCAATACCAGTCGAGTACGCCGATCCGTCAGGATTACGTTTGGCGACGCTCCCAGGGATAAAGTGCACCTTCACCTCTACAAGTTTATTGTTGCCTTGGACTTTGTGGAAGATGCCAACGTTATTTCAATCGGTCAACTTAAGAGTGTCCGTGAGTGGTTTGTTTTGTTTGACAGCGAGTATATTGCAGAGAGATTTATAAGATCACACAGTTCTGAGCCAACCTTAATTCCGGATGTTCGCGCCAGTTTTTTAGCATCCTCTGTGTTTTCGAAATGTATAACAGTACGTCTTCACTGGGTTCCATGCTGGACCAGTGATGAAGATATTCTTTTTTATATGGGATTATTTGGGAAAGTAAAGTCCTGGTCGCGCCCACAAGACCGGACAACAGGTAAAACAAGTGGTGTGATCATCTTTCGTTTGGAAGTAGAGACTACAAAATCCGACCCCCTACCATATCTTGGCACGATATGTGGTGACCCAGTACTCATAGTGGTCCCTGGTCGAGAGCCAATGTGCCTTAGATGTGAGAAAATCGGCCATCTTCGCAAGGACTGTACGATTCGCCAGTGCCAGTCATGTGGGTCCTACGACCACCCACCTGGAGGCTGTTTAACCTATGCTGGCAGAGTTTCTTCGGTTACCAACAGAGGCCCTCCTCGTTCAAGAAATAGGGGTGGGCTGGGTGGCAGACAGCCTCCCTCTATTCAGTTTGCATTTAGTGATGGCATATCTTCATCTGACGAAGAAGCTGCCCCGATAGTATCAAGTGTGGTTAGTGTTATCCCTGATTCTTGTGTTCTCCCTTTAGTGGATGTTGGTTCCGATGATGTTCCTGATGTAAAACCGTCCATGGATCTATTCACGCCAGGAGACGAACCTTTGGAGATAGGTTTTTCTACACCATCCGTGGGTTCGAATGACGACGTGGAGCACACCGAGCAGTCAGTTAATATTGTTTCAGGCGACGTTGTACCGCCTTGTGTTGAAGTAGTGTCTCGTGAAACAGTACCCGGATCTGTTACTTCTGTGTGTTCGGGCGACGTTGTTCCGCCTACTACTCTTAATACTCCAAGTGATTTTGTTCAGCCTCCAAGAAACAGTTCCATGGGTGATGTTGTCCCACCCACACTGAACACTGTTCCACCAACAAACAATGTAACTGAAATGGATTACACTCAGCAGACAAAGAGACCTGCTTCGGACTTACCAAGACCTTCAAAGGGTAAGTCAAAGAAAAAAAAATGACTAGCGTACCAAACTTTCTGTAGATCGATAGGACTTGAACCTCTTCCTTTTTAACTTTTCATTGACTTTAATTTAACTTAATGGATAATTCAAATTTAATTTCTTTTTGTACTTTAAACTGCAATGGTCTTTTGGATAATTCCAAACGACGCAATTTATTTTCTTTTCTAAAATTTTCACAGTATTCAATTATTTTTTTGCAAGAAACACACCTTCATTCCCCCACTCTGGAATCCCAATGGAAGACAGAGTGGGGGGGTGAGGGGGTGTTTTCCTTAGGAACAGCTTTTTCTAAGGGAGTAGCCATTTTATTTTCTCCTGATTTGGACGTTTCAATTAAAAATTCTAATATTGATTTTGATGGTAGGATAGTTCAATGTGATATACAAATTTCGGATGCTAGCTTTCGTCTTGTCTGTATATATGCTCCGTCTATTCAAGGAGAGAGGAAACCATTTCTAGGTACAATACAATCTTTTTTAAACACAAACCTACCTGTAATCCTGGGCGGTGATTTTAATTGTATTCTAGACCCCTTGTTAGACAAAACTGGGGGTAATCCCGCTTTGGGTGCTGGTGGGGGTGAAATACTAAAACAACTTTGCTCCGACAATGATTTGTCAGACATATTTCGGTACTTTCATCCAGGAAAAGTTGCTTTCACTTGGTCTAGTACAATAGTTTCTTCTCTCCTTGATAGATTTTTTGTGTCTAAACAAATATTGCAATTCTGTTCGGGGGCGAAAATCGTACCTTCGCCCTCGTCAGATCATTGTATTGTTGAATTTTCAATCAAAAATATCTCCTCTCTGGTCAGGGGACCTGGGTATTGGCACTGCAATGTGTCGGTGCTTAGCGATCCTGATCTTAGGGAAGATATTTACAATATAATTAAAATATATGGTAGCCTTAATGATTTCTCTCCTATTTGGTGGGAGGAATTAAAACAAGAAATCAAAAGTTTAATAATCCTTCACAGCAAAAGAATTTCTTATGATCGCCAAGTCGAAATAAATGAAATTAAAAAAAGCATACTTACCCTTAATCGCTCCAATCCGGCAGGTCCTGAAATTAAAAATTTAAAGCAAAAATTAGAATCCTTACTTTCTGTATACAATAAAGGAGTGTATATTCGCTCAAAAGTGAGAAATTTTAATTTTGATGAAAAGCCATCTAAATACTTTTTCAATAAGGAGAAAGTAAGGGGAAGGTCCAAACTAATTGAAAAACTTACCGTAGAGGGCAACCCCATTTCGGAATTTTCGGAAATTAAAAATGCTGTGAAGAATTTTTATACTGACTTGTTCTCTGAGGAGGATGTCTCCGATACACACGCAGACATGTTCCTCACAGACTTACCTTCATTGTCTTCGGGGGAGTCCGACCCTCTGGAGGAACCTATTTCTCTGGAAGAGGTTCGGGCTGCCCTGAGGGCAATGAAGAATGATTCATCCCCTGGTTCCGATGGATTACCAAAAGAGTTCTACGAATCTTTTTTGGATGAGATTGGACCTCTTTACGTTCAATTTATAAATAGTTGTTTTCATTCTTTTTCTTTGGCTCCATCTCAGAGGCTAAGCATTATTACCCTTATTTGTAAGGATAAGTCTAAAGCCGACAACCTTAAATTTTGGAGGCCAATATCACTATTGAATATTGATTATAAGATCGTATCTAAGATTCTCTGTGCGCGCCTGGGATCGGTAATGGATTTATTAATCCACCCGGACCAGACGTGTGCGGTGCCCCTTAGATCGATCTTAGACAATTGCCATTTACTAAGAAACATCATTGATTTCATAAATCAGAAGCAGTCTGAAGGTCTTTTTCTATGCATTGACAACGAGAAAGCTTTTGATCGGGTTTCTCATAAATTTCTTTTTAGGGTCTTAGAAAAATACAATTTTGGTCCAAACTTTCGGCGCTGGGTAAAACTCCTATATTTTGAGTCAAAAAGTTCTGTTTTAGTCAACGGTTTTGTTTCGGAACCTTTCCAGGTACAACGGGGCGTGCATCAGGGCTGTGCCCTCAGTCCTTTATTGTACGTCCTGGCACTGGAACCACTCCTTAACAAAATCCGGGCAGATCCAAAAATCAGAGGAATTTCGGTTCCTGGTTCCAACATTGAAAACAAACTTTCGGTATTCGCAGACGATATTACCTGCACTTTATCTTCAAAGTTTTCTGTTGTCTTTGTCTTAAACTTATGTACTCTTTTTCAGTCTGCTTCTGGTTCCAAGGTCAACCTTGGTAAAACCAAAGGGCTTTGGTTGGGTCGCTTGTACGGTAGCCAGGAACAGCCATATGGCATTACCTGGACAAGCGAGCCGACCAAAATTGTAGGGGTAAGATTTTCTTCCAGCCCACTGTCTATAATTTTCCGATGCAATTGGAAAGTCGTTATTGATAAAGTAACGAAAATTTTTAACTTGTGGAAGAATCGATATGTTTCATTTAAAGGAAAATCTATATTAATCAATGTTTTGGCCCTAAGCAAATTGTGGTATTTGGGGTCGTGCCTGTTTTTACCAGATGAATACATGCAATTATTAGTTCGCCAACAATTTAAGTTTTTTTGGGGTGGGGGGCATGAGTGCCTTAAACGCCAAATAATTTATAACCGGGTTGAAGAGGGAGGGTTTTCTTTAGTTGACATAAGATTGAAACTGAATGCATTGTATGTCATGCATATTTGTAATTTGATTAAGTACTTCAACACACCAAAATGTCCGGTGTGGTGCTATTTTTCAGTTTATTGGCTGGGTCATCGGCTAAGGGTCTTTTGCCCTTTGATGGCCCGCAATAACATTCCCCATTCATCCCACCTTCCCCCATTTTATGATAAGGTAATGTCGGTGTTTCGTAGTTTCCTCGACGCCAGGAATTCATGCGACCTTCTCAATCTAACAACAAGGAAGGTCTACTGGATTCTCCTGACGTCGAGGAGGCTCGATTCCCCGGTCATTAGACTTTTTCCTTCAGTTAAATTTTCAGAAACTTTTGTTAATGGTTCTTCGCCAATACTGGCTAACAATGTTAAAGATTTTGTTTTCAAATGTCACCATAGGATCCTGTATACAGGATCCTATCTTAATAAGATTTGTCGGGAGAGGAGGAAGAATAACTGCACATTATGTAACTCACAGTGGGAGACAATAGACCACTTATTTTTCTTTTGTCCTCATGTGAGGCAATTGTGGGTAAAACTTGCTACGGCAGTTAAATTAATTACAGGTTTCGATTTTAAGTTTACTTGCCAAGTTGTGGTGTTTACCCTTTTTAACAAATGTAAAAATGTAGCATTAAATGATCTTTTAATTTTATTTATTTCAAATTTAAAATGGTATATATGGAAAGGCAGAAATGATGTAAAATTCCATAACCATGCTTTCTCACCTGGTGAGGTGTGGGCAAATTTTGTTCAATCAATTAAATTAAGGTGCTTTTTAGATTTTAAAACTTACCCAAATATTGTTTTCGAAAAACGATGGTCCTGTGGAGGCAAACTAGCCGTGGTTACGTCGCCTTCTGCATTTATTTTCAAACTAAAATAATGTCATAATAATATGTCTAATTTTTTAATTGTATACTTACCTGGTACTTACCTTATAGTCGGTTTTTCTTTCTGCTCCACAGCACTTCTGTAATAGGGAAAAAGACCATTGTTATGTATTGTTATATATATATATATATATATATATATACATATATAAAGATATTGTGTAAATAGATGTTTAAGCGATTGCCACCGCATGTGTTGTTATTAATTATAACTTTCTGTTAGAATAAACCATAATGTTCAACTTATAATCAAAGATATTGATATTAATCTTGACTTTCTGTTAGAGCAAACTAAACTGTTCAATTAATGACTTTGGGGCACTACTGTGATACATGATTTTATTCGCCCCTAGTCTGATCTTTGTTTCACTTACCAAAAAAAAAAAAAAAGTATCTGTTCTTATCAGCTTAATATCTGATACGTCTTCCATTGGAAGGCATCGATATTGAACTGATTTTTGGAACTAGGCGAGAGATCTGGAGCTTGCTCCATCCCCGCCACGGGTCGACCCGGTATTGCAGTACTTCCGGGACTGGCCCACTACTTTAATTTAAATCAATAATAGACTTACATTTCGTTTACTTGCATTCTGATGCTTATTTTCTATATTTTCAGGTAAACATGAGCCTAATCCATAGTACATCGAAAACCCGTCCAGGGGGGGTTAATGGGTATTATTGAAAACGTTAGCAGCAAGGTTTATAGATGTTCCGCAAGAAAAATAAAACATAAAAAGACTGATCACAGCACCCGGTGTTCCCAGGCGGTCACCCATCCAAGTACTAACCGGGCTCGACGTTGCTTAACTTCGGTGATCGGACGAGAACCGGTGTTTTCAACGTGATATGGCCGTAATCGAAAGATACAGGTAAAAACAGTCTTAAAAAGTAGAACGCTTTAGGTATAACACACAAACGCGCCATCCGATTTCATACTGGCTACTCCAAACCACTGTCCCCAACGGCCAACCACTGTCAAACTGGTCAGTTTGCATTCACACATCGTTTTCGGACTAATTACACTCACTTTTCAATGTTTTCCTTACTTATACAGTAATAACAAACCGCGCATGCTCACTCAACCCACTTCTACATACACCACATTGAAACAAGTTATACCGTTGTGTTCCTCTCGTCGGTCTGATTCCAATGAAACAAACCAGGGCCATATCCATCGATTACGTCCCGCTGAATTCCAATATCGATTTTCACCATTATGACGTCAGGCCATTGATGACGACGTTAACAACGCCGTTGCTAGAGGCAAGAAGGGTGATATTGGCCCCAAAACAACTTTAAATGCTCCGATTTGAATGCGGTTTTTTTCCGATACCACTAATAGATATGCGCCGCACTCGTTCATAACATATTTAGACCTCTCCTGGCAAAGGAAATAGTCGGGTATGAAATTACCTTGCATTTCGTTCAATTCACTGTTACCCATATATCACTATTTTCATATCCGATGATACTAAAAACATGAAAAACGATTGGATCGGGGTGCGCCATTACCTCGACTTGTCGAGGTATCGCTTCTCGGCCTTTTGGCTAAGATCAACCGTGAATAGATCTTGGAGCGATTTTTTTCTAGTATCTCCACATTCTGGGTGAGTTGGGTGGACGAAGTTTTTGTTTATTTATTTTTTTCAACAATCTGCTGAGCTGATCTATCACCAGTCTTCTCGGTGGTAAGAGCAAGGAGGGATGCCGTCCCATTCAGACCCGAGCCTGCTCAGGAGAACGGTGCGTCTGTCGCTGCTGGGAACACCACCTCCGATTGACAAAATCTACGACCTATTCGAGGAGAACTTTGCCAGGGCAGGAGTGACGGAGGATGAAATATTAGCCATCGGGCAGCTTAAAGGTAACAAGAACTGGCATGCCTGTTTTTCAAATTCTGTTTCATTTGATAATGTTCTTAAACTTTGTGATTTTCGACTCGGTTCATTTGATTGCGTTTGTTCCGTGTCTTCATTTGACAATTCTACTGTGCAAGTTAAGTTTCACTGGGTTCCATTTTCAGTTAGAGATTCTGGTTTCGCTTCTTTCGCTTCCCAGTTCGGTAAAGTTATTAAGGTTGAGAAGGCATTTCCGGGAAAAAAAAAATATGCTAGTTCTGTGAGGATCGTAACCATCGAGTGTTCTGAGTCTAATAAAGCAAAAATTCCTTATAATTGCGTCATTGACTCAATATACCCAGCATTAGTTTTGGTTCCTGGTAGAGACCCTAAATGTCTACGCTGCGGTATTTTAGGCCACGTTAGGAGAGAATGTGTTACGCCTCAATGTGGAGTATGCCGTGCTTTCGGGCACAGTTCGAATGAACATGAGAGGCGGTTTTCCTCTTTCGCCGCCCGTGTTAGTCAAAGACCGTCCCGGGAGGTCGAAGAGGAAACAAGTATGGAGGAAACATTGGAGGAAGTTTCCTCCAACATTGTCAATGTAAGTGTACACCAACCCCCAAGTGGAATTTTACCTGTGCCTGTGCCCCCTAAATCCCCTGTGCTCCCTGTGCCTCCTGTGCCTACTAAATCACTGCCAACCCCCCTCCCCCCTGTGCCTGAGGATTATGCTGAGGATAGTGTGAATGTTGAGGAAATCATTGGAGACGCCATGGATATGTCCGCTACTCCAAAGCGTCAGCGGTCCCCATCCCCACCCTCCACCATATCCCAAACTTATAGAGACTTGGCTCAAGGAAACAGAATTAATAACCCCTCCCCAAACTATTCACAATCTTCTCCGGACTCATTGCCTTATGACGGCAAGACATTACTTTCCTTTCTTTCTGACCAGGAGAGTTGCTCCGACTCGGAGGGGTTCACTGTGGTGAGGGACCGGCGCCGCTCGCGGCGTGGGTCTCCCCCCGCGGGGTCCCCTCTTAGGAAGAAGTGATTCTTCTGGTTAGAATATATTTAAGCAAAAGCTGGTTTAATTAACATTTCTGTCTGATTTTAAAACTACTGAAAAATTATGCAAGACCTTTCATTTCATTCGATTAATTGCAATGGTTTACTTTCTTTTCCTAAGTTTCCTAATTTATCCACTATTTGTAAATCTCTTAGTTATGATATTATTTTCCTCCAGGAAACTCATCTCAATTCACAGGATATTCAGAAATCCTGGGAGGTTTCCTGGGGGGGTAAATGCCTATTTTCATTTGGTTCCAATTTTTCTTGCGGGGTTGGGATTTTATTCCATCCCCGTTTATCGGTTGATTTTGTCAAAGTCCATAGGGACTTTGATGGTCGTTTACTTTATGTTGATTGTTCTGTTAATAATTTTCCTCTTCGTTTGCTGTCTGTTTATGCTCCTTGTTTGGAGAATGACAGGCGGGATTTCTTTCGTTCTTTGATTCCTCACTTAGTTTGTAGCCGGCCAATTATCTTGGCCGGTGATTTTAACTGCATTTTTGACCCGGGCCTCGACAAGGCTGGGGGCCAGCCTACCAGAGGCAGCGGTGGGTCCGAGGTCCTAAGGTCAATATGTCAGGACTTTTCTTTAGTTGATTCATTTCGTTATATTAATCCTCAGTTACCTTCATTTTCCTGGTCAAACAACAAAGTTAAATGCTTATTAGATCGTATTTTCATTGGTCAATCTCTAGTTAAACATTTAGTTAAGTCATATACATCTATTTGCTCATTATCTGATCATTTGTTTATTAATTCTTATTTGGTTTCATTGCCTAATTCTACCAGGGTCGGCCCAGGGTACTGGCATTGTAATGTTAGTACTTTGGACGACCCTGATTTTCTTTCTGATTTTTTAGATATCTGGTCTGTTTTTTCGTCAGTGGCAGATTATTCCTGTTCCTGGTGGGAGGAATTCAAATATGAAGTTAAGTTACTTATTATTTCCCACAGTAAGAGATTATCCAAAATTCGAAATTCCAGTGTCCGACTTCTCCGTCAACAAATCCAGGAACTTTCGGCCACTTCCCCTAGCTCCCCCCAACTTTCGGACCTCAAAAATCAATTAAATGATTTAGTTTCCTCTTTCAATTTCGGCGTCAAAATCAGATCAAAAGCTGTTAATTTTAATTTTGATGAAAAACCCTCACGCTTCTTTTTTCAAAAGGAGAAGTCGCAGGCTCAGCGTAAAACCCTTGATTTTCTGACCTTAGAGGGTAAGGTCATTTCTGATTCTGATGAGTTATTATCTTCTGTTAAAAGTTTTTACAAGTCTTTATTTTCTGCTGAGCCCGTTAGTGACACTTATCTAGATTATTTTTTCTCTGATTTGCCTTCTCTTTCGTCTGATATTTCTTTGACCTTAGAAGGTCCGATTACTTTATTAGAAATTAAAGATGCCCTTAAGGGGATGAAAGATTTTTCTTCGCCGGGTTCGGACGGCTTACCGAAAGAATTTTATTTGAAATTTATCGATATTATTGGTTCTGATTTTGTTACTTATTTGAATACTTGTTTTTCTAATAATGTTCTATGTAATTCACAACGCCTTGCTTACATTTCTTTAATTTGTAAAGATCCAAATAATTCTGATAATCTTAAGTTCTGGCGTCCCATTTCTTTATTAAACCTTGATTACAAGATTATTTCTAAAGTTTTATGTAACAGATTAAACCCTATTATGTACCTTTTAGTTAAAAAAGACCAAACTTGTGCCGTTCCAGGGCGATCAATTTTAGACAATGCTCATTTATTACGCAATATTATTGATTATGTTAATTTTAAGAACCTTCCAGCTTTATTTTTATGCATTGATAACGAGAAAGCCTTTGATCGCGTTTCTCATGAATATTTATTTCGGCTTTTAGAAGTTTATAATTTTGGGCCTGTTTTTCGGAACTGGATCAAACTCTTGTACTCTGAGTCAAAAGCATCGGTTTTGGTAAACGGTTTTATTACGGAGGAGTTCGATTTGAAGAGGGGCGTCCATCAGGGCTGTGCCTTGTCGCCTCTCTTGTACGTCCTGTCGTTAGAGCCCCTGCTTAATAAGATTCGTGCAAAACCTGAAATTGTGGGGATATCACTCCCCGGTTCAAAAGAATCCGTTAAAATTTCAGCATATGCAGACGATATTACCTGCACTCTTAAATCAAGGCTTTCTGTAATTCAGATACTTAATTTGTGTGAGCTCTTTGGGACTGGCTCAGGGTCCAAGATCAACTTAATCAAGACGTATGGTTTGTGGCTTGGCCGCTGGGCCAGCTCCGAAGAGCCCACCTTATATTCTATCACAATGTTTTCGTCCATGAAAAAGATTATTGGTTTCCTTTTTGCATCAATCTTACCTTTTGATTTATGTATAGCAAATTTTAGACCTTTAGTTGATAAGATCATCAATGTTTTCAATCTCTGGAAAAATCGTCATCTTTCTTTTAAGGGTCGTTCTTTATTAATAACTGTCCTTGGTTTGTCTAAGTTATGGTATATTGGTTCAGTTCTTCCTTTGCCTCCTGAGTTACTTAAAATTATTAATCGTTCAGTTTATAATTTCTTTTGGGGCGGGTCACATGAATGTTTGAAAAGGGAGGTTTTAGTTAACTCTGTTGAGTATGGGGGTTATAATTTGGTTCACATTCCTTCTAAGTTGAAATCATTTTACATTATGCATATTAAACGTTTGGTTCAGTTACATGATTCTGATGAGTTTCCTTCTTGGGGTTATTTTGCTGTTTATTGGATTGGTTTATCTTTACGTTCTTTATGTCCTCATTTTGCCCGAAATTCCATCCCTCATTCATCATCGACTACCTATTTTTATGCCAATGTTATTTCTGCTTTTAAAGAATTACTTGTATTAAATCCGTCTGTAAATGTCCTTAGTTTGTCTAACAAACAAGTCTATATTATGTATGTAAATAGTGTTTGTGTTAAACCACCTATTCTTTCTTTATATCCAAAAGTTAATTTCCGTAATGTTTTTATTTCTATCAATTCACACATATTAGATTCTTCGGTTAAAAATTTTCTGTTCAAGATTACTCATCATATTTTGTACACTGGTTCATTTTTAAACCGTATTTGTAGAGAGCCCCGAAAATACCTTTGTTTATTTTGTGATGCTCAGTGGGAAACCATTGAGCATCTTTTCTTTAGTTGTCCTTTCGTTAAACCCCTTTGGTCCTATATATCTAATTTCATTGAACGTTTTACTTTGCTTTCATTTAGATTCACTTTTTTGAATGTTATTTTCTCTGTTTTCACTTCTAGTGGAAACAGGTTTTATGATGATTTTGTTCTCTATCTTATTTCTCAGTTAAAGTGGGTCGTGTGGAAGTGCCGGAATGAGGTCAAGTACCACAACCGGACTTTCACACGCTCACGAATTATCTCCTTGTTTGAATCTTCTGTTCGTTCTCGTATTAGAGTTGATTTCTTCCGTTTTTCTTCTGATACTTTTTCTGATTTGTGGTCATGTGACCTCCGATTATGTTCCATTTTAAATGATCAAGTTCAGTTTCATTTTTAATAGTTTGTACTTACCTCATTATTCCTGCCATGTAAATATTCTCTTCTTTTGTCATTGTTATCCTGTAAATAAAACATGTGTAAATATAAATTGTATATAATTATAGATAAGGTAGTTAAGTATAGTTAAGATTAGTTTAAGGTTAGTTTAAGGTTAGTAGGTCTTTAAAATAAATTCGTAATAAATGTTGTATATAGTTAGTTAAGGTAGTTGGTAATTAGTTAAGGGTAAAGTAAGGCTGTCTGGTCGGCTACATCGTAGCGGGTCAGGCAGTCATTAGTGTAGTTAAGTTTTGGGAATAATTGTTTAGTTAAGAGGGAAAGGGTATGTTAGATTAATAGGGTTGGGTAGTTAAGTCTTTAATTCTCTTTGATAATATAACCATGTATTTGATAAATGTTTTTCTATAGATAAATTTAAAATTTCAATTGATTTAAAGTTAATAATTCATATATTGTTTTCAATTTCCCTTTGTATTTCTTTAGTTGGGGGCATCTTCTGTGATGTGTTTAATTTTAATCGCCCCCAAAACATTATGTTCTTAAATAATTGTACTTTGTTTTCCTGTAATAAACAGTTTTCACAAAAAAAAAAAAAAAAAAAAGTATCTGTTCTTATCAGCTTAATATCTGATACGTCTTCCATTGGAAGGCATCGATATTAAACTGATTTTTGGAACTAGGCGAGAGATCTGGAGCTTGCTCCATCCCCGCCACGGGTCGACCCGGTATTGCAGTACTTCCGGGACTGGCCCACTACTTTAATTTAAATCAATAATAGACTTACATTTCGTTTACTTGCATTCTGATGCTTATTTTCTATATTTTCAGGTAAACATGAGCCTAATCCATAGTACATCGAAAACCCGTCCAGGGGGGGTTAATGGGTATTATTGAAAACGTTAGCAGCAAGGTTTATAGATGTTCCGCAAGAAAAATAAAACATAAAAAGACTGATTACAGCACCCGGTGTTCCCAGGCGGTCACCCATCCAAGTACTAACCGGGCTCGACGTTGCTTAACTTCGGTGATCGGACGAGAACCGGTGTTTTCAACGTGATATGGCCGTAATCGAAAGATACAGGTAAAAACAGTCTTAAAAAGTAGAACGCTTTAGGTATAACACACAAACGCGCCATCCGATTTCATACTGGCTACTCCAAACCACTGTCCCCAACGGCCAACCACTGTCAAACTGGTCAGTTTGCATTCACACATCGTTTTCGGACTAATTACACTCACTTTTCAATGTTTTCCTTACTTATACAGTAATAACAAACCGCGCATGCTCACTCAACCCACTTCTACATACACCACATTGAAACAAGTTATACCGTTGTGTTCCTCTCGTCGGTCTGATTCCAATGAAGCAAACCAGGGCCATATCCATCGATTACGTCCCGCTGAATTCCAATATCGATTTTCACCATTATGACGTCAGGCCATTGATGACGACGTTAACAACGCCGTTGCTAGAGGCAAGAAGGGTGATATTGGCCCCAAAACAACTTTAAATGCTCCGATTTGAATGCGGTTTTTTTCCGATACCACTAATAGATATGCGCCGCACTCGTTCATAACATATTTAGACCTCTCCTGGCAAAGGAAATAGTCGGGTATGAAATTACCTTGCATTTCGTTCAATTCACTGTTACCCATATATCACTATTTTCATATCCGATGATACTAAAAACATGAAAAACGATTGGATCGGGGTGCGCCATTACCTCGACTTGTCGAGGTATCGCTTCTCGGCCTTTTGGCTAAGATCAACCGTGAATAGATCTTGGAGCGATTTTTTTCTAGTATCTCCACATTCTGGGTGAGTTGGGTGGACGAAGTTTTTGTTTATTTATTTTTTTCAACAATCTGCTGAGCTGATCTATCACCAGTCTTCTCGGTGGTAAGAGCAAGGAGGGATGCCGTCCCATTCAGACCCGAGCCTGCTCAGGAGAACGGTGCGTCTGTCGCTGCTGGGAACACCACCTCCGATTGACAAAATCTACGACCTATTCGAGGAGAACTTTGCCAGGGCAGGAGTGACGGAGGATGAAATATTAGCCATCGGGCAGCTTAAAGGTAACAAGAACTGGCATGCCTGTTTTTCAAATTCTGTTTCATTTGATAATGTTCTTAAACTTTGTGATTTTCGACTCGGTTCATTTGATTGCGTTTGTTCCGTGTCTTCATTTGACAATTCTACTGTGCAAGTTAAGTTTCACTGGGTTCCATTTTCAGTTAGAGATTCTGGTTTCGCTTCTTTCGCTTCCCAGTTCGGTAAAGTTATTAAGGTTGAGAAGGCATTTCCGGGAAAAAAAAAATATGCTAGTTCTGTGAGGATCGTAACCATCGAGTGTTCTGAGTCTAATAAAGCAAAAATTCCTTATAATTGCGTCATTGACTCAATATACCCAGCATTAGTTTTGGTTCCTGGTAGAGACCCTAAATGTCTACGCTGCGGTATTTTAGGCCACGTTAGGAGAGAATGTGTTACGCCTCAATGTGGAGTATGCCGTGCTTTCGGGCACAGTTCGAATGAACATGAGAGGCGGTTTTCCTCTTTCGCCGCCCGTGTTAGTCAAAGACCGTCCCGGGAGGTCGAAGAGGAAACAAGTATGGAGGAAACATTGGAGGAAGTTTCCTCCAACATTGTCAATGTAAGTGTACACCAACCCCCAAGTGGAATTTTACCTGTGCCTGTGCCCCCTAAATCCCCTGTGCTCCCTGTGCCTCCTGTGCCTACTAAATCACTGCCAACCCCCCTCCCCCCTGTGCCTGAGGATTATGCTGAGGATAGTGTGAATGTTGAGGAAATCATTGGAGACGCCATGGATATGTCCGCTACTCCAAAGCGTCAGCGGTCCCCATCCCCACCCTCCACCATATCCCAAACTTATAGAGACTTGGCTCAAGGAAACAGAATTAATAACCCCTCCCCAAACTATTCACAATCTTCTCCGGACTCATTGCCTTATGACGGCAAGACATTACTTTCCTTTCTTTCTGACCAGGAGAGTTGCTCCGACTCGGAGGGGTTCACTGTGGTGAGGGACCGGCGCCGCTCGCGGCGTGGGTCTCCCCCCGCGGGGTCCCCTCTTAGGAAGAAGTGATTCTTCTGGTTAGAATATATTTAAGCAAAAGCTGGTTTAATTAACATTTCTGTCTGATTTTAAAACTACTGAAAAATTATGCAAGACCTTTCATTTCATTCGATTAATTGCAATGGTTTACTTTCTTTTCCTAAGTTTCCTAATTTATCCACTATTTGTAAATCTCTTAGTTATGATATTATTTTCCTCCAGGAAACTCATCTCAATTCACAGGATATTCAGAAATCCTGGGAGGTTTCCTGGGGGGGTAAATGCCTATTTTCATTTGGTTCCAATTTTTCTTGCGGGGTTGGGATTTTATTCCATCCCCGTTTATCGGTTGATTTTGTCAAAGTCCATAGGGACTTTGATGGTCGTTTACTTTATGTTGATTGTTCTGTTAATAATTTTCCTCTTCGTTTGCTGTCTGTTTATGCTCCTTGTTTGGAGAATGACAGGCGGGATTTCTTTCGTTCTTTGATTCCTCACTTAGTTTGTAGCCGGCCAATTATCTTGGCCGGTGATTTTAACTGCATTTTTGACCCGGGCCTCGACAAGGCTGGGGGCCAGCCTACCAGAGGCAGCGGTGGGTCCGAGGTCCTAAGGTCAATATGTCAGGACTTTTCTTTAGTTGATTCATTTCGTTATATTAATCCTCAGTTACCTTCATTTTCCTGGTCAAACAACAAAGTTAAATGCTTATTAGATCGTATTTTCATTGGTCAATCTCTAGTTAAACATTTAGTTAAGTCATATACATCTATTTGCTCATTATCTGATCATTTGTTTATTAATTCTTATTTGGTTTCATTGCCTAATTCTACCAGGGTCGGCCCAGGGTACTGGCATTGTAATGTTAGTACTTTGGACGACCCTGATTTTCTTTCTGATTTTTTAGATATCTGGTCTGTTTTTTCGTCAGTGGCAGATTATTCCTGTTCCTGGTGGGAGGAATTCAAATATGAAGTTAAGTTACTTATTATTTCCCACAGTAAGAGATTATCCAAAATTCGAAATTCCAGTGTCCGACTTCTCCGTCAACAAATCCAGGAACTTTCGGCCACTTCCCCTAGCTCCCCCCAACTTTCGGACCTCAAAAATCAATTAAATGATTTAGTTTCCTCTTTCAATTTCGGCGTCAAAATCAGATCAAAAGCTGTTAATTTTAATTTTGATGAAAAACCCTCACGCTTCTTTTTTCAAAAGGAGAAGTCGCAGGCTCAGCGTAAAACCCTTGATTTTCTGACCTTAGAGGGTAAGGTCATTTCTGATTCTGATGAGTTATTATCTTCTGTTAAAAGTTTTTACAAGTCTTTATTTTCTGCTGAGCCCGTTAGTGACACTTATCTAGATTATTTTTTCTCTGATTTGCCTTCTCTTTCGTCTGATATTTCTTTGACCTTAGAAGGTCCGATTACTTTATTAGAAATTAAAGATGCCCTTAAGGGGATGAAAGATTTTTCTTCGCCGGGTTCGGACGGCTTACCGAAAGAATTTTATTTGAAATTTATCGATATTATTGGTTCTGATTTTGTTACTTATTTGAATACTTGTTTTTCTAATAATGTTCTATGTAATTCACAACGCCTTGCTTACATTTCTTTAATTTGTAAAGATCCAAATAATTCTGATAATCTTAAGTTCTGGCGTCCCATTTCTTTATTAAACCTTGATTACAAGATTATTTCTAAAGTTTTATGTAACAGATTAAACCCTATTATGTACCTTTTAGTTAAAAAAGACCAAACTTGTGCCGTTCCAGGGCGATCAATTTTAGACAATGCTCATTTATTACGCAATATTATTGATTATGTTAATTTTAAGAACCTTCCAGCTTTATTTTTATGCATTGATAACGAGAAAGCCTTTGATCGCGTTTCTCATGAATATTTATTTCGGCTTTTAGAAGTTTATAATTTTGGGCCTGTTTTTCGGAACTGGATCAAACTCTTGTACTCTGAGTCAAAAGCATCGGTTTTGGTAAACGGTTTTATTACGGAGGAGTTCGATTTGAAGAGGGGCGTCCATCAGGGCTGTGCCTTGTCGCCTCTCTTGTACGTCCTGTCGTTAGAGCCCCTGCTTAATAAGATTCGTGCAAAACCTGAAATTGTGGGGATATCACTCCCCGGTTCAAAAGAATCCGTTAAAATTTCAGCATATGCAGACGATATTACCTGCACTCTTAAATCAAGGCTTTCTGTAATTCAGATACTTAATTTGTGTGAGCTCTTTGGGACTGGCTCAGGGTCCAAGATCAACTTAATCAAGACGTATGGTTTGTGGCTTGGCCGCTGGGCCAGCTCCGAAGAGCCCACCTTATATTCTATCACAATGTTTTCGTCCATGAAAAAGATTATTGGTTTCCTTTTTGCATCAATCTTACCTTTTGATTTATGTATAGCAAATTTTAGACCTTTAGTTGATAAGATCATCAATGTTTTCAATCTCTGGAAAAATCGTCATCTTTCTTTTAAGGGTCGTTCTTTATTAATAACTGTCCTTGGTTTGTCTAAGTTATGGTATATTGGTTCAGTTCTTCCTTTGCCTCCTGAGTTACTTAAAATTATTAATCGTTCAGTTTATAATTTCTTTTGGGGCGGGTCACATGAATGTTTGAAAAGGGAGGTTTTAGTTAACTCTGTTGAGTATGGGGGTTATAATTTGGTTCACATTCCTTCTAAGTTGAAATCATTTTACATTATGCATATTAAACGTTTGGTTCAGTTACATGATTCTGATGAGTTTCCTTCTTGGGGTTATTTTGCTGTTTATTGGATTGGTTTATCTTTACGTTCTTTATGTCCTCATTTTGCCCGAAATTCCATCCCTCATTCATCATCGACTACCTATTTTTATGCCAATGTTATTTCTGCTTTTAAAGAATTACTTGTATTAAATCCGTCTGTAAATGTCCTTAGTTTGTCTAACAAACAAGTCTATATTATGTATGTAAATAGTGTTTGTGTTAAACCACCTATTCTTTCTTTATATCCAAAAGTTAATTTCCGTAATGTTTTTATTTCTATCAATTCACACATATTAGATTCTTCGGTTAAAAATTTTCTGTTCAAGATTACTCATCATATTTTGTACACTGGTTCATTTTTAAACCGTATTTGTAGAGAGCCCCGAAAATACCTTTGTTTATTTTGTGATGCTCAGTGGGAAACCATTGAGCATCTTTTCTTTAGTTGTCCTTTCGTTAAACCCCTTTGGTCCTATCTATCTAATTTCATTGAACGTTTTACTTTGCTTTCATTTAGATTCACTTTTTTGAATGTTATTTTCTCTGTTTTCACTTCTAGTGGAAACAGGTTTTATGATGATTTTGTTCTCTATCTTATTTCTCAGTTAAAGTGGGTCGTGTGGAAGTGCCGGAATGAGGTCAAGTACCACAACCGGACTTTCACACGCTCACGAATTATCTCCTTGTTTGAATCTTCTGTTCGTTCTCGTATTAGAGTTGATTTCTTCCGTTTTTCTTCTGATACTTTTTCTGATTTGTGGTCATGTGACCTCCGATTATGTTCCATTTTAAATGATCAAGTTCAGTTTCATTTTTAATAGTTTGTACTTACCTCATTATTCCTGCCATGTAAATATTCTCTTCTTTTGTCATTGTTATCCTGTAAATAAAACATGTGTAAATATAAATTGTATATAATTATAGATAAGGTAGTTAAGTATAGTTAAGATTAGTTTAAGGTTAGTTTAAGGTTAGTAGGTCTTTAAAATAAATTCGTAATAAATGTTGTATATAGTTAGTTAAGGTAGTTGGTAATTAGTTAAGGGTAAAGTAAGGCTGTCTGGTCGGCTACATCGTAGCGGGTCAGGCAGTCATTAGTGTAGTTAAGTTTTGGGAATAATTGTTTAGTTAAGAGGGAAAGGGTATGTTAGATTAATAGGGTTGGGTAGTTAAGTCTTTAATTCTCTTTGATAATATAACCATGTATTTGATAAATGTTTTTCTATAGATAAATTTAAAATTTCAATTGATTTAAAGTTAATAATTCATATATTGTTTTCAATTTCCCTTTGTATTTCTTTAGTTGGGGGCATCTTCTGTGATGTGTTTAATTTTAATCGCCCCCAAAACATTATGTTCTTAAATAATTGTACTTTGTTTTCCTGTAATAAACAGTTTTCACAAAAAAAAAAAAAGTATCTGTTCTTATCAGCTTAATATCTGATACGTCTTCCATTGGAAGGCATCGATATTAAACTGATTTTTGGAACTAGGCGAGAGATCTGGAGCTTGCTCCATCCCCGCCACGGGTCGACCCGGTATTGCAGTACTTCCGGGACTGGCCCACTACTTTAATTTAAATCAATAATAGACTTACATTTCGTTTACTTGCATTCTGATGCTTATTTTCTATATTTTCAGGTAAACATGAGCCTAATCCATAGTACATCGAAAACCCGTCCAGGGGGGGTTAATGGGTATTATTGAAAACGTTAGCAGCAAGGTTTATAGATGTTCCGCAAGAAAAATAAAACATAAAAAGACTGATTACAGCACCCGGTGTTCCCAGGCGGTCACCCATCCAAGTACTAACCGGGCTCGACGTTGCTTAACTTCGGTGATCGGACGAGAACCGGTGTTTTCAACGTGATATGGCCGTAATCGAAAGATACAGGTAAAAACAGTCTTAAAAAGTAGAACGCTTTAGGTATAACACACAAACGCGCCATCCGATTTCATACTGGCTACTCCAAACCACTGTCCCCAACGGCCAACCACTGTCAAACTGGTCAGTTTGCATTCACACATCGTTTTCGGACTAATTACACTCACTTTTCAATGTTTTCCTTACTTATACAGTAATAACAAACCGCGCATGCTCACTCAACCCACTTCTACATACACCACATTGAAACAAGTTATACCGTTGTGTTCCTCTCGTCGGTCTGATTCCAATGAAACAAACCAGGGCCATATCCATCGATTACGTCCCGCTGAATTCCAATATCGATTTTCACCATTATGACGTCAGGCCATTGATGACGACGTTAACAACGCCGTTGCTAGAGGCAAGAAGGGTGATATTGGCCCCAAAACAACTTTAAATGCTCCGATTTGAATGCGGTTTTTTTCCGATACCACTAATAGATATGCGCCGCACTCGTTCATAACATATTTAGACCTCTCCTGGCAAAGGAAATAGTCGGGTATGAAATTACCTTGCATTTCGTTCAATTCACTGTTACCCATATATCACTATTTTCATATCCGATGATACTAAAAACATGAAAAACGATTGGATCGGGGTGCGCCATTACCTCGACTTGTCGAGGTATCGCTTCTCGGCCTTTTGGCTAAGACATCAACAAAGTGATCAGGGGGCAAGAGCCAGAACTTAGTTTCGTTTCTCACCCGGACCTATCTGGCTGAAGCCCAGCTTCGTTAGTTCACGTTCAACCAGTTGAACGGGGGGCCCACTGTAGGGACGCCACGAACAAAGATCATTTGAAAGTGTGTATGCTGTCCTGCGAGCAGGCAGAATGTGTGATGGGATTGATCTAGGGTTACTTAAGAAGACTGTACGTCTTACTTTGACTGGCTCCACTCCGCCGTCTTCGGACATCATGGAGGCTTTGCTTGGCACTTTTGCAGGAGTGGGAATTCTTGAAAAGGATATTATGGGCCTTGGTCTTCTTAAAGGCCGGATATGGCACGCATGTTTCGAGAACGAGGCGGCCTATGAAAAGGCCATCAAGCTCCATGATTTTAGAATCGGTTCCCGTGACTGTGTTGTCTCCGTGACTAGCTTCAGTAAGTCTACGGTGCAGGTCAAATTTTATCAAGTTCCACTGTTTGTTAGATCTAGTGAAATCGGCAATTTCATCAGTTCGTTTGGTAAGGTCCTTAAAATTGACTACCAGGCTCAGAGAAACAAAGGCTTTCTGAGCCCTATTAGAGTGGCTACCATCGAGACCTCAGAAGAGACTAAAAACAAGATCCCTTACACTTGCACCATTGGGGGATACCCTGTTCTCATCATGGTAGAGGGCAGGGAGCCGAAGTGTTTACGTTGTGGCCAGATTGGCCACGTTCGCCGTGACTGCGAAGCCACATGCTGTCAGAAATGTAGGAGTTTCAATCACAAGACAGACGACCACCCCTTTAGCAAACATACAACCTTTGCAGATCGTGTGCGCGGGCGGACTGTCCGTCCTGCTGAACCAGAACCTGAGTCTGATGATGAGCCACAACCCCCCATGGAGGAGACGTCTCAAGCCCCTCCCCCTCCTTCGTCTCACACTTCCCTCGTTCATGACCCTGATGATGCTGCTCCCCCTACCCCCACTGACGCCCCTGTGCCTGAGCTTAGTGGTGAATTGAACACCGACTTCGACATGGCACCAACCATTTCTCCCACTTACCAGGAACTGAACTACGGCAATCGTTACGTTCCAGACCAGTCGTTTGAATATATGGACTCTCCATCTCCTGACAGATCTGTCACATTACTATCTTTGCTTGGGGAAGGCGGAGGCACTTCTGACCAAGAGGGATTCACAGAGGTGAGGGGTAGGCGCAATAAAAGGCGCAATTCCCCCACTTCTGGGTCTCCCCTTCGGAAGAAGTAATTCTTCCTTCCTCGGAAGATAAAATCTTCTGTCCTTTACTATTTTAGTTTCCTCTTCTGTTTTTTTTTTTTTTTTGTTACATGGAAAGAAATATAAAACAATAAAAAAAAAATAACTTATTTTCCATATGGGTAAACTGAAAATGCACACCATTAATTGTAATGGTTTGAGAAATCCTGATAAATGCCAACTGTTTTTCTCTCAGTTCTCACTCATGAAGTTAGATGTTGCCTTCTTACAAGAGACCCACATTGATTGTAAGCAAATAGAGCTTAAGTGGAGAACTGCTTTTAAAGGCAAATGTTTTTTCTCCTATGGTACCCCACATTCCCGGGGTGTGGGAATAATTTTTGGCCCTCATCTCGATGTGGACATCAATAAGATAGAGAGGGATTTTGAAGGGCGCCTTTTAGCCCTTGATTGTGTGGTCAACAATTACTCATGTCGTCTTATTTCTGTCTATGCTCCATCTCTGGAGAAAGACAGGAGAGATTTTTTTGATGGATTGTCTCCGTTTCTGGTTACAAAACTCCCAATCATTTTGGCGGGAGATTTTAATTGTATTTTTAACTCAGACATCGACAAAGTTGGAGGTAACCCCAACCGTAGTCTTGGTGCTAGTGATATTTTGAAGAACTTATGTGCAGAATTTTCACTGTTAGATTCTTTTAGACACTTACATGCCAGTGACATAGCTGTATCCTGGTCCAGTAGCAATGTGTCTTGTTTGCTAGACAGGATTTTTATCTCTGATACACTTGTAAATAACCTTAAGTCATCAGACATTTCATTGTGTAGCTTTTCCGACCACTGTTTTGTTTCAATAGATCTTTTTGATCTTCCCTCTGTAAGCATAGGTCCTGGTTACTGGCACTGTAACATTTCGGTTCTCAAAGATCCTATTTTCCAGGAGGATTTTGAAGAATTGTGGACGGTTTTTAAAGCTGTATGTAACTACTCCCACTCTTGGTGGGAAGACTTTAAAAACGAATGTAAGCTTCTTATCATTAAGCATAGTAAGCGACTATCAGCAGATCGCCGCCGTTCTGTGAACGACCTTAAGCGGCAAATTTTTTCTCTGAGTAAGACTGACCCAACGTCACACAATGTAAACTCTTTAAAGTCTGACTTAAATAACATTTTATCTAGTCACAATGAAGGGGTTAGGATAAGATCGAAGTGTAATGACTTCAACTATGACGACAAACCATCGAGGTATTTTTTTAATAAAGAAAAGAACAGAGCAAATAAAAAGCACATTAACTCCCTCGTCATAGACAATGAGCAAGTGACTGATGTCACAAAGATTGTATCGTTCGCTCACACTTTTTATAAAGACCTTTTTTCCCCTGAGCCCATTTCAGACACAATGTGTGATTTTTTCTTTGAAAACCTGTCAACCCTAAGTGCTGAGGAGAGAGAGTCATTAGAGGGCCCGGTAAATCTTGAGGAGGTCCGTTCGGCGCTGGGAGGAATGAAGAATTTCTCTTCCCCCGGATCGGATGGCCTTCCAATGGAGTTTTACCGCACCTTCATTGACTTGATCGGCCCTACTTTTGTAGACTACGTAAACAACTGCTCCAAACTATCTTTGTTAGCGCCATCCCAGCGATTTTCTTTAATTTCTTTGATTTGTAAAGATCCCTTTAATTCAGAGAATCTCAAATTTTGGAGACCGATCTCACTACTGAATCTCGATTACAAGATCATTTCTAAGATTATGTGTAATAGGTTAAACACTGTCATATCATCACTAATTCACATCGATCAATCATGTTCAGTTCCTGACCGCTCCATTTTAGATAACTGTCACCTCCTCAGAAACATTTTAGATTACGTTACTTTTAAAGACTTACCTGCTCTGTTCCTCTGTGTTGACAACGAGAAAGCCTTCGACCGCGTTTCTCACGACTACCTATTTCGGCTTCTGGAAGTTTTGAATTTTGGCCCATCTTTTCGGAATTGGATTAAGCTCTTATATTGTGAGTCAAAAGCTTCGGTTTTAGTTAATGGTTTTATTTCGGAAGAGTTCATCTTGGGACGAGGCGTCCATCAGGGCTGCGCCTTGAGTCCTCTTCTCTACGTCCTGGCCTTGGAACCCCTCCTTAATCAAATACGTTCAAAACCTGAAATTGTGGGGATTAGCCTCCCTGGTTCAAACCTTAAAGTCAAATTGACAGCATACGCAGACGACGTTACCTGCACCCTCTCGACAAGGCTTTCTCTTGTCCATGTCATCAATCTTTTTGAACTTTTTTCTTTTGCTTCAGGCTCTAAAATTAATTTAATTAAAACGTATGGTTTGTGGTTAGGCCGTTGGGCCAATTGTGTAGAGGATTTACATGGGATTTCTATGTTTAATGTCCCTAAAAAGATATTAGGGGTTTTTGTTAATCCCTCTAACTTTCCCTCTTACCTAAACTTTGAACATTGTATTGGAAAAATAGAGTCCATTTTTAAATTGTGGAAAGGAAGACATCTATGTTTCAGAGGGAAATCCATTTTGTTAAACTCACTAGCCTTAGCTAAGTTATGGTATCTTGCATCAGTATCTTGCTTTCCAGACGATGTATGCAAGAAAGTCACATCTCTTGTTTTTAAGTTTTTTTGGGGAAGTCCCCATGAGTGTATAAGTAGAAAAGTTTTGTATGGAGCCTATGGGCAGGGTGGTTTTGGTGTTGTACACCTACAGTCAAAAATAGCAGCATATCATGTTATGCATGTTAAAAGAATGATATTACTTTTTAATTCCCCAATGCCCCATCCCTGGGTCTTTTTTGCTGTGTATTTTGTTGGCATGTCCTTGAGAAAATTTTGTCCTTCTATGGCTAGAAACAATATCCCGCATGCTGCCTCAGTTCCTGAATTCTATACAGCAGTTCTGCGGTCTTTTCGTAATTATACTTTGTTTGCTCCAAACCCTGATTTTGCTCAGCTCAGATGTAAAACTGTGTATTTGTCTCTTGTGAGCCAGGTTATTAGCCCTCCTCCAGCTGTTAAAAATTTTCCTCATGTGAATTTTTCTGACACGTTTACCAACTTATGCAATCCTATATTGGAAAATAATGTTAAAGATTTTTTATATAAGGTAGCAAACCGAGTGCTGTACACGGGTGATTTTGTCACAAGGATTTGTAGGCTAAACAGGGACATCAAATGTCATTTTTGTAAAAAGTCAAGGGAGACTTTAGAGCATTTGTTTTTTTACTGCCCTACAGTTAGTCAGCTTTGGATTTTTTTAGAAAAGTTTCTTTTTGACTGTACCAAAATTCATGTTAATTTTACTGTCCATGGTATTTTGTTTAGTTCATTTACAAAATGTAAAAATAAATTTTTTGACGATTTTTATTTATACTGCATCTCTTTACTCAAGTGGACCATCTGGTCATGTCGTAATGATATTAAATTTAGAAACTTATCTTTTTCATCCAATGACATCCAAACTCGATTTATTTTTTTCTTAAAGAAACGAATTAAGTTAGATTTCGTAAGACTTAACTCACTTAGCTTCTCAAATGTTTGGTCTTGTGACCTTCGACTGGCGTCAGTTATGGGCGACCAGTTACATTTTCATTTACTGTAAATAAATCTTTACTTACCTTCGTCTGGGTCCGAGGATCTCCCTGCCGGCTCCAGTGCCTGAAAGAAGACAAGAATAAACACTATTGTAAATATATCTATGTAAAAGAGGCATACCTGTGATAATTTTAAATTTTAATAAATTTTTAACTAGCCTCTTACTGTGTTTTTTGTAACTGTTTTCTATGGTAATAAAGTTTTATTCAAAGAAAAAAAAAAAAAGTATCTGTTCTTATCAGCTTAATATCTGATACGTCTTCCATTGGAAGGCATCGATATTAAACTGATTTTTGGAACTAGGCGAGAGATCTGGAGCTTGCTCCATCCCCGCCACGGGTCGACCCGGTATTGCAGTACTTCCGGGACTGGCCCACTACTTTAATTTAAATCAATAATAGACTTACATTTCGTTTACTTGCATTCTGATGCTTATTTTCTATATTTTCAGGTAAACATGAGCCTAATCCATAGTACATCGAAAACCCGTCCAGGGGGGGTTAATGGGTATTATTGAAAACGTTAGCAGCAAGGTTTATAGATGTTCCGCAAGAAAAATAAAACATAAAAAGACTGATTACAGCACCCGGTGTTCCCAGGCGGTCACCCATCCAAGTACTAACCGGGCTCGACGTTGCTTAACTTCGGTGATCGGACGAGAACCGGTGTTTTCAACGTGATATGGCCGTAATCGAAAGATACAGGTAAAAACAGTCTTAAAAAGTAGAACGCTTTAGGTATAACACACAAACGCGCCATCCGATTTCATACTGGCTACTCCAAACCACTGTCCCCAACGGCCAACCACTGTCAAACTGGTCAGTTTGCATTCACACATCGTTTTCGGACTAATTACACTCACTTTTCAATGTTTTCCTTACTTATACAGTAATAACAAACCGCGCATGCTCACTCAACCCACTTCTACATACACCACATTGAAACAAGTTATACCGTTGTGTTCCTCTCGTCGGTCTGATTCCAATGAAACAAACCAGGGCCATATCCATCGATTACGTCCCGCTGAATTCCAATATCGATTTTCACCATTATGACGTCAGGCCATTGATGACGACGTTAACAACGCCGTTGCTAGAGGCAAGAAGGGTGATATTGGCCCCAAAACAACTTTAAATGCTCCGATTTGAATGCGGTTTTTTTCCGATACCACTAATAGATATGCGCCGCACTCGTTCATAACATATTTAGACCTCTCCTGGCAAAGGAAATAGTCGGGTATGAAATTACCTTGCATTTCGTTCAATTCACTGTTACCCATATATCACTATTTTCATATCCGATGATACTAAAAACATGAAAAACGATTGGATCGGGGTGCGCCATTACCTCGACTTGTCGAGGTATCGCTTCTCGGCTTTTTGGCTAAGGCTATAGAACATTTGTTTGACAGCGATTAGAGTATCTCCACATTGTGGGTAGGTTTTGTGGACGAAGTTTTTAGTTCCTGTTTATTTTTTTTCCACTCTCCATTGGTGAGGTCTTCAGACCGGTGATGTCGTCCCACGTCGACCTGGGACTTCTCAAGAAGACAGTGCGTCTCACGTTGACTGGATCAGTGCCCCCCATCCAGGAGATATATGACCTCTTCGAAGCGGCCTTTTTGGAAGTGGGAGTTGCAGCGGACAAAATCATGGCATTGGGACAGTTAAAAGGTAACAGGAATTGGCATTGTGTTTTTAATGATTCGTTTTCTTATGACTCTATTATTCGTATGCATGACTTTCGTTTGGGTTCCTTTGACTGTGTTTGTTCGGTTTCTGCGTTTAATAAGTCAACTGTTTCTGTAAAGTTTTTTTGGGTGCCGTGCACGGTCCGTGACGCCGGTTTTGGTGTTTTTTGTGCCCAGTTCGGCAAAGTCCTTAAAATAGAGAGAAATTTCCCTAGAGGAAAAAAATATTCCAATTCAGTGAGAACTGTGACGCTAGAATGCTCGGAGGAACAAAAATCGCGCATCCCATACAACTGTGTTATTGATAATCAGTACCCGGCCTTGGTAATGGTCCATGGTCGGGAACCAAAATGTCTCAAGTGTGGGGTAATTGGCCATTTACGGCGAGATTGTTCCACCCCCCAGTGCGCCAGGTGCAATTCTTTTAACCATGCAACTGAAAATCACCCAGAGCCGAAGTGGCGATCTTTCGCTGACAGGGTCAGAGGTTCAGCCCCCGCCCCACCCCCATCTGTGGTTCCAGACCCCCCAGAGGAACTCGACGTCGAGTTTGACGATGTCGTCGAGGAGCCCGTACAAACCCCCCTGGTTAGTGAGGACGAAGGCCCCGCCCCCTCGGTTGAGATGGATGAAACACCCGCCCCCCCTATTAATCACCAAGCAGAGGACATTGCCATTTCCACGTTACCATCAACTTCAGTTTCTCCCCAAGCATCTACTTATTCCGGAACTATCTCCCCCACTTATGAGAGGTTAGGTAGAGGCAACTTCTTCAAAAATGACTCTAATTATAATTATAACCTTGATTCTCCTTCACCCGATCGGTCATATACTTTGTTGTCCTTGGTCCCTGACCAGGGAATTGCTTCTGAGGAAGAGGGGTACACGGTGGTTAGGGAGCGTCGTAAGAAACGGCGCCAGCCCAACACCTCGGTGTCCCCTCTTAAGAAGAAGTGATTCTTCTGGTCAGCCCAGGACTATAGTTATCTTCTTATTTTCATGTAACTTAGATAATTTTAAGTCTAACCATCAATAATGCAGGATCTTTCGTTTCATTCCATTAATTGTAATGGTTTACTTTCTTATCCTAAGTTTCCTAATTTATCTACAATATGTAGTTCTTTGAGTTATGATATTATTTTCCTTCAGGAGACTCACCTCGATTCTGAGGTTATCCAAAGGTCTTGGGAGTCTACCTGGGGGGGTAAATGTTTATTTTCTTATGGCTCTAATTTTTCTCGGGGGGTGGGCATTTTATTCCATCCTCGTTTATCTGTTGATTTTGTTAAAGTCCATAGGGACTTTGACGGTCGTCTTCTTTATGTTGATTGTTCTATTAATAATTTTGATTTGCGTTTGCTGTCTGTTTATGCTCCTTGTTTGGAGTGTGACAGGCGGGATTTCTTTCGTTCTTTAATTCCCCACTTAGTTTGTAGCCGGCCAATTATTATGGCCGGTGATTTTAACTGCATATTTGACCCGGGCCTCGACAAGGCTGGGGGCCAGCCTACCAGAGGCAGCGGTGGGTCCGAGGTCCTAAGGTCAATATGTCAGGATTTCTCTTTAGTTGATTCATTTCGTTATATCAATCCTCAGTTACCTGCTTTCTCATGGAAAAATAGTAATATAAAATGTTTATTAGACAGAATATTTATAAGTTCATCTTTAGTTAAGTATTTACGTACCTCTGATATAACTATATGTTCAATTTCCGACCATTTGTTTATTAATTCATATTTTGTTTCTCTGCCTAATTCTACCAGGGTCGGCCCAGGGTATTGGCATTGTAATGTCAGTACCTTGGACGACCCTGATTTTCTTTCTGATTTTTTAGACTTGTGGTCTGTTTTTTCGGCTGTAGCAGATCGATCCTGTTCCTGGTGGGAGGAATTTAAACAAGAAGTTAAGTTACTTATTATTTCCCACAGTAAGAGACTATCTAAAATTCGAAATTCCAGTGTCCGACTTCTCCGTAAGCAAATTCAGGAACTTTCGGCAACCTCCCCTAGCTCCCCCCAACTTTCGGACCTCAAAAATGAGTTAAATGATTTAGTTTCCTCTTTCAATTTCGGTGTCAAAATCAGATCAAAAGCTGTTAATTTTAATTTTGATGAAAAACCCTCGCGCTTCTTTTTTCAAAAGGAGAAGTCGCAGGCTCAGCGTAAAACCCTTGATTTTCTGACCATTGAGGGTAAGGTCATTTCTGATTCTGATGAGTTATTATTTTCTGTTCGGGATTTCTATAAGTCTTTATTTTCTGCTGAGCCTGTTAGTGACACTTACCTTGATTATTTTTTCTCTGATTTGCCTTCTCTTTCTTTGAATGATTCCCAGGCCCTTGAGGGCCCTATTACCTTAGACGAAGTTAAGGAAGCCCTTAAGGGCATGAAAGATTTTTCGTCGCCAGGTTCTGACGGGCTTCCAAAAGAGTTTTATTTGAAATTTATTGATTTAATTGGAAAAGATTTAGTTATTTACCTTAATAATTGTTTTTCTCTCAATCAATTATCCAACTCTCAACGTTTGTGTTATATTTCTTTAATTTGTAAGGACGAAAACAATGCTGACAATCTTAAGTTTTGGCGTCCTATTTCTTTGCTTAATTTAGATTTTAAAATTATTTCCAAAGTTATGTGTAATCGTTTGAATTCTGTTATGAATATCTTAATTAACAAAGATCAGACATGTGCCGTACAAGGGAGATCTATTCTTGATAACGCTCATCTTTTAAGAAACATTATTGATTTTGTTAATTTAAAAAACTTACCTGCTTTGTTTCTCTGTATTGATAATGAGAAAGCCTTTGATCGCGTTTCCCATGAATATTTGTTTCGGCTTCTTGAGGTTTATAATTTCGGCCCTACCTTTCGGAAGTGGATCAAACTCCTGTATTCGGAGTCAAAAGCCTCGGTTTTGGTAAACGGTTTTATTTCGGAAGAGTTCTCTTTGAATAGGGGCGTGCATCAGGGCTGTCCGCTTTCGCCTCTTTTGTACGTCCTGTCGTTAGAGCCCTTACTTAATAAAATTCGTGCAAAACCCGAAATTGAGGGTATCTCACTACCCGGTTCAAAAGAAGTTGTAAAAATTTCAGCTTATGCGGACGATATTACCTGCATCCTTAAATCAAGGCTTTCTGTGATTCATATCATTAATTTGTGTGGGCTCTTCGGGACTGGCTCGGGGTCCAGGATCAACTTGATCAAGACGTATGGTTTGTGGCTTGGCCGCTGGGCCAGCTCCGAAGAGCCCATCTTATATTCAATTACCATGCATTCTTCGTTGAAAAAGATTATTGGGTTTCATTTGGGTTCTGTTGCACCGATTGATTTATGTAATGCTAATTTTAGACCATTAGTGGATAAAATCATCAATGTTTTGAATCTGTGGAAAAATCGTCATCTTTCATTTAAGGGCCGTTCTTTATTAATAACTGTCCTTGGTTTGTCTAAGTTATGGTATGTTGGTTCAGTTCTTCCTTTACCTCCTGAGTTACTTAAAGTTATTAATCATTCAGTTTATAATTTCTTTTGGGGCGGGTCACATGAATGTTTGAAAAGGGAGGTTTTAGTTAACTCTGTTGAGTCTGGGGGTTATAATTTGGTTCACATTCCTTCTAAGTTGAAATCATTTTACATTATGCATATTAAACGTTTGGTTCAGTTACATAATTCTGATGAGTTTCCTTCTTGGGGTTATTTTGCTATTTATTGGATTGGTTTATCTTTACGTTCTTTATGTCCTCAGTTTGCCCGAAATTCCATCCCTCATTCATCATCAACTACTTATTTTTATTCCAATGTTATATCTGCCTATAAAGAATTACTTAAGTTAAACCCTTCTGTTGATATCCTCAGTTTGTCTACAAAGCAAGTGTATATAATGTATGTAAAGAATGTTTCTGTTAAACCACCTATTTTTTCTTTGTACCCTCAACTTAATTTTCGTAAAACCTTTATCTCGATTAATTCTCATATATTAGATTCTTCTGTTAAAAACTTTTTATTTAAGGTCGTTCATCATATATTATATACTGGTTCATTTTTAAATCGAATATGTAGGGAACCTAGGAAATATTTGTGTTTATTTTGCGGTGCCCAGTGGGAGACTATTGAGCACCTTTTCTTCAGTTGTTCTTTTGTTAAACCTCTTTGGGATTATTTGTCTGATTTTATCAAACGTTTTACTTTGCTTTCTTTTAGATTTACTTTTATGAACGTTATTTTCTCTGTTTTCACTTCTAGTGGAAACAGGTTTTATGATGATTTTGTTCTTTATCTTATTTCTCAGTTAAAGTGGGTCGTGTGGAAGTGCCGGAATGAGGTCAAGTACCACAACCGGACTTTCACACGCTCACGAATTATCTCCTTGTTTGAATCTTCAGTTCGTTCTCGTATTAGAGTTGATTTCTTCCGTTTTTCTTCTGACACTTTTTCTGATTTTTGGTCTTGTGACCTCCGATTATGTTCTATTTTAAATGATCAGGTACAGTTTCATTTTTAAATATTTT
Organism: Lepidochitona cinerea; assembly: GCA_963971465.1. NCBI lineage: Eukaryota > Metazoa > Mollusca > Polyplacophora > Chitonida > Tonicellidae > Lepidochitona > Lepidochitona cinerea. The sequence continues at coordinate 6,783,723 of OZ020555.1, read as the reverse complement.
GTACTTACCTCATTATTTCTCTCAAATGTCAATGTCATCCTGTAAATAAAACAATAATAAACTGTATATATATATAATTAAGGTAGTTAAGTTAGTTAAGTATAGTTAAGGTTAGTTATTTGTGTAATAAGTAAATATGTAGAAAGAATTTAAATTAAATGTTGTAAATAATTAGTTAAGGTAATTAGTTAAGGTTAAAGTAAGGCTGTCTGGTCGGCTACATAGTAGCGGGCCAGGCAGTCATTAGAGTAGTTAAGTTTAGTTAAGGTTGGGAAATAAATGTTAGTTAAGTGGGAAAGGGTGGGTTTAATTAGAAGGGATGGGTAGTTATGTAAATTTGTCTGTAATGATAATGAAACCATTTTTATTTTGATTCGTTTGGTATATTACAATATTAAAATTTTGTTTGTTTTGTAATTAATAATTGATATATTGTTTTGTATTTCCATTTGTATTTCTTTAGTTGGGGGCATCTTCTGTGATGTAGCTAATTTTAATCGCCCCCAAGTTTTCTGTCAGTAAATGTTTGTACTTTACCTTCTGTTGAATAAACAGTTTTCACAAAAAAAAAAAAAAAAAGTATCTGTTCTTATCAGCTTAATATCTGATACGTCTTCCATTGGAAGGCATCGATATTAAACTGATTTTTGGAACTAGGCGAGAGATCTGGAGCTTGCTCCATCCCCGCCACGGGTCGACCCGGTATTGCAGTACTTCCGGGACTGGCCCACTACTTTAATTTAAATCAATAATAGACTTACATTTCGTTTACTTGCATTCTGATGCTTATTTTCTATATTTTCAGGTAAACATGAGCCTAATCCATAGTACATCGAAAACCCGTCCAGGGGGGGTTAATGGGTATTATTGAAAACGTTAGCAGCAAGGTTTATAGATGTTCCGCAAGAAAAATAAAACATAAAAAGACTGATTACAGCACCCGGTGTTCCCAGGCGGTCACCCATCCAAGTACTAACCGGGCTCGACGTTGCTTAACTTCGGTGATCGGACGAGAACCGGTGTTTTCAACGTGATATGGCCGTAATCGAAAGATACAGGTAAAAACAGTCTTAAAAAGTAGAACGCTTTAGGTATAACACACAAACGCGCCATCCGATTTCATACTGGCTACTCCAAACCACTGTCCCCAACGGCCAACCACTGTCAAACTGGTCAGTTTGCATTCACACATCGTTTTCGGACTAATTACACTCACTTTTCAATGTTTTCCTTACTTATACAGTAATAACAAACCGCGCATGCTCACTCAACCCACTTCTACATACACCACATTGAAACAAGTTATACCGTTGTGTTCCTCTCATCGGTCTGATTCCAATGAAACAAACCAGGGCCATATCCATCGATTACGTCCCGCTGAATTCCAATATCGATTTTCACCATTATGACGTCAGGCCATTGATGACGACGTTAACAACGCCGTTGCTAGAGGCAAGAAGGGTGATATTGGCCCCAAAACAACTTTAAATGCTCCGATTTGAATGCGTTTTTTTTCCGATACCACTAATAGATATGCGCCGCACTCGTTCATAACATATTTAGACCTCTCCTGGCAAAGGAAATAGTCGGGTATGAAATTACCTTGCATTTCGTTCAATTCACTGTTACCCATATATCACTATTTTCATATCCGATGATACTAAAAACATGAAAAACGATTGGATCGGGGTGCGCCATTACCTCGACTTGTCGAGGTATCGCTTCTCGGCCTTTTGGCTAAGATCAACCGTGAATAGATCTTGGAGCGATTTTTTTTCTAGTATCTCCACATTCTGGGTGAGTTGGGTGGACGAAGTTTTTGTTTATTTATTTTTTTCAACAATCTGCTGAGCTGATCTATCACCAGTCTTCTCGGTGGTAAGAGCAAGGAGGGATGCCGTCCCATTCAGACCCGAGCCTGCTCAGGAGAACGGTGCGTCTGTCGCTGCTGGGAACACCACCTCCGATTGACAAAATCTACGACCTATTCGAGGAGAACTTTGCCAGGGCAGGAGTGACGGAGGATGAAATATTAGCCATCGGGCAGCTTAAAGGTAACAAGAACTGGCATGCCTGTTTTTCAAATTCTGTTTCATTTGATAATGTTCTTAAACTTTGTGATTTTCGACTCGGTTCATTTGATTGCGTTTGTTCCGTGTCTTCATTTGACAATTCTACTGTGCAAGTTAAGTTTCACTGGGTTCCATTTTCAGTTAGAGATTCTGGTTTCGCTTCTTTCGCTTCCCAGTTCGGTAAAGTTATTAAGGTTGAGAAGGCATTTCCGGGAAAAAAAAAATATGCTAGTTCTGTGAGGATCGTAACCATCGAGTGTTCTGAGTCTAATAAAGCAAAAATTCCTTATAATTGCGTCATTGACTCAATATACCCAGCATTAGTTTTGGTTCCTGGTAGAGACCCTAAATGTCTACGCTGCGGTCTTTTAGGCCACGTTAGGAGAGAATGTGTTACGCCTCAATGTGGAGTATGCCGTGCTTTCGGGCACAGTTCGAATGAACATGAGAGGCGGTTTTCCTCTTTCGCCGCCCGTGTTAGTCAAAGACCGTCCCGGGAGGTCGAAGAGGAAACAAGTATGGAGGAAACATTGGAGGAAGTTTCCTCCAACATTGTCAATGTAAGTGTACACCAACCCCCAAGTGGAATTTTACCTGTGCCTGTGCCCCCTAAATCCCCTGTGCTCCCTGTGCCTCCTGTGCCTACTAAATCTCTGCCAACCCCCCTCCCCCCTGTGCCTGAGGATTATGCTGAGGATAGTGTGAATGTTGAGGAAATCATTGGAGACGCCATGGATATGTCCGCTACTCCAAAGCGTCAGCGGTCCCCATCCCCACCCTCCACCATATCCCAAACTTATGGAGACTTGGCTCAAGGAAACAGAATTAATAACCCCTCCCCAAACTATTCACAATCTTCTCCGGACTCATTGCCTTATGACGGCAAGACATTACTTTCCTTTCTTTCTGACCAGGAGAGTTGCTCCGACTCGGAGGGGTTCACTGTGGTGAGGGACCGGCGCCGCTCGCGGCGTGGGTCTCCCCCCGCGGGGTCCCCTCTTAGGAAGAAGTGATTCTTCTGGTTAGAATATATTTAAGCAAAAGCTGGTTTAATTAACATTTCTGTCTGATTTTAAAACTACTGAAAAATTATGCAAGACCTTTCATTTCATTCGATTAATTGCAATGGTTTACTTTCTTTTCCTAAGTTTCCTAATTTATCCACTATTTGTAAATCTCTTAGTTATGATATTATTTTCCTCCAGGAAACTCATCTCAATTCACAGGATATTCAGAAATCCTGGGAGGTTTCCTGGGGGGGTAAATGCCTATTTTCATTTGGTTCCAATTTTTCTTGCGGGGTTGGGATTTTATTCCATCCCCGTTTATCGGTTTATTTTGTCAAAGTCCATAGGGACTTTGATGGTCGTTTACTTTATGTTGATTGTTCTGTTAATAATTTTCCTCTTCGTTTGCTGTCTGTTTATGCTCCTTGTTTGGAGAATGACAGGCGGGATTTCTTTCGTTCTTTGATTCCTCACTTAGTTTGTAGCCGGCCAATTATCTTGGCCGGTGATTTTAACTGCATTTTTGACCCGGGCCTCGACAAGGCTGGGGGCCAGCCTACCAGAGGCAGCGGTGGGTCCGAGGTCCTAAGGTCAATATGTCAGGACTTTTCTTTAGTTGATTCATTTCGTTATATTAATCCTCAGTTACCTTCATTTTCCTGGTCAAACAACAAAGTTAAATGCTTATTAGATCGTATTTTCATTAGTCAATCTCTAGTTAAACATTTAGTTAAGTCATATACATCTATTTGCTCATTATCTGATCATTTGTTTATTAATTCTTATTTGGTTTCATTGCCTAATTCTACCAGGGTCGGCCCAGGGTACTGGCATTGTAATGTTAGTACTTTGGACGACCCTGATTTTCTTTCTGATTTTTTAGATATCTGGTCTGTTTTTTCGTCAGTGGCAGATTATTCCTGTTCCTGGTGGGAGGAATTCAAATATGAAGTTAAGTTACTTATTATTTCCCACAGTAAGAGATTATCCAAAATTCGAAATTCCAGTGTCCGACTTCTCCGTCAACAAATCCAGGAACTTTCGGCCACTTCCCCTAGCTCCCCCCAACTTTCGGACCTCAAAAATCAATTAAATGATTTAGTTTCCTCTTTCAATTTCGGCGTCAAAATCAGATCAAAAGCTGTTAATTTTAATTTTGATGAAAAACCCTCACGCTTCTTTTTTCAAAAGGAGAAGTCGCAGGCTCAGCGTAAAACCCTTGATTTTCTGACCTTAGAGGGTAAGGTCATTTCTGATTCTGATGAGTTATTATCTTCTGTTAAAAGTTTTTACAAGTCTTTATTTTCTGCTGAGCCCGTTAGTGACACTTATCTAGATTATTTTTTCTCTGATTTGCCTTCTCTTTCGTCTGATATTTCTTTGACCTTAGAAGGTCCGATTACTTTATTAGAAATTAAAGATGCCCTTAAGGGGATGAAAGATTTTTCTTCGCCGGGTTCGGACGGCTTACCGAAAGAATTTTATTTGAAATTTATCGATATTATTGGTTCTGATTTTGTTACTTATTTGAATACTTGTTTTTCTAATAATGTTCTATGTAATTCACAACGCCTCGCTTACATTTCTTTAATTTGTAAAGATCCAAATAATTCTGATAATCTTAAGTTCTGGCGTCCCATTTCTTTATTAAACCTTGATTACAAGATTATTTCTAAAGTTTTATGTAACAGATTAAACCCTATTATGTACCTTTTAGTTAAAAAAGACCAAACTTGTGCCGTTCCAGGGCGATCAATTTAAGACAATGCTCATTTATTACGCAATATTATTGATTATGTTAATTTTAAGAACCTTCCAGCTTTATTTTTATGCATTGATAACGAGAAAGCCTTTGATCGCGTTTCTCATGAATATTTATTTCGGCTTTTAGAAGTTTATAATTTTGGGCCTGTTTTTCGGAACTGGATCAAACTCTTGTACTCAGAGTCAAAAGCATCGGTTTTGGTAAACGGTTTTATTACGGAGGAGTTCGATTTGAAGAGGGGCGTCCATCAGGGCTGTGCCTTGTCGCCTCTCTTGTACGTCCTGTCGTTAGAGCCCCTGCTTAATAAGATTCGTGCAAAACCTGAAATTGTGGGGATATCACTCCCCGGTTCAAAAGAATCCGTTAAAATTTCAGCATATGCAGACGATATTACCTGCACTCTTAAATCAAGGCTTTCTGTAATTCAGATACTTAATTTGTGTGAGCTCTTTGGGACTGGCTCAGGGTCCAAGATCAACTTAATCAAGACGTATGGTTTGTGGCTTGGCCGCTGGGCCAGCTCCTAAGAGCCCACCTTATATTCTATCACAATGTTTTCGTCCATGAAAAAGATTATTGGTTTCCTTTTTGCATCAATCTTACCTTTTGATTTATGTATAGCAAATTTTAGACCTTTAGTTGATAAGATCATCAATGTTTTCAATCTCTGGAAAAATCGTCATCTTTCTTTTAAGGGTCGTTCTTTATTAATAACTGTCCTTGGTTTGTCTAAGTTATGGTATATTGGTTCAGTTCTTCCTTTGCCTCCTGAGTTACTTAAAATTATTAATCGTTCAGTTTATAATTTCTTTTGGGGCGGGTCACATGAATGTTTGAAAAGGGAGGTTTTAGTTAACTCTGTTGAGTATGGGGGTTATAATTTGGTTCACATTCCTTCTAAGTTGAAATCATTTTACATTATGCATATTAAACGTTTGGTTCAGTTACATGATTCTGATGAGTTTCCTTCTTGGGGTTATTTTGCTGTTTATTGGATTGGTTTATCTTTACGTTCTTTATGTCCTCATTTTGCCCGAAATTCCATCCCTCATTCATCATCGACTACCTATTTTTATGCCAATGTTATTTCTGCTTTTAAAGAATTACTTGTATTAAATCCGTCTGTAAATGTCCTTAGTTTGTCTAACAAACAAGTGTATATTATGTATGTAAATAGTGTTTGTGTTAAACCACCTATTCTTTCTTTATATCCAAAAGTTAATTTCCGTAATGTTTTTATTTCTATCAATTCGCACATATTAGATTCTTCGGTTAAAAATTTTCTGTTCAAGATTACTCATCATATTTTGTACACTGGTTCATTTTTAAACCGTATTTGTAGAGAGCCCCGAAAATACCTTTGTTTATTTTGTGATGCTCAGTGGGAAACCATTGAGCATCTTTTCTTTAGTTGTCCTTTCGTTAAACCCCTTTGGTCCTATCTGTCTAATTTCATTGAACGTTTTACTTTGCTTTCATTTAGATTCACTTTTTTGAATGTTATTTTCTCTGTTTTCACTTCTAGTGGAAACAGGTTTTATGATGATTTTGTTCTCTATCTTATTTCTCAGTTAAAGTGGGTCGTGTGGAAATGCCGGAATGAGGTCAAGTACCACAACCGGACTTTCACACGCTCACGAATTATCTCCTTGTTTGAATCTTCTGTTCGTTCTCGTATTAGAGTTGATTTCTTCCGTTTTTCTTCTGATACTTTTTCTGATTTGTGGTCATGTGACCTCCGATTATGTTCCATTTTAAATGATCAAGTTCAGTTTCATTTTTAATAGTTTGTACTTACCTCATTATTCCTGCCATGTAAATATTCTCTTCTTTTGTCATTGTTATCCTGTAAATAAAACATGTGTAAATATAAATTGTATATAATTATAGATAAGGTAGTTAAGTATAGTTAAGATTAGTTTAAGGTTAGTTTAAGGTTAGTAGGTCTTTAAAATAAATTCGTAATAAATGTTGTATATAGTTAGTTAAGGTAGTTGGTAATTAGTTAAGGGTAAAGTAAGGCTGTCTGGTCGGCTACATCGTAGCGGGTCAGGCAGTCATTAGTGTAGTTAAGTTTTGGGAATAATTGTTTAGTTAAGAGGGAAAGGGTATGTTAGATTAATAGGGTTGGGTAGTTAAGTCTTTAATTCTCTTTGATAATATAACCATGTATTTGATAAATGTTTTTCTATAGGTAAATTTAAAATTTCAATTGATTTAAAGTTAATAATTCATATATTGTTTTCAATTTCCCTTTGTATTTCTTTAGTTGGGGGCATCTTCTGTGATGTGTTTAATTTTAATCGCCCCCAAAACATTATGTTCTTAAATAATTGTACTTTGTTTTCCTGTAATAAACATTTTTCACAAAAAAAAAAAAAAAAAAAAAGTATCTGTTCTTATCAGCTTAATATCTGATACGTCTTCCATTGAAAGGCATCGATATTAAACTGATTTTTGGAACTAGGCGAGAGATCTGGAGCTTGCTCCATCCCCGCCACGGGTCGACCCGGTATTGCAGTACTTCCGGGACTGGCCCACTACTTTAATTTAAATCAATAATAGACTTACATTTCGTTTACTTGCATTCTGATGCTTATTTTCTATATTTTCAGGTAAACATGAGCCTAATCCATAGTACATCGAAAACCCGTCCAGGGGGGGTTAATGGGTATTATTGAAAACGTTAGCAGCAAGGTTTATAGATGTTCCGCAAGAAAAATAAAACATAAAAAGACTGATTACAGCACCCGGTGTTCCCAGGCGGTCACCCATCCAAGTACTAACCGGGCTCGACGTTGCTTAACTTCGGTGATCGGACGAGAACCGGTGTTTTCAACGTGATATGGCCGTAATCGAAAGATACAGGTAAAAACAGTCTTAAAAAGTAGAACGCTTTAGGTATAACACACAAACGCGCCATCCGATTTCATACTGGCTACTCCAAACCACTGTCCCCAACGGCCAACCACTGTCAAACTGGTCAGTTTGCATTCACACATCGTTTTCGGACTAATTACACTCACTTTTCAATGTTTTCCTTACTTATACAGTAATAACAAACCGCGCATGCTCACTCAACCCACTTCTACATACACCACATTGAAACAAGTTATACCGTTGTGTTCCTCTCGTCGGTCTGATTCCAATGAAACAAACCAGGGCCATATCCATCGATTACGTCCCGCTGAATTCCAATATCGATTTTCACCATTATGACGTCAGGCCATTGATGACGACGTTAACAACGCCGTTGCTAGAGGCAAGAAGGGTGATATTGGCCCCAAAACAACTTTAAATGCTCCGATTTGAATGCGGTTTTTTTCCGATACCACTAATAGATATGCGCCGCACTCGTTCATAACATATTTAGACCTCTCCTGGCAAAGGAAATAGTCGGGTATGAAATTACCTTGCATTTCGTTCAATTCACTGTTACCCATATATCACTATTTTCATATCCGATGATACTAAAAACATGAAAAACGATTGGATCGGGGTGCGCCATTACCTCGACTTGTCGAGGTATCGCTTCTCGGCCTTTTGGCTACGACCACCAGGATTAGGTCGGAAGCGATTTTGAGTATCTCCGTATTGTGGGTAGGTTTTGCGGACTAAGTTTTCTGTTCCTGTTGATTTTTTTTTTCCACTCTCCATTGGTGAGGTCTTCAGACCGGTGATGTCGTCCCACGTCGACCTGGGACTTCTCAAGAAGACAGTGCGTCTCACGTTGACTGGATCAGTGCCCCCCATCCAGGAGATATATGACCTCTTCGAAGCGGCCTTTTTGGAAGTGGGAGTTGCAGCGGACAAAATCATGGCATTGGGACAGTTAAAAGGTAACAGGAATTGGCATTGTGTTTTTAATGATTCGTTTTCTTATGACTCTATTATTCGTATGCACGACTTTCGTTTGGGTTCCTTTGACTGTGTTTGTTCGGTTTCTGCGTTTAATAAGTCAACTGTTTCTGTAAAGTTTTTTTGGGTGCCGTGCACGGTCCGTGACGCCGGTTTTGGTGTTTTTTGTGCCCAGTTCGGCAAAGTCCTTAAAATAGAGAGAAATTTCCCTAGAGGAAAAAAATATTCCAATTCAGTGAGAACTGTGACGCTAGAATGCTCCGAGGAACAAAAATCGCGCATCCCATACAATTGTGTTATTGATAATCAGTACCCGGCCTTGGTAATGGTCCATGGTCGGGAACCAAAATGTCTCAAGTGTGGGGTAATTGGCCATTTACGGCGAGATTGCTCCACCCCCCAGTGCGCCAGGTGCAATTCATTTAACCATGCAACTGAAAATCACCCTGAGCCGAAGTGGCGATCTTTTGCTGACAGGGTCAGAGGTTCAGCCCCCGCCCCACCCCCATCTGTGGTTCCAGACCCCCCAGAGGAACTCGACGTCGAGTTTGACGATGTCGTCGAGGAGCCCGTACAAACCCCCCTGGTTAGTGAGGACGAAGGCCCCGCCCCCTCGGTGGAGATGGATGAAACACCCGCCCCCCCTATTAATCACCAAGCAGAGGACATTGCCATTTCCACGTTACCATCAACTTCAGTTTCTCCCCAAGCATCTACTTATTCCGGAACTATCTCCCCCACTTATGAGAGGTTAGGTAGAGGCAACTTCTTCAAAAATGACTCTAATTATAATTATAACCTTGATTCTCCTTCACCCGATCGGTCATATACTTTGTTGTCCTTGGTCCCTGACCAGGGAATTGCTTCTGAGGAGGAGGGGTACACGGTGGTTAGGGAGCGTCGTAAGAAACGGCGCCAGCCCAACACCTCGGTGTCCCCTCTTAAGAAGAAGTGATTCTTCTGGTCAGCCCAGGACTATAGTTATCTTCTTATTTTCATGTAACTTAGATAATTTTAAGTCTACCAATCAATAATGCAGGATCTTTCGTTTCATTCCATTAATTGTAATGGTTTACTTTCTTATCCTAAGTTTCCTAATTTATCTACAATATGTAGTTCTTTGAGTTATGATATTATTTTCCTTCAGGAGACTCACCTCGATTCTGAGGTTATCCAAAGGTCTTGGGAGTCTACCTGGGGGGGTAAATGTTTATTTTCTTATGGCTCTAATTTTTCTCGTGGGGTGGGCATTTTATTCCATCCACGTTTATCTGTTGATTTTGTTAAAGTCCATAGGGACTTTGACGGTCGTCTTCTTTATGTTGATTGTTCTATTAATAATTTTGATTTGCGTTTGCTGTCTGTTTATGCTCCTTGTTTGGAGTGTGACAGGCGGGATTTCTTTCGTTCTTTAATTCCCCACTTAGTTTGTAGCCGGCCAATTATTATGGCCGGTGATTTTAACTGCATATTTGACCCGGGCCTCGACAAGGCTGGGGGCCAGCCTACCAGAGGCAGCGGTGGGTCCGAGGTCCTAAGGTCAATATGTCAGGATTTCTCTTTAGTTGATTCATTTCGTTATATCAATCCTCAGTTACCTGCTTTCTCATGGAAAAATAGTAATATAAAATGTTTATTAGACAGAATATTTATAAGTTCATCTTTAGTTAAGTATTTACGTACCTCTGATATAACTATATGTTCAATTTCCGACCATTTGTTTATTAATTCATATTTTGTTTCTCTGCCTAATTCTACCAGGGTCGGCCCAGGGTATTGGCATTGTAATGTCAGTACCTTGGACGACCCTGATTTTCTTTCTGATTTTTTAGACTTGTGGTCTGTTTTTTCGGCTGTAGCAGATCGATCCTGTTCCTGGTGGGAGGAATTTAAACAAGAAGTTAAGTTACTTATTATTTCCCACAGTAAGAGACTATCTAAAATTCGAAATTCCAGTGTCCGACTTCTCCGTAAGCAAATTCAGGAACTTTCGGCAACCTCCCCTAGCTCCCCCCAACTTTCGGACCTCAAAAATGAGTTAAATGATTTAGTTTCCTCTTTCAATTTCGGTGTCAAAATCAGATCAAAAGCTGTTAATTTTAATTTTGATGAAAAACCCTCGCGCTTCTTTTTTCAAAAGGAGAAGTCGCAGGCTCAGCGTAAAACCCTTGATTTTCTGACCATTGAGGGTAAGGTCATTTCTGATTCTGATGAGTTGTTATTTTCTGTTCGGGATTTCTATAAGTCTTTATTTTCTGCTGAGCCTGTTAGTGACACTTACCTTGATTATTTTTTTTCTGATTTGCCTTCTCTTTCTTTGAATGATTCCCAGGCCCTTGAGGGCCCTATTACCTTAGACGAAGTTAAGGAAGCCCTTAAGGGCATGAAAGATTTTTCGTCGCCAGGTTCTGACGGGCTTCCAAAAGAGTTTTATTTGAATTTTTTTGATTTAATTGGAAAAGATTTAGTTATTTACCTTAATAATTGTTTTTCTCTCAATCAATTATCCAACTCTCAACGTTTGTGTTATATTTCTTTAATTTGTAAGGACAAAAACAATGCTGACAATCTTAAGTTTTGGCGTCCTATTTCTTTGCTTAATTTAGATTTTAAAATTATTTCCAAAGTTATGTGTAATCGTTTGAATTCTGTTATGAATATCTTAATTGACAAAGATCAGACATGTGCCGTACAAGGGAGATCTATTCTTGATAACGCTCATCTTTTAAGAAACATTATTGATTTTGTTAATTTAAAAAACTTACCTGCTTTGTTTCTCTGTATTGATAATGAGAAAGCCTTTGATCGCGTTTCCCATGAATATTTGTTTCGGCTCCTTGAGGTTTATAATTTCGGCCCTACCTTTCGGAAGTGGATCAAACTCCTGTATTCGGAGTCAAAAGCCTCGGTTTTGGTAAACGGTTTTATTTCGGAGGAGTTCTCTTTGAATAGGGGCGTGCATCAGGGCTGTCCGCTTTCGCCTCTTTTGTACGTCCTGTCGTTAGAGCCCTTACTTAATAAAATTCGTGCAAAACCCGAAATTGAGGGTATCTCACTACCCGGTTCAAAAGAAGTTGTAAAAATTTCAGCTTATGCGGACGATATTACCTGCATCCTTAAATCAAGGCTTTCTGTGATTCATATAATTAATTTGTGTGAGCTCTTCGGGACTGGCTCAGGGTCCAAGATCAACTTAATCAAGACGTATGGTTTGTGGCTTGGCCGCTGGGCCAGCTCCGAAGAGCCCATCTTATATTCAATTACCATGCATTCTTCGTTGAAAAAGATTATTGGGTTTCATTTGGGTTCTGTTGCACCGATTGATTTATGTAATGCTAATTTTAGACCATTAGTGGATAAAATCATCAATGTTTTGAATCTGTGGAAAAATCGTCATCTTTCATTTAAGGGCCGTTCTTTATTAATAACTGTCCTTGGTTTGTCTAAGTTATGGTATGTTGGTTCAGTTCTTCCTTTACCTCCTGAGTTACTTAAAGTTATTAATCATTCAGTTTATAATTTCTTTTGGGGCGGGTCACATGAATGTTTGAAAAGGGAGGTTTTAGTTAACTCTGTTGAGTCTGGGGGTTATAATTTGGTTCACATTCCTTCTAAGTTGAAATCATTTTACATTATGCATATTAAACGTTTGGTTCAGTTACATAATTCTGATGAGTTTCCTTCTTGGGGTTATTTTGCTATTTATTGGATTGGTTTATCTTTACGTTCTCTATGCCCTCAGTTTGCCCGAAATTCCATCCCTCATTCATCATCAACTACTTATTTTTATTCCAATGTTATATCTGCCTATAAAGAATTACTTAAGTTAAACCCTTCTGTTGATATCCTTAGTTTGTCTACAAAGCAAGTGTATATAATGTATGTAAATAATGTTTCTGTTAAACCACCTATTTTTTCTTTGTACCCTCAAGTTAATTTTCGTAAAACCTTTATCTCGATTAATTCTCATATATTAGATTCTTCTGTTAAAAACTTTTTATTTAAGGTCGTTCATCACATATTATATACTGGTTCATTTTTAAATCGAATATGTAGGGAACCTAGGAAATATTTGTGTTTATTTTGCGGTGCCCAGTGGGAGACTATTGAGCACCTTTTCTTCAGTTGTTCTTTTGTTAAACCTCTTTGGGATTATTTGTCTGATTTTATCAAACGTTTTACTTTGCTTTCTTTTAGATTTACTTTTATGAACGTTATTTTCTCTGTTTTCACTTCTAGTGGAAACAGGTTTTATGATGATTTTGTTCTTTATCTTATTTCTCAGTTAAAGTGGGTCGTGTGGAAGTGCCGGAATGAGGTCAAGTACCACAACCGGACTTTCACACGCTCACGAATTATCTCCTTGTTTGAATCTTCAGTTCGTTCTCGTATTAGAGTTGATTTCTTCCGTTTTTCTTCTGACACTTTTTCTGATTTTTGGTCATGTGACCTCCGATTATGTTCTATTTTAAATGATCAGGTTCAGTTTCATTTTTAAATATTTTGTACTTACCTCATTATTTCTTTCATGTAAACAATTTCTTCAGCTTTCATCCTATAAATATCATCTGTATATATATAATTAAGGTAGTTAAGTTAGTTAAGTATAGTTAAGGTTAGTTTAAGGTTAGTTTAGGTAGTTAATATTTAGAATGAATTTAAATTAAATGTTGTATATAATAAGTTAAGGTAATTAATAATTAATTAGGGTTAAAGTAAGGCTGTCTGGTCGGCTACATAGTAGCGGGCCAGGCAGTCAGTAGAGTATTTAAGATTAGTTAAGGTCGGGAAATGGGTCTTATAAAAGTGGGAAAGGTGTGTTATCTTAAAAGGGCTGGGTAGTTAGGATTTAAATTTTGTTTCATAATAAAACCAATTCTTTGTTTAATGTCTTTGTATATAAAAATATAAATATTAAATTGATTTAAAATTAATAATTCATATATTGTTTTCGATTTTCCTTTGTATTTCTTTAGTTGGGGGCATCTTCTGTGATGTAGCTGATTTTAATCGCCCCCAAGTTTTCTGTCATTAAATGTTTGTACTTTACCTTCTGTTGAATAAACAGTTTTCACAAAAAAAAAAAAAAAAGTATCTGTTCTTATCAGCTTAATATCTGATACGTCTTCCATTGGAAGGCATCGATATTAAACTGATTTTTGGAACTAGGCGAGAGATCTGGAGCTTGCTCCATCCCCGCCACGGGTCGACCCGGTATTGCAGTACTTCCGGGACTGGCCCACTACTTTAATTTAAATCAATAATAGACTTACATTTCGTTTACTTGCATTCTGATGCTTATTTTCTATATTTTCAGGTAAACATGAGCCTAATCCATAGTACATCGAAAACCCGTCCAGGGGGGGTTAATGGGTATTATTGAAAACGTTAGCAGCAAGGTTTATAGATGTTCCGCAAGAAAAATAAAACATAAAAAGACTGATTACAGCACCCGGTGTTCCCAGGCGGTCACCCATCCAAGTACTAACCGGGCTCGACGTTGCTTAACTTCGGTGATCGGACGAGAACCGGTGTTTTCAACGTGATATGGCCGTAATCGAAAGTTACAGGTAAAAACAGTCTTAAAAAGTAGAACGCTTTAGGTATAACACACAAACGCGCCATCCGATTTCATACTGGCTACTCCAAACCACTGTCCCCAACGGCCAACCACTGTCAAACTGGTCAGTTTGCATTCACACATCGTTTTCGGACTAATTACACTCACTTTTCAATGTTTTCCTTACTTATACAGTAATAACAAACCGCGCATGCTCACTCAACCCACTTCTACATACACCACATTGAAACAAGTTATACCGTTGTGTTCCTCTCGTCGGTCTGATTCCAATGAAACAAACCAGGGCCATATCCATCGATTACGTCCCGCTGAATTCCAATATCGATTTTCACCATTATGACGTCAGGCCATTGATGACGACGTTAACAACGCCGTTGCTAGAGGCAAGAAGGGTGATATTGGCCCCAAAACAACTTTAAATGCTCCGATTTGAATGCGGTTTTTTTCCGATACCACTAATAGATATGCGCCGCACTCGTTCATAACATATTTAGACCTCTCCTGGCAAAGGAAATAGTCGGGTATGAAATTACCTTGCATTTCGTTCAATTCACTGTTACCCATATATCACTATTTTCATATCCGATGATACTAAAAACATGAAAAACGATTGGATCGGGGTGCGCCATTACCTCGACTTGTCGAGGTATCGCTTCTCGGCCTTTTGGCTAAGACATCAACAAAGTGATCAGGGGGCAAGAGCCAGAACTTAGTTTCGTTTCTCACCCGGACCTATCTGGCTGAAGCCCAGCTTCGTTAGTTCACGTTCAACCAGTTGAACGGGGGGCCCACTGTAGGGACGCCACGAACAAAGATCATTTGAAAGTGTGTATGCTGTCCTGCGAGCAGGCAGAATGTGTGATGGGATTGATCTAGGGTTACTTAAGAAGACTGTACGTCTTACTTTGACTGGCTCCACTCCGCCGTCTTCGGACATCATGGAGGCTTTGCTTGGCACTTTTGCAGGAGTGGGAATTCTTGAAAAGGATATTATGGGCCTTGGTCTTCTTAAAGGCCGGATATGGCACGCATGTTTCGAGAACGAGGCGGCCTATGAAAAGGCCATCAAGCTCCATGATTTTAGAATCGGTTCCCGTGACTGTGTTGTCTCCGTGACTAGCTTCAGTAAGTCTACGGTGCAGGTCAAATTTTATCAAGTTCCACTGTTTGTTAGATCTAGTGAAATCGGCAATTTCATCAGTTCGTTTGGTAAGGTCCTTAAAATTGACTACCAGGCTCAGAGAAACAAAGGCTTTCTGAGCCCTATTAGAGTGGCTACCATCGAGACCTCAGAAGAGACTAAAAACAAGATCCCTTACACTTGCACCATTGGGGGATACCCTGTTCTCATCATGGTAGAGGGCAGGGAGCCGAAGTGTTTACGTTGTGGCCAGATTGGCCACGTTCGCCGTGACTGCGAAGCCACATGCTGTCAGAAATGTAGGAGTTTCAATCACAAGACAGACGACCACCCCTTTAGCAAACATACAACCTTTGCAGATCGTGTGCGCGGGCGGACTGTCCGTCCTGCTGAACCAGAACCTGAGTCTGATGATGAGCCACAACCCCCCATGGAGGAGACGTCTCAAGCCCCTCCCCCTCCTTCGTCTCACACTTCCCTCGTTCATGACCCTGATGATGCTGCTCCCCCTACCCCCACTGACGCCCCTGTGCCTGAGCTTAGTGGTGAATTGAACACCGACTTCGACATGGCACCAACCATTTCTCCCACTTACCAGGAACTGAACTACGGCAATCGTTACGTCCCAGACCAGTCGTTTGAATATATGGACTCTCCATCTCCTGACAGATCTGTCACATTACTATCTTTGCTTGGGGAAGGCGGAGGCACTTCTGACCAAGAGGGATTCACAGAGGTGAGGGGTAGGCGCAATAGAAGGCGCAATTCCCCCACTTCTGGGTCTCCCCTTCGGAAGAAGTAATTCTTCCTTCCTCGGAAGATAAAATCTTCTGTCCTTTACTATTTTAGTTTCCTCTTCTGTTTTTTTTTTTTTTTTGTTACATGGAAAGAAATATAAAACAATAAAAAAAAAATAACTTATTTTCCATATGGGTAAACTGAAAATGCACACCATTAATTGTAATGGTTTGAGAAATCCTGATAAATGCCAACTGTTTTTCTCTCAGTTCTCACTCATGAAGTTAGATGTTGCCTTCTTACAAGAGACCCACATTGATTGTAAGCAAATAGAGCTTAAGTGGAGAACTGCTTTTAAAGGCAAATGTTTTTTCTCCTATGGTACCCCACATTCCCGGGGTGTGGGAATAATTTTTGGCCCTCATCTCGATGTGGACATCAATAAGATAGAGAGGGATTTTGAAGGGCGCCTTTTAGCCCTTGATTGTGTGGTCAACAATTACTCATGTCGTCTTATTTCTGTCTATGCTCCATCTCTGGAGAAAGACAGGAGAGATTTTTTTGATGGATTGTCTCCGTTTCTGGTTACAAAACTCCCAATCATTTTGGCGGGAGATTTTAATTGTATTTTTAACTCAGACATCGACAAAGTTGGAGGTAACCCCAACCGTAGTCTTGGTGCTAGTGATATTTTGAAGAACTTATGTGCAGAATTTTCACTGTTAGATTCTTTTAGACACTTACATGCCAGTGACATAGCTGTATCCTGGTCCAGTAGCAATGTGTCTTGTTTGCTAGACAGGATTTTTATCTCTGATACACTTGTAAATAACCTTAAGTCATCAGACATTTCATTGTGTAGCTTTTCCGACCACTGTTTTGTTTCAATAGATCTTTTTGATCTTCCCTCTGTAAGCATAGGTCCTGGTTACTGGCACTGTAACATTTCGGTTCTCAAAGATCCTATTTTCCAGGAGGATTTTGAAGAATTGTGGACGGTTTTTAAAGCTGTATGTAACTACTCCCACTCTTGGTGGGAAGACTTTAAAAACGAATGTAAGCTTCTTATCATTAAGCATAGTAAGCGACTATCAGCAGATCGCCGCCGTTCTGTGAACGACCTTAAGCGGCAAATTTTTTCTCTGAGTAAGACTGACCCAACGTCACACAATGTAAACTCTTTAAAGTCTGACTTAAATAACATTTTATCTAGTCACAATGAAGGGGTTAGGATAAGATCGAAGTGTAATGACTTCAACTATGACGACAAACCATCGAGGTATTTTTTTAATAAAGAAAAGAACAGAGCAAATAAAAAGCACATTAACTCCCTCGTCATAGACAATGAGCAAGTGACTGATGTCACAAAGATTGTATCGTTCGCTCACACTTTTTATAAAGACCTTTTTTCCCCTGAGCCCATTTCAGACACAATGTGTGATTTTTTCTTTGAAAACCTGTCAACCCTAAGTGCTGAGGAGAGAGAGTCATTAGAGGGCCCGGTAAATCTTGAGGAGGTCCGTTCGGCGCTGGGAGGAATGAAGAATTTCTCTTCCCCCGGATCGGATGGCCTTCCAATGGAGTTTTACCGCACCTTCATTGACTTGATCGGCACTACTTTTGTAGACTACGTAAACAACTGCTCCAAACTATCTTTGTTAGCGCCATCCCAGCGATTTTCTTTAATTTCTTTGATTTGTAAAGATCCCTTTAATTCAGAGAATCTCAAATTTTGGAGACCGATCTCACTACTGAATCTCGATTACAAGATCATTTCTAAGATTATGTGTAATAGGTTAAACACTGTCATATCATCACTAATTCACATCGATCAATCATGTTCAGTTCCTGACCGCTCCATTTTAGATAACTGTCACCTCCTCAGAAACATTTTAGATTACGTTACTTTTAAAGACTTACCTGCTCTGTTCCTCTGTGTTGACAACGAGAAAGCCTTCGACCGCGTTTCTCACGACTACCTATTTCGGCTTCTGGAAGTTTTGAATTTTGGCCCATCTTTTCGGAATTGGATTAAGCTCTTATATTGTGAGTCAAAAGCTTCGGTTTTAGTTAATGGTTTTATTTCGGAAGAGTTCATCTTGGGACGAGGCGTCCATCAGGGCTGCGCCTTGAGTCCTCTTCTCTACGTCCTGGCCTTGGAACCCCTCCTTAATCAAATACGTTCAAAACCTGAAATTGTGGGGATTAGCCTCCCTGGTTCAAACCTTAAAGTCAAATTGACAGCATACGCAGACGACGTTACCTGCACCCTCTCGACAAGGCTTTCTCTTGTCCATGTCATCAATCTTTTTGAACTTTTTTCTTTTGCTTCAGGCTCTAAAATTAATTTAATTAAAACGTATGGTTTGTGGTTAGGCCGTTGGGCCAATTGTGTAGAGGATTTACATGGGATTTCTATGTTTAATGTCCCTAAAAAGATATTAGGGGTTTTTGTTAATCCCTCTAACTTTCCCTCTTACCTAAACTTTGAACATTGTATTGGAAAAATAGAGTCCATTTTTAAATTGTGGAAAGGAAGACATCTATGTTTCAGAGGGAAATCCATTTTGTTAAACTCACTAGCCTTAGCTAAGTTATGGTATCTTGCATCAGTATCTTGCTTTCCAGACGATGTATGCAAGAAAGTCACATCTCTTGTTTTTAAGTTTTTTTGGGGAAGTCCCCATGAGTGTATAAGTAGAAAAGTTTTGTATGGAGCCTATGGGCAGGGTGGTTTTGGTGTTGTACACCTACAGTCAAAAATAGCAGCATATCATGTTATGCATGTTAAAAGAATGATATTACTTTTTAATTCCCCAATGCCCCATCCCTGGGTCTTTTTTGCTGTGTATTTTGTTGGCATGTCCTTGAGAAAATTTTGTCCTTCTATGGCTAGAAACAATATCCCGCATGCTGCCTCAGTTCCTGAATTCTATACAGCAGTTCTGCGGTCTTTTCGTAATTATACTTTGTTTGCTCCAAACCCTGATTTTGCTCAGCTCAGATGTAAAACTGTGTATTTGTCTCTTGTGAGCCAGGTTATTAGCCCTCCTCCAGCTGTTAAAAATTTTCCTCATGTGAATTTTTCTGACACGTTTACCAACTTATGCAATCCTATATTGGAAAATAATGTTAAAGATTTTTTATATAAGGTAGCAAACCGAGTGCTGTACACGGGTGATTTTGTCACAAGGATTTGTAGGCTAAACAGGGACATCAAATGTCATTTTTGTAAAAAGTCAAGGGAGACTTTAGAGCATTTGTTTTTTTACTGCCCTACAGTTAGTCAGCTTTGGATTTTTTTAGAAAAGTTTCTTTTTGACTGTACCAAAATTCATGTTAATTTTACTGTCCATGGTATTTTGTTTAGTTCATTTACAAAATGTAAAAATAAATTTTTTGACGATTTTTATTTATACTGCATCTCTTTACTCAAGTGGACCATCTGGTCATGTCGTAATGATATTAAATTTAGAAACTTATCTTTTTCATCCAATGACATCCAAACTCGATTTATTTTTTTCTTAAAGAAACGAATTAAGTTAGATTTCGTAAGACTTAACTCACTTAGCTTCTCAAATGTTTGGTCTTGTGACCTTCGACTGGCGTCAGTTATGGGCGACCAGTTACATTTTCATTTACTGTAAATAAATCTTTACTTACCTTCGTCTGGGTCCGAGGATCTCCCTGCCGGCTCCAGTGCCTGAAAGAAGACAAGAATAAACACTATTGTAAATATATCTATGTAAAAGAGGCATACCTGTGATAATTTTAAATTTTAATAAATTTTTAACTAGCCTCTTACTGTGTTTTTTGTAACTGTTTTCTATGGTAATAAAGTTTTATTCAAAGAAAAAAAAAAAAAAAGTATCTGTTCTTATCAGCTTAATATCTGATACGTCTTCCATTGGAAGGCATCGATATTAAACTGATTTTTGGAACTAGGCGAGAGATCTGGAGCTTGCTCCATCCCCGCCACGGGTCGACCCGGTATTGCAGTACTTCCGGGACTGGCCCACTACTTTAATTTAAATCAATAATAGACTTACATTTCGTTTACTTGCATTCTGATGCTTATTTTCTATATTTTCAGGTAAACATGAGCCTAATCCATAGTACATCGAAAACCCGTCCAGGGGGGGTTAATGGGTATTATTGAAAACGTTAGCAGCAAGGTTTATAGATGTTCCGCAAGAAAAATAAAACATAAAAAGACTGATTACAGCACCCGGTGTTCCCAGGCGGTCACCCATCCAAGTACTAACCGGGCTCGACGTTGCTTAACTTCGGTGATCGGACGAGAACCGGTGTTTTCAACGTGATATGGCCGTAATCGAAAGATACAGGTAAAAACAGTCTTAAAAAGTAGAACGCTTTAGGTATAACACACAAACGCGCCATCCGATTTCATACTGGCTACTCCAAACCACTGTCCCCAACGGCCAACCACTGTCAAACTGGTCAGTTTGCATTCACACGTCGTTTTCGGACTAATTACACTCACTTTTCAATGTTTTCCTTACTTATACAGTAATAACAAACCGCGCATGCTCACTCAACCCACTTCTACATACACCACATTGAAACAAGTTATACCGTTGTGTTCCTCTCGTCGGTCTGATTCCAATGAAACAAACCAGGGCCATATCCATCGATTACGTCCCGCTGAATTCCAATATCGATTTTCACCATTATGACGTCAGGCCATTGATGACGACGTTAACAACGCCGTTGCTAGAGGCAAGAAGGGTGATATTGGCCCCAAAACAACTTTAAATGCTCCGATTTGAATGCGGTTTTTTTCCGATACCACTAATAGATATGCGCCGCACTCGTTCATAACATATTTAGACCTCTCCTGGCAAAGGAAATAGTCGGGTATGAAATTACCTTGCATTTCGTTCAATTCACTGTTACCCATATATCACTATTTTCATATCCGATGATACTAAAAACATGAAAAACGATTGGATCGGGGTGCGCCATTACCTCGACTTGTCGAGGTATCGCTTCTCGGCCTTTTGGCTACGACCACCAGGATTAGGTCGGAAGCGATTTTGAGTATCTCCGTATTCTGGGTGAGTTTTGCGGACGAAGTTTTTGGTTCCTGTTATTTTTTTTTCTCCTTGTCCCTCTCCCAGAGTACGGTGTACTTTCCACTTGTCTTCCCGGTGGTTAGTACTCCAGGATGCCTTCGCACTCTGATCCAAGCCTGCTTAGGAGGACTGTGCGGCTGACACTGATGGGAACACCTCCCCCATTGGACAGAATATACGACCTTTTCGAGGAGAACTTCGCCAGGGCAGGAGTTATGGAGGATCAAATCTTGGCAATAGGACAGCTTAAAGGTAATCGTAACTGGCATGCCTGTTTTTCGAATTCTGTTTCTTTTGACAATGTCCTTAAACTTTGTGATTTTCGCCTTGGTTCATTCGATTGTGTTTGCTCCGTCACTTCCTTTGATAATTCTTCTGTTCAAGTTAAGTTTCACTGGGTTCCTTTTTCCGTTCGGGATGCTGGCTTTGCCTCCTTTTGTGCCCAGTTCGGCAGAGTAATAAAAGTCGAGAAAGTTTCCCCCATGAAGAAAAAGTATGCAAGCTCTGTCAGAATTGTTACAATCGAATGCTCGGAAACTAATAAGGCGAAAATACCGTATAATTGTGTGATCGACGACATCTACCCTGCACTAGTGTTGGTTCCAGGAAGGGAACCAAAGTGTTTAAAGTGTGGCAAATTGGGCCATGTAAGGAAAGATTGTGTCACTCCCCAATGTCTTTTGTGCCGTGCCTTCGGGCACACAACTTCAGATCATCAGAAAGGGCCTCCCAGTTTTGCTGACAGAGTTAGAGGGCGTCCCTCTTATGTGGAGGAAACTTCAATGGAGGAAATTTCAATGGAGGAAACTTCCTCCTCCAACAAGGAACCCTCTGAAATCAGTGATGTAAGTGAGCACCCTATTAATTGTGACCCCCCACCTGTGATTGTTTCCCCAAAGCCCCGGGCACCCCGCCCAAGGCCAGTTCAGTCAACCCCCCTTGCCCCTGTGAGTGAGGATCCAACCTGTTTGGACATTCCAACCGAGGAGGACTCGGTCCCTGACGATGAGATGGAAATTCCCGCCACACCCAAACGTCAGCGATCCCCATCCCCTCCCCCCACCATTTCCCCTACCTACAGGGACTTAGCGGAGGGAAATCGCTTTATCAGCTCCGGACCAAACTATTCTCCACCATCCACGGATTCCCCGCCGCATGACGGCAGAACATTACTTTCCTTTCTGTCAGACCAGGAGAGTTGCTCCGACTCGGAGGGGTTCACTGTGGTGAGGGACCGGCGCCGCTCGCGGCGTGGGTCTCCCCCCACAGGGTCCCCTCTTAGGAAGAAGTGATTCTTCTGGTTCTAACTATTTTCTTTGCTAAAATGTAAAATTATTATTAAATAATCATGCAGGACCTTTCTTTTCATTCAATTAATTGTAATGGTTTACTTTCTTATCCTAAGTTTCCTAATTTATCCACTATTTGTAAGTCTCTTAATTTCGATATTATTTTCCTCCAGGAAACTCATCTCAACTCAGAGGATATTCAGAAATTCTGGGAGAGTTCCTGGGGGGGTAAATGCATATTTTCATTTGGTTCAAATTTTTCTTGCGGGGTTGGCATTCTTTTCCACCCCCGATTATCTGTTGATTTTGTTAAAGTCCATAGGGACTTTGACGGTCGCCTTCTTTATGTTGACTGTTCTGTTAACAATTTTCCATTACGTTTGTTGTCTGTTTATGCTCCTTGTTTGGAGCGTGACAGGCGGGATTTCTTTCGTTCTTTGATTCCCCACTTAGTTTGTAGCCGGTCAATTATCTTGGCCGGTGATTTTAACTACATATTTGACCCGGGCCTCGACAAGGCTGGGGGCCAGCCTACCAGAGGCATCGGTGGGTCCGAGGTCCTAAGGTCAATATGTCAGGATTTTTCTTTAGTCGATTCATTTCGTTATATCAATCCTCAGTTACCTGCTTTTTCTTGGTCAAATAATTCCGTTAAATGCTTATTAGACAGAATTTTCATTAGTCAGTCTTTAGTTAAATATTTAGTTAAATCATATACATCTGTCTGTTCATTGTCTGATCATCTCTTTATTAATTCTTATTTAGTTTCATTGCCTAATTCTACCAGGGTCGGCCCGGGGTACTGGCATTGTAATGTTAGTACTCTGGACGACCCTGATTTTCTTTCTGATTTTTTAGATATCTGGTCTGTCTTTTCGTCAGTGGCAGATTATTCCTGTTCCTGGTGGGAGGAATTCAAATATGAAGTTAAGTTACTTATTATTTCCCACAGTAAGAGATTATCCAAAATTCGAAATTCTAGTGTCCGACTTCTCCGACAACAAATTCAGGAACTTTCGGCTACATCCCCTAGCGCCCCCCAGCTTTCGGACCTCAAAATTGAATTAAATGATTTAGTTTCTTCTTTTAATTTCGGTGTCAAAATCAGATCAAAAGCTGTTAATTTTAATTTTGATGAAAAACCCTCACGCTTCTTTTTCCAAAAGGAGAAGTCACGGGCTCAGCGTAAAACCATTGATTTTCTGACCATTGAGGGAAAGGTCATTTCTGATTCTAATGAGTTGTTATCTTCAGTTCGGAGTTTTTATCAATCTTTATTTTCTGCTGAGCCTGTCAGTGACACTTATCTTGATTATTTTTTCTCTGATTTGCCTTCTCTTTCTTTTGAAAATTCCAATGTATTAGAAGGGCCAATTACCCTTGATGAAGTTAAGGCTGCCCTAGAGGGGATGGGAAGCTACTCCTCCCCTGGGTCTGACGGACTCCCTATGGAGTTTTATTTGAAATTCATAAATGTTTTTGGTTCTGATTTTGTTAAATACTTAAATACCTGTTTTGATTTAAATAATTTATCTGATTCTCAAAGATTATGTTATATTAAACTAATTTGTAAGGACGCCAAACAGTCCGATAATCTTAAGTTTTGGCGACCTATTTCATTACTCAATTTAGATTACAAAATAATTTCAAAAGTTTTATGTAATCGCTTAAATTTAGTTATTAATCTTTTGGTTCACCAGGACCAGTCTTGTGCTGTGCCTGGTAGAAGTATCCATGACAACGCTCATCTCTTACGTAACATCATTGATTATGTTGGTTTAAAAAATGTTCCTGCTTTATTTTTATGCATCGACAATGAGAAAGCCTTTGATCGCGTTTCACATGAATACCTCTTTCGGCTATTAGAAGTTTATAATTTCGGCCCAAATTTTCGGAAATGGATAAAACTCTTGTATTCGGAGTCAAAAGCATCGGTTTTAGTCAATGGTTTTATTTCGGAGGAGTTCAATCTGAGGAGGGGCGTCCATCAGGGCTGTGCCATCTCTCCTCTGCTCTACGTCCTGTCCTTGGAACCCCTTCTAAATAAGATCCGTACAAAACCAGAAATTCAGGGGGTTAAACCCCCCGGCTCAAAAACCCAAATCAAACTCTCAGCATTTGCAGATGATATTACCTGCACCCTTACATCAAGGCTTTCTGTCATTCATATTATCAATTTGTGTGAGCTCTTCGGGACGGGCTCCGGTTCCAAGATTAACATGATAAAAACGTATGGCTTGTGGCTGGGCCGATGGGCCCGCTCCGAAGAGCCCACCTTATACTCTGTTACCATGTTTAGTTCCTTTAAAAAGATTATTGGTTTATATTTATGTACCTCATCTCCTCAGAATATTTCAAATCATAATTTCAAACCCATTGTAAATAAAATTGTTGATGTTTTCAATTTATGGCGCAATAGGCATTTATCATTTAGGGGCCGTTCTCTTTTAATTTCAGTTCTTGCTTTATCAAAGTTATGGTATGTTGGTTCTGTTTTTCCTTTACCTCCTGATTTACTTAAAGTTATAAATCATTCAGTTTATCAGTTTTTCTGGGGCGGGTCTCATGAATGTCTTAAGAGGGAGGTTTTAGTTAATTCTCTTCAGTTTGGTGGATTTAAAATGGTCCACATTCCTTCTAAGTTAAAAGCACTTTATATTATGCACATTAAACGTTTGGTTCATTTATTCCGTTCTGATGATTTTCCTTCTTGGGGTTATTTTACTATTTATTGGATAGGTTTTCATTTAAGATCTCTTTGCCCTGATTTTGCCTCCAATTTAATTCCTCATTCCTCTGTAAATACCTATTTTTATACCAATGTCTTCTCCGCATATAAAGAACTTTTAAGATTATCACCTGATGTAAATATTATAACATTAACTACAAAACAGGCTTATTTAATTTTTTCCAATTCTGTATGTGTACCTCCCCCTATTATTAAAATATACCCACAAATTAATTTTAACTTAGTTTTTAAAGCTATTAACTCGACACACTTAGACTCTTCTGTTAAAATTTTTTTGTTTAAAGTCGTAAATCATATTTTGTACACTGGTTCCTTTTTAAATAGAATTTGTAGAGAGCCCCGTAAATACCTTTGTTTATTTTGTGATGCTCAGTGGGAAACCATTGAGCATCTTTTCTTTAGTTGTCCTTTCATTAAACCCCTTTGGTCATACCTGTCTGATTTTATTGAGCGTTTTACTCTGCTTTCTTTTAGATTTACTTTTATGAATGTTATTTTCTCTGTTTTCACTTCTAGTGGAAACAGGTTTTATGATGATTTTGTTCTTTATCTTATTTCTCAGTTAAAGTGGGTCGTGTGGAAGTGCCGGAATGAGGTGAAATACCACAACCGGACTTTCACACGCTCACGAATTATCTCCTTGTTTGAATCTTCAGTTCGTTCTCGTATTAGAGTTGATTTCTTCCGTTTTTCTTCTGACACTTTTTCTGATTTGTGGTCATGTGACCTCCGATTATGTTCAATTTTAAATGATCAGGTTCAGTTTCATTTTTAAATATTTTGTACTTACCTCATTATTTCTCTCAAATGTCAATGTCATCCTGTAAATAAAACAATAATAAACTGTATATATATAATTAAGGTAGTTAAGTTAGTTAAGCATAGTTAAGATTATTTTAAGGTTAGTTTAGTTAGTTGTTTAAAATGTAAATATTTAGAATAAATTTATAATAAATGTTGTACATAGTTAGTTAAGGTCATTAATAGTTGGTTAAGGTTAAAGTAGGGCTGTCTGGTCGGCTACATAGTAGCGGGCCAGGCAGTCATTAGAGTATTTAAGATTAGTTAAGGTCGGGAAATGGGTGTCAATATTGTGGGAAGGGTGTGTTAACTTAAAAGGGTCGGGTAGTTAAGGGTTAATTTTCTTTTTGATAATAAAACCAATTCTTTGATAAATGTTTTTGTGTATAAAAATATAAATATTAAATTGATTTAAAATTAATAATTCATATATTGTTTTCGATTTTCCTTTGTATTTCTTTAGTTGGGGGCCTCTCTTGTGATGTGCTTAATTTTAATCGCCCCCAATTCTGTAAATAAATGTATGTAATCTATCTGTAAATAAACATTTTTCACAAAAAAAAAAAAAAAAGTATCTGTTCTTATCAGCTTAATATCTGATACGTCTTCCATTGGAAGGCATCGATATTAAACTGATTTTTGGAACTAGGCGAGAGATCTGGAGCTTGATCCATCCCCGCCACGGGTCGACCCGGTATTGCAGTACTTCCGGGACTGGCCCACTACTTTAATTTAAATCAATAATAGACTTACATTTCGTTTACTTGCATTCTGATGCTTATTTTCTATATTTTCAGGTAAACATGAGCCTAATCCATAGTACATCGAAAACCCGTCCAGGGGGGGTTAATGGGTATTATTGAAAACGTTAGCAGCAAGGTTTATAGATGTTCCGCAAGAAAAATAAAACATAAAAAGACTGATTACAGCACCCGGTGTTCCCAGGCGGTCACCCATCCAAGTACTAACCGGGCTCGACGTTGCTTAACTTCGGTGATCGGACGAGAACCGGTGTTTTCAACGTGATATGGCCGTAATCGAAAGATACAGGTAAAAACAGTCTTAAAAAGTAGAACGCTTTAGGTATAACACACAAACGCGCCATCCGATTTCATACTGGCTACTCCAAACCACTGTCCCCAACGGCCAACCACTGTCAAACTGGTCAGTTTGCATTCACACATCGTTTTCGGACTAATTACACTCACTTTTCAATGTTTTCCTTACTTATACAGTAATAACAAACCGCGCATGCTCACTCAACCCACTTCTACATACACCACATTGAAACAAGTTATACCGTTGTGTTCCTCTCGTCGGTCTGATTCCAATGAAACAAACCAGGGCCATATCCATCGATTACGTCCCGCTGAATTCCAATATCGATTTTCACCATTATGACGTCAGGCCATTGATGACGACGTTAACAACGCCGTTGCTAGAGGCAAGAAGGGTGATATTGGCCCCAAAACAACTTTAAATGCTCCGATTTGAATGCGGTTTTTTTCCGATACCACTAATAGATATGCGCCGCACTCGTTCATAACATATTTAGACCTCTCCTGGCAAAGGAAATAGTCGGGTATGAAATTACCTTGCATTTCGTTCAATTCACTGTTACCCATATATCACTATTTTCATATCCGATGATACTAAAAACATGAAAAACGATTGGATCGGGGTGCGCCATTACCTCGACTTGTCGAGGTATCGCTTCTCGGCCTTTTGGCTACGACCACCAGGATTAGGTCGGAAGCGATTTTGAGTATCTCCGTATTGTGGGTAGGTTTTGCGGACTAAGTTTTCTGTTCCCGTTTATTTTTTTTCCACTCTCCATTGGTGAGGTCTTCAGACCGGTGATGTCGTCCCACGTGGACCTGGGCCTTCTCAAGAAGACAGTGCGTCTCACGTTGACTGGATCAGTGCCCCCCATCCAGGAGATATATGACCTCTTTGAAGCGGCCTTTTTGGAAGTGGGAGTTGCAGCGGACAAAATCATGGCATTGGGACAGTTAAAAGGTAACAGGAATTGGCATTGTGTTTTTAATGATTCGTTTTCTTATGACTCTATTATTCGTATGCACGACTTTCGTTTGGGTTCCTTTGACTGTGTTTGTTCGGTTTCTTCGTTTAACAAGTCTACTGTATCGATTAAGTTTTTTTGGGTTCCGTGCACTGTCCGTGACGCAGGTTTTGGCGTCTTTTGTGCACAATTCGGAAAAGTTCTCAAAATCGAAAGGAATTTTCCTAGAGGAAAAAATTACTCAAATTCTGTGAGAACAGTTACGATTGAGTGTTCAGAAGAACAAAAAGTTAAAATCCCCTACAATTGTATTATTGACAACCAGTATCCGGCCCTGGTAATGGTCCACGGCCGGGAGCCAAAGTGTTTGAGGTGCGGCACCATCGGTCACGTTCGTAGGGACTGCTCAGCCCCCCAATGCTCTACGTGCCATTCATATCAGCATGCCACTGAAAACCATCCGACACCAAAGTGGCGATCATTCGCTGACAGGGTCAGAGGATCCGCCCCCGCCCCTCCCCCATCTGTGGTTCCGGACCCCCCAGAGGAAATCGACGTTGACTACGACCATGACGTCGAGGAACCCCCTTACACCCCCCTGGTGAGTGAAGAAGAAGGGCCATCCCCATCAGTAGAGATGGATGAGCCTGCATCCCAACCTGACACTGCAGCCAAACCTGACAATATTCAACTTGAGGGAAATACGCCAACCCAGACGCTACCTACTACATCATCTTCTGTTACCCCCCAAGAACTCAATAACTCAGGCACCATTTCTCCAACATACGAAAGGCTAGGTAGAGGAAATTTTGTTAAATCTGACTTTAATTATAACCTTAATTCCCCTTCACCCGATCGCTCTTATACTTTGTTGTCCCTGGTGTCTGACCAGGGAATTGCTTCTGAGGAGGAGGGGTACACTGTGGTTAGGGAGCGTCGTAAGAAACGGCGCCAGCCCAACACCTCGGTGTCCCCTCTTAAGAAGAAGTGATTCTTCTGGTCAGCCCAGGACTATAGTTATCTTCTTATTTTCATGTAACTTAGATAATTTTAAGTCTAACCATCAATAATGCAGGATCTTTCGTTTCATTCCATTAATTGTAATGGTTTACTTTCTTATCCTAAGTTTCCTAATTTATCTACAATATGTAGTTCTTTGAGTTATGATATTATTTTCCTTCAGGAGACTCACCTCGATTCTGAGGTTATCCAAAGGTCTTGGGAGTCTACCTGGGGGGGTAAATGTTTATTTTCTTATGGCTCTAATTTTTCTCGTGGGGTGGGCATTTTATTCCATCCTCGTTTATCTGTTGAGTTTGTTAAAGTCCATAGGGACTTTGACGGTCGTCTTCTTTATGTTGATTGTTCTATTAATAATTTTGATTTGCGTTTGCTGTCTGTTTATGCTCCTTGTTTGGAGCATGACAGGCGGGATTTTTTTCGTTCATTGATTCCACATTTAGTTTGTAGCCGGCCAATTATACTGGCCGGTGATTTTAACTGCATATTTGACCCGGGCCTCGACAAGGCTGGGGGCCAGCCTACCAGAGGCAGCGGTGGGTCCGAGGTCCTAAGGTCAATATGTCAGGATTTCTCTTTAGTTGATTCATTTCGTTATATCAATCCTCAGTTACCTGCTTTCTCATGGAAAAATAGTAACATAAAATGTTTATTAGACAGAATATTTATAAGTTCATCTTTAGTTAAGTATTTACGTACCTCTGATATAACTATATGTTCAATTTCCGACCATTTGTTTATTAACTCATATTTTGTTTCTCTGCCTAATTCTACCAGGGTCGGCCCAGGGTATTGGCATTGTAATGTCAGTACTTTGGACGACCCTGATTTTCTTTCTGATTTTTTAGACTTGTGGTCTGTTTTTTCGGCTGTAGCAGATCGATCCTGTTCCTGGTGGGAGGAATTTAAACAAGAAGTTAAGTTACTTATTATTTCCCACAGTAAGAGACTATCTAAAATTCGAAATTCCAGTGTCCGACTTCTCCGTAAGCAAATTCAGGAACTTTCGGCAACCTCCCCTAGCTCCCCCCAACTTTCGGACCTCAAAAATGAGTTAAATGATTTAGTTTCCTCTTTCAATTTCGGTGTCAAAATCAGATCAAAAGCTGTTAATTTTAATTTTGATGAAAAACCCTCGCGCTTCTTTTTTCAAAAGGAGAAGTCGCAGGCTCAGCGTAAAACCCTTGATTTTCTGACCATTGAGGGTAAGGTCATTTCTGATTCTGATGAGTTATTATCTTCTGTTCGGGATTTCTATAAGTCTTTATTTTCTGCTGAGCCTGTTAGTGACACTTACCTTGATTATTTTTTCTCTGATTTGCCTTCTCTTTCTTTGAATGATTCCCAGGCTCTTGAGGGCCCTATTACCTTAAACGAAGTTAAGGAAGCCCTTAAGGGCATGAAAGATTTTTCGTCGCCTGGTTCGGACGGGCTTCCAAAAGAGTTTTATTTGAAATTTATTGATTTAATTGGAAAAGATTTAGTTATTTACCTTAATAATTGTTTTTCTCTCAATCAATTATCCAAGTCTCAACGTTTGTGTTATATTTCTTTGATTTGTAAGGACAAAAACAATGCTGATAATCTTAAGTTTTGGCGTCCTATTTCTTTGCTTAATTTAGATTTTAAAATTATTTCCAAAGTTATGTGTAATCGTTTGAATTCAGTTATGAATATCTTAATTAACAAAGATCAGACATGTGCCGTACAAGGGAGATCTATTCTTGATAATGCTCATCTTTTAAGAAACATTATTGATTTTGTTAATTTAAAAAACTTACCTGCTTTGTTTCTCTGTATTGATAATGAGAAAGCCTTTGATCGCGTTTCCCATGAATATTTGTTTCGGCTCCTTGAAGTTTATAATTTCGGCCCTACCTTTCGGAAGTGGATCAAACTCCTGTATTCGGAGTCAAAAGCCTCGGTTTTGGTAAACGGTTTTATTTCGGAAGAGTTCTCTTTGAATAGGGGCGTGCATCAGGGCTGTCCGCTTTCGCCTCTTTTGTACGTCCTGTCGTTAGAGCCCTTACTAAATAAAATTCGTGCAAAACCTGAAATTGAGGGTATCTCACTACCCGGTTCAAAAGAAGTTGTAAAAATTTCAGCTTATGCGGACGATATTACCTGCATCCTTAAATCAAGGCTTTCTGTGATTCATATCATTAATTTGTGTGGGCTCTTCGGGACTGGCTCAGGGTCCAAGATCAACTTAATCAAGACGTATGGTTTGTGGCTTGGCCGCTGGGCCAGCTCCGAAGAGCCCATCTTATATTCAATTACTATGCATTCTTCGTTGAAAAAGATTATTGGGTTTCATTTGGGTTCTGTTGCACCGATTGATTTATGTAATGCTAATTTTAGACCATTAGTGGATAAAATCATCAATGTTTTGAATCTGTGGAAAAATCGTCATCTTTCATTTAAGGGCCGTTCTTTATTAATAACTGTCCTTGGTTTGTCTAAGTTATGGTATGTTGGTTCAGTTCTTCCTTTACCTCCTGAGTTACTTAAAGTTATTAATCATTCAGTTTATAATTTCTTTTGGGGCGGGTCACATGAATGTTTGAAAAGGGAGGTTTTAGTTAACTCTGTTGAGTTTGGGGGTTATAATTTGGTTCACATTCCTTCTAAGTTGAAATCATTTTACATTATGCATATTAAACGTTTGGTTCAGTTACATAATTCTGATGAGTTTCCTTCTTGGGGTTATTTTGCAATTTATTGGATTGGTTTATCTTTACGTTCTTTATGTCCTCAGTTTGCCCGAAATTCCTTCCCTCATTCATCATCAACTACTTATTTTTATTCCAATGTTATATCTGCCTATAAAGAATTACTTAAGTTAAACCCTTCTGTTGATATCCTTAGTTTGTCTACAAAGCAAGTGTATATAATGTATGTAAATAATGTTTCTGTTAAACCACCTATTTTTTCTTTGTACCCTCAAGTTAATTTTCGTAAAACCTTTATCTCGATTAATTCTCATATATTAGATTCTTCTGTTAAAAACTTTTTATTTAAGGTCGTTCATCATATATTATATACTGGTTCATTTTTAAATCGAATATGTAGGGAACCTAGGAAATATTTGTGTTTATTTTGCGGTGCCCAGTGGGAGACTATTGAGCACCTTTTCTTCAGTTGTTCTTTTGTTAAACCTCTTTGGGATTATTTGTCTGATTTTATCAAACGTTTTACTTCGCTTTCTTTTAGATTTACTTTTATGAACGTTATTTTCTCTGTTTTCACTTCTAGTGGAAACAGGTTTTATGATGATTTTGTTCTTTATCTTATTTCTCAGTTAAAGTGGGTCGTGTGGAAGTGCCGGAATGAGGTCAAGTACCACAACCGGACTTTCACACGCTCACGAATTATCTCCTTGTTTGAATCTTCAGTTCGTTCTCGTATTAGAGTTGATTTCTTCCGTTTTTCTTCTGACACTTTTTCTGATTTTTGGTCATGTGACCTCCGATTATGTTCTATTTTAAATGATCAGGTTCAGTTTCATTTTTAAATATTTTGTACTTACCTCATTGTTTCTCTCAACTGTCAATCTCATCCTGTAAATAAAACAATAATAAACTGTATATATATATAATTAAGGTAGTTAAGTTAGTTAAGTATAGTTAAGGTTAGTTATTTGTGTAATAAGTAAATATGTAGAAAGAATTTAAATTAAATGTTGTAAATAATTAGTTAAGGTAATTAGTTAAGGTTAAAGTAAGGCTGTCTGGTCGGCTACATAGTAGCGGGCCAGGCAGTCATTAGAGTAGTTAAGTTTAGTTAAGGTTGGGAAATAAATGTTAGTTAAGTGGGAAAGGGTGGGTTTAATTAGAAGGGATGGGTAGTTATGTAAATTTGTCTGTAATGATAATGAAACCATTTTTATTTTGATTCGTTTGGTATATTACAATATTAAAATTTTGTTTGTTTTGTAATTAATAATTGATATATTGTTTTGTATTTCCATTTGTATTTCTTTAGTTGGGGGCATCTTCTGTGATGTAGCTAATTTTAATCGCCCCCAAGTTTTCTGTCAGTAAATGTTTGTACTTTACCTTCTGTTGAATAAACAGTTTTCTCAAAAAAAAAAAAAAAGTATCTGTTCTTACAGGTCAGACGTGTTTTTACAGAGCTCGTCCAACATATTACACAGCGTGTGGCCACGCTTACTTCGGCCGGCTATTGTGGTTTTCCCTGGCCATGGAGGGCCTTGACCAGGGCCGTGTACAGCGGACTGTACGTTTACACCTCGGTGGTTTCGTGCAGAAATCAGACATGATTTCTGCAATTGCTAATTTTATATGTTCATTTAAAGATGTCGAGATGTCGGATTTGGAGGCAGTGGGTCAGTTGCGTGGGAGCCGGGATTTCTCGGTGACTTTCGTCAGAGCTATCCCGAATAGCGTGAAAGACTTTGATGGATTTGTGGACACGTTCAATTGTGACGTTAGAATTTCAAGCTTTTTAAGGAAGCATGTGCTTATCAGGGTATTTTGGCTACCTTACCCTGTTGCCAATGAGGCAGTGGCCCATTACTTTGGGTACTACGGGACAGTTGTCTCCCAAGTTTTTGTGAAGCACCCGGTGACGAAACTGAACACAGACGTCCGGGAGATCAGGATGACTATGAGCCCGGAGATGTACGAGAGGCTCCCGTACACCACCTCGATTGAGGGGAGACAGGCCTTGTTGTCTGTGGTTGGCCGCCGGCCAATGTGTTTACGGTGCGGCAGAGTCGGCCATACCCGGCAGGAATGTAACGCCGTGCCGTGCGGTGAATGTGGTTCCCTCCGTCACGAGCCGGAGGACTGTGATCGCAATACCTACGCCAACCGGGCGTCTGGCCGACGGGTTTCGATTGCTGAGGAGGAAAAGGAAGATCTTAGTGAGGAGCCTGAGGATGCTGTGGCTCGAGTTCTCGGGAGAGATAGTACAACTAGATCCTCTACTGTTGTGGCTGACGTGGTCGCCCCACCAAGTGTGGTTCCAGATTCCGTTTCAGTGTGGGACCTTCCCCCAAACCCCGTGACCCCCACCCACCCGTCGATGCCATCTTTGGAGAAATCCCCCACCCAACCCCCGTCCCAGGTTGTGTTGGAGTCCCTTACCCCTGTGGTGTCCCCTATACACTCCACCTTTGACCAAACCCCTGCTTCCCCTGAGCCCCCTGTGTCCCCCTCCGTTTCCTCCGTTCCAGATCCGTCGGAACGGTCCTGTTCCCCCGTCATTGACTTTGACACGCCCACGGAGGACATGGAATTTATCGAGGTGGACAGGAAACGTCGCAACGTTGCCCATGGTGTGTCTAGGGGTAAATCCCGTAAGAAATAGTTTGTCTATTTTTTTATTTCTGAACAACATTAACATTGCTGAACATTCAATTGCCCATGGACTACCCCATTCAAACAACCCCTAATTTTGACTTTCCTGCCAGGTTTATTGCGTTTTGTTCTAAATTCGCTTGTTTCTTGTCTCTTATTGCCAACTATGGTCATAATGTTATTTATTGTCTTCTTCTTTGTGCAATTTGTACCATATATCTGGTCATTTCACATTACAAACAATGCGTGTGTCATAACTTACCCTTCATTAAGGTGTCCATTAATAAGGCCATCTGTATTAGTTATTCATTTACTATTGTGTCACTTACCAAATCTAATGGCTTATACTTACCTGTCTTTAGGGGGGGTTTCATTAAATACTTGTGTACTATTTTATCATACGTTAAATACAAATTTGGTTACTTTCCTCTTGTTGCATCTTTTAGCAAAGCTGCTTTATGTAAATATCCATTTACTATTGGACTATGGCTTAAATCATTTTACTTACCTTTTATTACTGCGTCTTTTATTAAAGTCGCCTTTTGTAACTACCCATGTAATTTTGTACCATTTAAACCCAACTGCTACTTACCTTTTACTAGGGCGGGTTTTACGGAATTTCTCCACCATGTGTTTACTTGTAACACTGTCTTATTTAGTAAATTTGAACATTACCTACCTTTTACTGCGGCAATTATTAATTTCGCTAGGTTTATGTTTTTATATATATCGGTATCTTTTACCCAAAGTATTTGCTGTAATTTACTCTTTATTACGGCCTTTATTGATAAAACAGCCTTTTGTATTTCCCCATGTAGAACTACTATTGCAAGTTTTACCGTGTGTCTCAACTTTACTATTGTATGCTACACTATATTCGTTGGTAGCTTTTCCTATGTTAAAGGTGCCTATAGTAAATTCTGCCATTCTATTTTACCGTTCCTCAAATTCTTTGTTTGCTGTATTTTTATTACCATTTCCTGCCAATTAACTTTAACAATGGCAGCACGCGACACAAATCTCGGTGCCAACCCGCACAGCCCTACCTTGCCCGTGTCCCTTTGTTCCCTTAATTGTAACGGTCTTTTGTCCAACTCTAAGCGTGCCAACTTATTTGCATACCTTAAACTTTCAGAATTTTCTATCGTATTTTTGCAAGAGACTCACCTCTCCACTTTAGATCTCGAATCCCAGTGGAGGAGAGAGTGGGGGGGCGAGGCTCTGTTTTCTTACGGCTCTCGATTCTCTAGTGGGGTGTCTATCTTATTTTCCCCAAAACTTAATGTTGAAATTTTATGTACTAAAACTGACTTCGAAGGGCGACTTGTCACTTGTGACATTTCGCTCTCGGGGTCAAAAATTAGACTAATTTCTGTATACGCCCCTTCTGTCCCTGCTGATAGAAAGGCATTTTTCCGTACTTTACCTGACTACCTTAACACTAGTTTACCAATTGTTTTAGGTGGTGACTTTAATTGCGTTTTGGACCCTAATCTAGATAAAACAGGTGGTAATCCTGAATTAGGTTTAGGGGGTGTAGATATCCTTAAACAACTTTTAAGTGATAATAATTTATGTGATATCTACCGACATTTTTTCCCTAATAAACATGCAACAACTTGGTCAAGCACAGCTATTTCCTGTTTGCTTGACCGTTTTTTCATATCATCTAGCTTAGTCAAATTTGCATTTAATTCGAATATTGTCCCATCTCCGTCATCTGACCATTGTTTAATTCATGTTTCCTTAAATAATTTTTCCAGTGCGGTCCGCGGGCCGGGCTATTGGCACTGTAATACTTCCATTTTAAATGACCCCTTGTTAAGAGACGACATATATGATATCATTGATCTCTATTCCTTTAACCCCAATTTGTCCACCGATTGGTGGGAATCCCTGAAATTAGATATTAAAAATGTAATAATTATTCATAGTAAACGTCTTTCATACCAACGTCACAATGATATAAATGCTATTAAAAAATTGATTTTAAAACTTAGTCGGAAAGATGCGGCTTCGCCCGATTTGGCTAGATTGAAAGAAGACCTTGATTGTTTACTTTCTTCATATACTAAAGGCATTTATGTAAGGTCGAAATGCCAAGACTTTAATTTCGACGAAAAGCCCTCTAAATATTTCTTTAATAAGGAGAAGGTTAGAGGTCAATCTAAATGTATTGATAATTTACTTGTTAACGGTCAAAATGTTAATGACCTTGATTCTATAAAAACCGCTGTCACTGAGTATTATTCTAATTTGTTTTCTGAAAGTGATATTTCCGATGCTCATGCTGATTTTTTTATGGACGATCTGCCTTCATTGTCGCCCGGGGAGTCCGGCCCTCTCGAAGAGCCTATTGCTCTGGAGGAGGTCCGCGCTGCCCTGGCGGCGATGGAGAACGACTCGTCGCCCGGCTCCGACGGCCTGCCTAAGGAGTTTTATCAGTCATTTTTCGATGCCATCGGACCTCTATATGTTTCATATGTTAACAAATGTTTTGATGATTTCTCTTTATGTAAGTCTCAGAAACTTAGTCTTATTACTTTATTATGTAAAGACAAGAATAATTCTGAAAATCTCAAATTTTGGAGACCTATTTCTTTGTTAAATCTTGACTACAAGATTATTTCAAAAATCTTATGTACTCGTTTAGGCTCTGTTATATCTTCTTTAATTCATTTTGATCAGACCTGTTCTGTGCCAGGCAGGTCTATTGTTGACAATTGTCATTTACTTCGGAATGTAACTGATTATATTAATCAGAAGCAGTCCGAAGGCTTGTTTTTGTGTATTGACAATGAGAAGGCTTTCGATCGGGTTTCGCACAAATTTCTCTTTCGGGTTCTTGAAAAATACAATTTCGGTCCAAACTTTCGGCGGTGGGTTAAACTCCTTTATTCGGAGTCCAAAAGCTCTGTTTTGGTTAACGGGTTTATTTCGGAGGCGTTCCATCTTCAGCGGGGCGTCCATCAGGGCTGCGCCTTGAGTCCCATGCTCTACGTGCTCGCACTAGAGCCCCTTCTTAATAAGATCCGGGCAGAGCCCAAAATTAAAGGTATTTCGGTTCCAGGTTCAAAAATTGAAATTAAAGTTTCGGCTTTTGCAGATGATGTCACCTGCATACTTTCTTCTAAATTATCCGTTGTCTTTGTACTAAATTTATGTAATTTGTTTGAATTAGCGTCTGGGTCTAAGATTAATCTAAATAAGACTCATGGTTTATGGCTAGGACGCTGGTATGGTTGTCCAGACCAGCCATACGGTATTACTTGGTCCAGTGACCCTAGCAAAATTGTTGGTATAAAATTTTCTTCCGGTCCGATGGCTACTATTTATAAAGCTAACTGGCAGCCTGTTTATGACAAAATTGTCAAAGTTTTTAATTTATGGAAGAATCGTTACCTTTCTTTCAAAGGTAAATCTATTTTGATAAATGTTTTAGCCCTTAGTAAACTATGGTACTTAGGGTCTTCCATACTTTTACCCAATGATTTTTTAAAGTTTTTTGTTAAACAACAATTTACCTTTTTCTGGGGTGGAAGTCACGAATGCCTCAAGCGTGACGTTTTATATAACTGTATTGAAGACGGTGGTCAGTCCCTCGTCAATATTAAAATTAAACTTAATGCATTTTACGTAATGCACATTATTAAATTACTTCGTCTCTATACTTCGGACACATGTCCGGTATGGTGTTATTTTACTGTTTACTGGCTGGGTCACCGCCTTCGTCAACTATGTCCCGCTATGGGGAGAAATAACATTCCCCATTCTTCTTTTGTTCCGCCTTTTTATGAATATGTCTGGGAAGTTTTCAGGTCTTTTATAAATGTTCAACCTTCCCCAGACCTTGCTCGTTTTAATACCAAAAAAGTTTATTGGTTTCTTGTTAACCAATGTAAAGTTCAGCCCATTGTTAAAGCCCTATTTCCCGCTATTGATTTTTCAAAAAGTTTTTCTAACGGCACTTGCCAAATTTTAAATAGCAATGTTAAAAACTTTATTTTCAAGTGCCACCACCGAATTATTTCCACCGGTGCTTTTTTAAATAAAATCTGTCGTGAGCCCAGACAACATAAGTGTCTTTTTTGTAAAGCTCATTGGGAAACGACAGAGCACCTTTTCTTATATTGTCATTTTGTTAAGCCACTTTGGACTCGTTTGGCCAAAGCCATTAATAATATTTTACGTTTACCATTTAAATTTACTCCTTCTGTTATCATTTTTACTGTTTTTACAAGGTCTAGCAATCAAGCCCTTAATGACCTAATTATATTATTTATTTCTAACCTTAAGTGGTCTATTTGGAAGACCAGGAATGATATTAAATTCCACAATAAATCTTTTCATTTAACTTCCGTGTGGGAACACTTCATTAATTCTATTCGACTAAGATGTTTCGTCGATTTTAAAAATCTTAATTCAGTTGCCTTTGAAAACAGGTGGTCATGTGACGGGCGGTTGTGTAACGTCGTCTCAGACAATCATTACACCTTTAGCCTTAAGTAGGTCATCTTTTGTTATAACATTTTTTAGACTCCTCTGTTTTACTACGGAATTTACGTTTTCTTGAGCCTTAAGTAGGTCATCTTTTGTTACTGTTTATTTTTAGCGATTCTGTTTTACTACAGACTTTACGCTTTCTTGTACAGCCTTAATTTGGTCAACCTTTATTAGTATATTGTTAGATACTCTGTTGTACGACAGACTTTATTACAGCCTACTTTCCCCAAACCTCACTGTGATATTATACTTTTAACCAAGGGGACTTAGGCTCGTTGTATTATTGTGTTTATTTACTGTGTATTCAGCTGTGTATTTACTTTGTGTTGAAGTTTATTTGAAAATAAAAGTTTTTCAAAAAAAAAAAAAAAGTATCTGTTCTTATCAGCTTAATATCTGATACGTCTTCCATTGGAAGGCATCGATATTAAACTGATTTTTGGAACTAGGCGAGAGATCTGGAGCTTGCTCCATCCCCGCCACGGGTCGACCCGGTATTGCAGTACTTCCGGGACTGGCCCACTACTTTAATTTAAATCAATAATAGACTTACATTTCGTTTACTTGCATTCTGATGCTTATTTTCTATATTTTCAGGTAAACATGAGCCTAATCCATAGTACATCGAAAACCCGTCCAGGGGGGGTTAATGGGTATTATTGAAAACGTTAGCAGCAAGGTTTATAGATGTTCCGCAAGAAAAATAAAACATAAAAAGACTGATTACAGCACCCGGTGTTCCC
Source organism: Lepidochitona cinerea (assembly GCA_963971465.1). Lineage (NCBI taxonomy): Eukaryota > Metazoa > Mollusca > Polyplacophora > Chitonida > Tonicellidae > Lepidochitona > Lepidochitona cinerea. The sequence continues at coordinate 6,744,013 of OZ020555.1, read as the reverse complement.
AGGCGGTCACCCATCCAAGTACTAACCGGGCTCGACGTTGCTTAACTTCGGTGATCGGACGAGAACCGGTGTTTTCAACGTGATATGGCCGTAATCGAAAGATACAGGTAAAAACAGTCTTAAAAAGTAGAACGCTTTAGGTATAACACACAAACGCGCCATCCGATTTCATACTGGCTACTCCAAACCACTGTCCCCAACGGCCAACCACTGTCAAACTGGTCAGTTTGCATTCACACATCGTTTTCGGACTAATTACACTCACTTTTCAATGTTTTCCTTACTTATACAGTAATAACAAACCGCGCATGCTCACTCAACCCACTTCTACATACACCACATTGAAACAAGTTATACCGTTGTGTTCCTCTCGTCGGTCTGATTCCAATGAAACAAACCAGGGCCATATCCATCGATTACGTCCCGCTGAATTCCAATATCGATTTTCACCATTATGACGTCAGGCCATTGATGACGACGTTAACAACGCCGTTGCTAGAGGCAAGAAGGGTGATATTGGCCCCAAAACAACTTTAAATGCTCCGATTTGAATGCGGTTTTTTTCCGATACCACTAATAGATATGCGCCGCACTCGTTCATAACATATTTAGACCTCTCCTGGCAAAGGAAATAGTCGGGTATGAAATTACCTTGCATTTCGTTCAATTCACTGTTACCCATATATCACTATTTTCATATCCGATGATACTAAAAACATGAAAAACGATTGGATCGGGGTGCGCCATTACCTCGACTTGTCGAGGTATCGCTTCTCGGCCTTTTGGCTAAGATCAACCGTGAATAGATCTTGGAGCGATTTTTTTCTAGTATCTCCACATTCTGGGTGAGTTGGGTGGACGAAGTTTTTGTTTATTTATTTTTTTCAACAATCTGCTGAGCTGATCTATCACCAGTCTTCTCGGTGGTAAGAGCAAGGAGGGATGCCGTCCCATTCAGACCCGAGCCTGCTCAGGAGAACGGTGCGTCTGTCGCTGCTGGGAACACCACCTCCGATTGACAAAATCTACGACCTATTCGAGGAGAACTTTGCCAGGGCAGGAGTGACGGAGGATGAAATATTAGCCATCGGGCAGCTTAAAGGTAACAAGAACTGGCATGCCTGTTTTTCAAATTCTGTTTCATTTGATAATGTTCTTAAACTTTGTGATTTTCGACTCGGTTCATTTGATTGCGTTTGTTCCGTGTCTTCATTTGACAATTCTACTGTGCAAGTTAAGTTTCACTGGGTTCCATTTTCAGTTAGAGATTCTGGTTTCGCTTCTTTCGCTTCCCAGTTCGGTAAAGTTATTAAGGTTGAGAAGGCATTTCCGGGAAAAAAAAATATGCTAGTTCTGTGAGGATCGTAACCATCGAGTGTTCTGAGTCTAATAAAGCAAAAATTCCTTATAATTGCGTCATTGACTCAATATACCCAGCATTAGTTTTGGTTCCTGGTAGAGACCCTAAATGTCTACGCTGCGGTCTTTTAGGCCACGTTAGGAGAGAATGTGTTACGCCTCAATGTGGAGTATGCCGTGCTTTCGGGCACAGTTCGAATGAACATGAGAGGCGGTTTTCCTCTTTCGCCGCCCATGTTAGTCAAAGACCGTCCCGGGAGGTCGAAGAGGAAACAAGTATGGAGGAAACATTGGAGGAAGTTTCCTCCAACATTGTCAATGTAAGTGTACACCAACCCCCAAGTGGAATTTTACCTGTGCCTGTGCCCCCTAAATCCCCTGTGCTCCCTGTGCCTCCTGTGCCTACTAAATCTCTGCCAACCCCCCTCCCCCCTGTGCCTGAGGATTATGCTGAGGATAGTGTGAATGTTGAGGAAATCATTGGAGACGCCATGGATATGTCCGCTACTCCAAAGCGTCAGCGGTCCCCATCCCCACCCTCCACCATATCCCAAACTTATAGAGACTTGGCTCAAGGAAACAGAATTAATAACCCCTCCCCAAACTATTCACAATCTTCTCCGGACTCATTGCCTTATGACGGCAAGACATTACTTTCCTTTCTTTCTGACCAGGAGAGTTGCTCCGACTCGGAGGGGTTCACTGTGGTGAGGGACCGGCGCCGCTCGCGGCGTGGGTCTCCCCCCGCGGGGTCCCCTCTTAGGAAGAAGTGATTCTTCTGGTTAGAATATATTTAAGCAAAAGCTGGTTTAATTAACATTTCTGTCTGATTTTAAAACTACTGAAAAATTATGCAAGACCTTTCATTTCATTCGATTAATTGCAATGGTTTACTTTCTTTTCCTAAGTTTCCTAATTTATCCACTATTTGTAAATCTCTTAGTTATGATATTATTTTCCTCCAGGAAACTCATCTCAATTCACAGGATATTCAGAAATCCTGGGAGGTTTCCTGGGGGGGTAAATGCCTATTTTCATTTGGTTCCAATTTTTCTTGCGGGGTTGGGATTTTATTCCATCCCCGTTTATCGGTTGATTTTGTCAAAGTCCATAGGGACTTTGATGGTCGTTTACTTTATGTTGATTGTTCTGTTAATAATTTTCCTCTTCGTTTGCTGTCTGTTTATGCTCCTTGTTTGGAGAATGACAGGCGGGATTTCTTTCGTTCTTTGATTCCTCACTTAGTTTGTAGCCGGCCAATTATCTTGGCCGGTGATTTTAACTGCATTTTTGACCCGGGCCTCGACAAGGCTGGGGGCCAGCCTACCAGAGGCAGCGGTGGGTCCGAGGTCCTAAGGTCAATATGTCAGGACTTTTCTTTAGTTGATTCATTTCGTTATATTAATCCTCAGTTACCTTCATTTTCCTGGTCAAACAACAAAGTTAAATGCTTATTAGATCGTATTTTCATTAGTCAATCTCTAGTTAAACATTTAGTTAAGTCATATACATCTATTTGCTCATTATCTGATCATTTGTTTATTAATTCTTATTTGGTTTCATTGCCTAATTCTACCAGGGTCGGCCCAGGGTACTGGCATTGTAATGTTAGTACTTTGGACGACCCTGATTTTCTTTCTGATTTTTTAGATATCTGGTCTGTTTTTTCGTCAGTGGCAGATTATTCCTGTTCCTGGTGGGAGGAATTCAAATATGAAGTTAAGTTACTTATTATTTCCCACAGTAAGAGATTATCCAAAATTCGAAATTCCAGTGTCCGACTTCTCCGTCAACAAATCCAGGAACTTTCGGCCACTTCCCCTAGCTCCCCCCAACTTTCGGACCTCAAAAATCAATTAAATGATTTAGTTTCCTCTTTCAATTTCGGCGTCAAAATCAGATCAAAAGCTGTTAATTTTAATTTTGATGAAAAACCCTCACGCTTCTTTTTTCAAAAGGAGAAGTCGCAGGCTCAGCGTAAAACCCTTGATTTTCTGACCTTAGAGGGTAAGGTCATTTCTGATTCTGATGAGTTATTATCTTCTGTTAAAAGTTTTTACAAGTCTTTATTTTCTGCTGAGCCCGTTAGTGACACTTATCTAGATTATTTTTTCTCTGATTTGCCTTCTCTTTCGTCTGATATTTCTTTGACCTTAGAAGGTCCGATTACTTTATTAGAAATTAAAGATGCCCTTAAGGGGATGAAAGATTTTTCTTCGCCGGGTTCGGACGGCTTACCGAAAGAATTTTATTTGAAATTTATCGATATTATTGGTTCTGAATTTGTTACTTATTTGAATACTTGTTTTTCTAATAATGTTCTATGTAATTCACAACGCCTCGCTTACATTTCTTTAATTTGTAAAGATCCAAATAATTCTGATAATCTTAAGTTCTGGCGTCCCATTTCTTTATTAAACCTTGATTACAAGATTATTTCTAAAGTTTTATGTAACAGATTAAACCCTATTATGTACCTTTTAGTTAAAAAAGACCAAACTTGTGCCGTTCCAGGGCGATCAATTTTAGACAATGCTCATTTATTACGCAATATTATTGATTATGTTAATTTTAAGAACCTTCCAGCTTTATTTTTATGCATTGATAACGAGAAAGCCTTTGATCGCGTTTCTCATGAATATTTATTTCGGCTTTTAGAAGTTTATAATTTTGGGCCTGTTTTTCGGAACTGGATCAAACTCTTGTACTCAGAGTCAAAAGCATCGGTTTTGGTAAACGGTTTTATTACGGAGGAGTTCGATTTGAAGAGGGGCGTCCATCAGGGCTGTGCCTTGTCGCCTCTCTTGTACGTCCTGTCGTTAGAGCCCCTGCTTAATAAGATTCGTGCAAAACCTGAAATTGTGGGGATATCACTCCCCGGTTCAAAAGAATCCGTTAAAATTTCAGCATATGCAGACGATATTACCTGCACTCTTAAATCAAGGCTTTCTGTAATTCAGATACTTAATTTGTGTGAGCTCTTTGGGACTGGCTCAGGGTCCAAGATCAACTTAATCAATACGTATGGTTTGTGGCTTGGCCGCTGGGCCAGCTCCGAAGAGCCCACCTTATATTCTATCACAATGTTTTCGTCCATGAAAAAGATTATTGGTTTCCTTTTTGCATCAATCTTACCTTTTGATTTATGTATAGCAAATTTTAGACCTTTAGTTGATAAGATCATCAATGTTTTCAATCTCTGGAAAAATCGTCATCTTTCTTTTAAGGGTCGTTCTTTATTAATAACTGTCCTTGGTTTGTCTAAGTTATGGTATATTGGTTCAGTTCTTCCTTTGCCTCCTGAGTTACTTAAAATTATTAATCGTTCAGTTTATAATTTCTTTTGGGGCGGGTCACATGAATGTTTGAAAAGGGAGGTTTTAGTTAACTCTGTTGAGTATGGGGGTTATAATTTGGTTCACATTCCTTCTAAGTTGAAATCATTTTACATTATGCATATTAAACGTTTGGTTCAGTTACATGATTCTGATGAGTTTCCTTCTTGGGGTTATTTTGCTGTTTATTGGATTGGTTTATCTTTACGTTCTTTATGTCCTCATTTTGCCCGAAATTCCATCCCTCATTCATCATCGACTACCTATTTTTATGCCAATGTTATTTCTGCTTTTAAAGAATTACTTGTATTAAATCCGTCTGTAAATGTCCTTAGTTTGTCTAACAAACAAGTGTATATTATGTATGTAAATAGTGTTTGTGTTAAACCACCTATTCTTTCTTTATATCCAAAAGTTAATTTCCGTAATGTTTTTATTTCTATCAATTCACACATATTAGATTCTTCGGTTAAAAATTTTCTGTTCAAGATTACTCATCATATTTTGTACACTGGTTCATTTTTAAACCGTATTTGTAGAGAGCCCCGAAAATACCTTTGTTTATTTTGTGATGCTCAGTGGGAAACCATTGAGCATCTTTTCTTTAGTTGTCCTTTCGTTAAACCCCTTTGGTCCTATCTATCTAATTTCATTGAACGTTTTACTTTGCTTTCATTTAGATTCACTTTTTTGAATGTTATTTTCTCTGTTTTCACTTCTAGTGGAAACAGGTTTTATGATGATTTTGTTCTCTATCTTATTTCTCAGTTAAAGTGGGTCGTGTGGAAGTGCCGGAATGAGGTCAAGTACCACAACCGGACTTTCACACGCTCACGAATTATCTCCTTGTTTGAATCTTCTGTTCGTTCTCGTATTAGAGTTGATTTCTTCCGTTTTTCTTCTGATACTTTTTCTGATTTGTGGTCATGTGACCTCCGATTATGTTCCATTTTAAATGATCAAGTTCAGTTTCATTTTTAATAGTTTGTACTTACCTCATTATTCCTGCCATGTAAATATTCTCTTC
>OZ020555.1:6633292-6735792 GCA_963971465.1 Lepidochitona cinerea | reverse complement strand
CAAACCAGGGCCATATCCATCGATTACGTCCCGCTGAATTCCAATATCGATTTTCACCATTATGACGTCAGGCCATTGATGACGACGTTAACAACGCCGTTGCTAGAGGCAAGAAGGGTGATATTGGCCCCAAAACAACTTTAAATGCTCCGATTTGAATGCGGTTTTTTTCCGATACCACTAATAGATATGCGCCGCACTCGTTCATAACATATTTAGACCTCTCCTGGCAAAGGAAATAGTCGGGTATGAAATTACCTTGCATTTCGTTCAATTCACTGTTACCCATATATCACTATTTTCATATCCGATGATACTAAAAACATGAAAAACGATTGGATCGGGGTGCGCCATTACCTCGACTTGTCGAGGTATCGCTTCTCGGCCTTTTGGCTACGACCACCAGGATTAGGTCGGAAGCGATTAGAGTATCTCAGTATTTTGGGTAAGTTCTACTGACGAAGTTTTAGTTCCGGTTTCATTTTTTTTCCTCTTCAAGTCTACGGTTTGCCTTCCACCAGTCCTTTCGGTGGTAAGGCAGGACAGTATGCCGTGCCATGTAGACCAGGGATTACTGCGGAGGACTGTGCGTCTTACCTTGACAGGAACCCCACCACCAGCCAGCAAAGTGTACGATCTACTGGAGGAAAAATTCGCCAGCGTCGGTGTAACCGTGGATCAGATTGTCGCCATCGGACAGCTCAAAGGTAATCGTAATTGGCATGCTTGTTTCATTGATTCCTTTTCTTATGACTCTGTTATTCGCCTTTTGGATTTTCGCCTTGGATTTTTTGACTGTGTATGTTCCGTTACCGCCTTTAACAAGTCAACTGTTCAGATTAAGTTTCACTGGGTTCCTTTTGTTGTCTTAGACTCTGGTTTTGCTTCCTTTTGTTCGAACTTTGGTAAAGTGTTAAAAGTTGACAAGGTTAATCCACATGGGAAAAAGTATCCTTCTGCTGTACGCGTGGTTACCATTGAATGTAGTGAGACGGAAAAAGCAAAAATCCCCTATAATTGTACTATCGATGAAATTTACCCTGCACTTATCGTAGTACAGGGGAGAGAACCCAAGTGTCTCCGTTGTGGGCGAATTGGGCATGTCCGGAGGGATTGTGACACTCCTCAGTGTGCCGTTTGCAGATCTTTCGGCCACCAAACCAACCAGCATGTCCACCGAGTTCCATCCTTTGCTGATCGTGTCAGAGCGGGGCCCTCCGAGGTAGACGGCCCCCCATCGTATGAGCATGTTGATGTCTCCTTCCAAGAGGAACCCCGTGTAAGTCCCTCTGTTTCCTTCAGTGAAACCCCTGTGAATGCCCCCCTTGCCCCTGTGATTGTACCCCCTGTTTCTGTGACTACCCCTTGTGTTGTCCCTGAGCCCCCTTCATGTGACGCCCCCGCTGATGATGACTTTGATACTCAGTATCGAGAGGAGGAAATAGACCTCTCTTCCACCCCCAAGAGGCGCCGATCCCCTTCCCCACCGCCAACTATCTCCCCAACCTACAGGAACTTGGCTGGGGGGAACCGTTTTGTTTCCCCCGCCCCCTCACCAACTTCGTCCGATTCATCTCCTAAAACCAACAGAACTTTAATGTCTTATTTATCTGACCAGGAGGATGGCGTTTCCGACTTGGAGGGGTTCACTCTGGTGAGGGAGCGGCGCCGCTCGCGGCGCAGCCCCAAACCCGGGAGTTCCCCTCTAAGGAAGAAATAGTCTTCCTGGTCAAACTTATTTTCTAAAGCGAAAGCTGGTATCTCATTTTAGTGCTTAATTAGTTTATTTATTTATGTTTCAAACACAATGAAACACAATGCAGGATCTTTCATTTCATTCAATTAATTGCAATGGTTTACTTTCTTATCCTAAGTTTCCTAATTTATCCACTATTTGCAAGTCTCTTAATTATGATATTATTTTCCTCCAGGAAACTCATCTCAATTCACAGGACATTCAGAAGTCCTGGGAGAGTTCCTGGGGGGGTAAATGCCTATTTTCTTTTGGTTCTAATTTTTCTTGCGGGGTTGGCATTCTTTTTCATCCCCGACTGTCTGTTGAGTTTGTCAAAGTCCATAGGGACTTTGACGGCCGTCTACTTTATGTTGATTGTTCTGTTAATAATTATTCTTTTCGTTTGCTGTCTGTTTATGCTCCTTGTTTGGAGTGTGACAGGCGGGATTTCTTTCGTTCTTTAATTCCCCATTTAGTTTGTAGCCGGCCAATTATTATGGCCGGTGATTTTAACTGCATATTCGACCCGGGCCTCGACAAGGCTGGGGGCCACCCCACCAGAGGCAGCGGTGGGTCCGAGGTCCTAAGGTCAATATGTCAGGATTTTTCTTTGGTTGATTCATTTCGTTATATCAATCCTCAGTTACCTGCTTTTTCGTGGTCTAATAATACCGTTAAATCTTTACTTGATAGAATTTTTATTAGCCAGTCTTTAGTTAAACATTTAGTTAATTCAAATACATCTATATGTTCATTGTCTGATCACTTGTTTATCAATTCTTATTTTGTTTCATTGCCTAATTCTACCAGGGTCGGCCCGGGGTACTGGCATTGTAATGTTAGTACTCTGGACGACCCTGATTTCCTTTCTGATTTTTTAGATATGTGGTCTGTCTTTTCGTCAGTGGCAGATTATTCCTGTTCCTGGTGGGAGGAATTCAAATATGAAGTTAAGTTACTTATTATTTCCCACAGTAAGAGATTATCCAAAATTCGAAATTCCAGTGTCCGACTTCTCCGTGAACAAATTCAGGAACTTTCGGCCTCCTCCCCTAGCTCCCTCCAACTTTCGGACCTCAAAAATCAATTAAACGATTTAGTTTCCTCTTTCAATTTCGGCGTAAAAATCAGATCAAAAGCTGTTAATTTTAATTTTGATGAAAAACCCTCGCGCTTCTTTTTTCAAAAGGAGAAGTCGCAGGCTCAGCGTAAAACCCTTGATTTTCTGACCGTTGAGGGTAAGGTCATTTCTGATTCTGATGAGTTATTATCTTCTGTTCGAGATTTCTATAAGTCTTTATTTTCTGCTGAGCCTGTCAGTGACACTTACCTTGATTATTTTTTCTCTGATTTGCCTTCTCTTTCGTCTGATATATCATTGACCTTAGAAGGTCCTATTACTTTAACTGAAGTTAAAGAAGCACTTAATGGCATGAAGGATTTTTCTTCGCCGGGTTCGGACGGCTTGCCGAAAGAATTTTATTTAAAATTTATTGATTTTATTGGTGTTGATTTTGTTAAATATTTGAATACCTGTTTTGCTAATAATGTATTATGTAACTCTCAACGCCTTGCTTATATTTCTTTAATTTGTAAAGATTCTTCCAATTCAGACAATCTTAAGTTCTGGCGTCCCATTTCTTTATTAAACCTTGATTATAAGATTATTTCCAAAATTTTATGTAACAGATTAAATCCCATTATGTACCTTTTAGTTAAAAAAGACCAAACATGTGCTGTTCCCGGACGATCAATTTTAGACAATGCTCATTTACTTCGAAATATTATTGATTATGTTAACTTTAAGAACCTTCCCGCTTTATTTTTATGCATTGACAATGAGAAAGCCTTTGATCGCGTTTCTCATGAATATTTATTTCGGCTCCTTGAAGTTTATAATTTTGGGCCTGTCTTTCGGAACTGGATCAAACTCTTGTATTCAGAGTCAAAAGCCTCGGTTTTGGTAAACGGTTTTATTACGGAGGAGATCGACTTGAAGAGGGGCGTGCATCAGGGCTGTGCCCTTTCGCCTCTCATGTACGTCCTGTCGTTGGAGCCCCTGCTTAATAAAATTCGTGCAAAACCAGAAATTGAGGGGATATCACTCCCCGGTTCTAAAGAATTTGTAAAAATTTCCGCCTATGCAGATGATATTACCTGCACCCTTAAATCAAGGCTTTCTGTAATTCATATAATTAATTTGTGTGAGCTCTTTGGAGCTGGCTCAGGGTCCAAGATCAACTTAATCAAGACGTATGGTTTGTGGCTTGGCCGCTGGGCCAGCTCCGAAGAGCCCACCTTATACTCAATCACTATGTTTTCATCTCTAAAGAAAATTATTGGTATTCAGTTTGCTTCCATTTTGCCTATTGATTTATGTACTTCGAATTTTAAACCTTTAGTTGATAAAATTACCAGTGTTTTAAACTTATGGAAAAATCGTCATCTTTCATTTAAGGGCCGTTCTTTATTAATAACTGTCCTTGGTTTGTCTAAGTTATGGTATGTTGGTTCAATTCTTCCTTTACCTCCTGAGTTACTTAAAGTTATTAATCATTCAGTTTATAATTTCTTTTGGGGCGGGTCACATGAATGTTTGAAAAGGGAGGTTTTAGTTAACTCTGTTGAGTTTGGGGGTTATAATTTGGTTCACATTCCTTCTAAGTTGAAATCGTTTTACATTATGCATATTAAACGTTTGGTTCAGTTGCACGATTCTGATGAGTTTCCTTCTTGGGGTTATTTTGCTATTTATTGGATTGGTTTATCTTTACGTTCTTTATGTCCTCAGTTTGCCCGAAATTCCATCCCTCATTCATCATCAACTACTTATTTTTATTCTAAAGTTATGTCTGCATATAAAGAATTGTTTACATTAAATCCCTCTGTTGATATTCTTAATTTGTCCACAAAGCAAGTTTATGTTATGTTTGTAAACAACATTTGTGTTAAACCATCGATTATTTCTTTATATCCCCAAATTAACTTTCGTAATGTATTCCTATCTATAAATTCACATATATTAGATTCTTCTGTTAAAAACTTTTTATTTAAGGTAGTTCATCATATTTTATATACCGGTTCATTTTTAAATCGAATATGTAGGGAACCTAGAAAATATTTGTGTTTATTTTGCGGTGCCCATTGGGAGACTATTGAGCATCTTTTCTTCAGTTGTTCTTTTGTTAAACCTCTTTGGGATTATTTGTCTGATTTTATCAAACGTTTTACTTTGCTTTCTTTTAGATTTACTTTTATGAACGTTATTTTCTCTGTTTTCACTTCTAGTGGAAACAGGTTTTATGATGATTTTGTTCTTTATCTTATTTCTCAGTTAAAGTGGGTCGTGTGGAAGTGCCGGAATGAGGTGAAATACCACAACCGGACTTTCACACGCTCACGAATTATCTCCTTGTTTGAATCTTCAGTTCGTTCTCGTATTAGAGTTGATTTCTTCCGTTTTTCTTCTGACACTTTTTCTGATTTGTGGTCATGTGACCTCCGATTATGTTCTGTTTTAAATGATCAGGTTCAGTTTCATTTTTAAATATTTTGTACTTACCTCATTAGTTCAACCAACTGTCAATGTCATCCTGTAAATAAAACAATAATAAACTGTATATATATATATAATTAAGGTAGTTAAGTTAGTTAAGTATAGTTAAGGTAAGTTAGTTGTGTAATATATAAATATTTAGAAAGAATTTAAATTAAATGTTGTAAATAATTAGTTAAGGTAATTAGTTAAGGTTAAAGTAAGGCTGTCTGGTCGGCTACATAGTAGCGGGCCAGGCAGTCATTAGAGTATTTAAGTTTAGTTAAGGTTGGGAAATAAATGTTAGTTAAGTGGGAAAGGGTGGGTTTAATTAGGAGGGATGGGTAGGTATGTATATTTGTTGTAATGATAATGAAACCAGTTTTATTTTGAAACGTTTGGTATATTACAATATTAAAATTATGTTTTTTTTGTAATTAATAATTGATATATTGTTTTGCATTTCCATTTGTATTTCTTTAGTTGGGGGCATCTTCTGTGATGTAGCTAATTTTAATCGCCCCCAAGTTTCTGTCATTAAATGTTTGTACTTTTCTTTCTGTTGAATAAACAGTTTTCAAAAAAAAAAAAAAAAAAAGTATCTGTTCTTATCAGCTTAATATCTGATACGTCTTCCATTGGAAGGCATCGATATTAAACTGATTTTTGGAACTAGGCGAGAGATCTGGAGCTTGCTCCATCCCCGCCACGGGTCGACCCGGTATTGCAGTACTTCCGGGACTGGCCCACTACTTTAATTTAAATCAATAATAGACTTACATTTCGTTTACTTGCATTCTGATGCTTATTTTCTATATTTTCAGGTAAACATGATCCTAATCCATAGTACATCGTAAACCCGTCCAGGGGGGGTTAATGGGTATTATTGAAAACGTTAGCAGCAAGGTTTATAGATGTTCCGCAAGAAAAATAAAACATAAAAAGACTGATTACAGCACCCGGTGTTCCCAGGCGGTCACCCATCCAAGTACTAACCGGGCTCGACGTTGCTTAACTTCGGTGATCGGACGAGAACCGGTGTTTTCAACGTGATATGGCCGTAATCGAAAGATACAGGTAAAAACAGTCTTAAAAAGTAGAACGCTTTAGGTATAACACACAAACGCGCCATCCGATTTCATACTGGCTACTCCAAACCACTGTCCCCAACGGCCAACCACTGTCAAACTGGTCAGTTTGCATTCACACATCGTTTTCGGACTAATTACACTCACTTTTCAATGTTTTCCTTACTTATACAGTAATAACAAACCGCGCATGCTCACTCAACCCACTTCTACATACACCACATTGAAACAAGTTATACCGTTGTGTTCCTCTCGTCGGTCTGATTCCAATGAAACAAACCAGGGCCATATCCATCGATTACGTCCCGCTGAATTCCAATATCGATTTTCACCATTATGACGTCAGGCCATTGATGACGACGTTAACAACGCCGTTGCTAGAGGCAAGAAGGGTGATATTGGCCCCAAAACAACTTTAAATGCTCCGATTTGAATGCGGTTTTTTTCCGATACCACTAATAGATATGCGCCGCACTCGTTCATAACATATTTAGACCTCTCCTGGCAAAGGAAATAGTCGGGTATGAAATTACCTTGCATTTCGTTCAATTCACTGTTACCCATATATCACTATTTTCATATCCGATGATACTAAAAACATGAAAAACGATTGGATCGGGGTGCGCCATTACCTCGACTTGTCGAGGTATCGCTTCTCGGCCTTTTGGCTACGACCACCAGGATTAGGTCGGAAGCGATTTTGAGTATCTCCGTATTGTGGGTAGGTTTTGCGGACTAAGTTTTCTGTTCCTGTTGATTTTTTTTTTTTCTCCACTCTCCATTGGTGAGGTCTTCAGACCGGTGATGTCGTCCCACGTCGACCTGGGACTTCTCAAGAAGACAGTGCGTCTCACGTTGACTGGATCAGTGCCCCCCATCCAGGAGATATATGACCTCTTCGAAGCGGCCTTTTTGGAAGTGGGAGTTGCAGCGGACAAAATCATGGCATTGGGACAGTTAAAAGGTAACAGGAATTGGCATTGTGTTTTTAATGATTCGTTTTCTTATGACTCTATTATTCGTATGCACGACTTTCGTTTGGGTTCCTTTGACTGTGTTTGTTCGGTTTCTGCGTTTAATAAGTCAACTGTTTCTGTAAAGTTTTTTTGGGTGCCGTGCACTGTCCGTGACGCCGGTTTTGGTGTTTTTTGTGCCCAGTTCGGCAAAGTCCTTAAAATAGAGAGAAATTTCCCTAGAGGAAAAAAATATTCAAATTCAGTGAGAACTGTGACCCTAGAATGCTCCGAGGAACAAAAATCGCGCATCCCATACAACTGTACTATTGATAATCAGTACCCGGTCTTGGTAATGGTCCATGGTCGGGAACCAAAATGTCTCAAGTGTGGGGTAATTGGCCATTTACGGCGAGATTGTTCCACCCCCCAGTGCGCCAGGTGCAATTCATTTAACCATGCAACTGAAAATCACCCTGAGCCGAAGTGGCGATCTTTCGCTGACAGGGTCAGAGGTTCAGCCCCCGCCCCACCCCCATCTGTGGTTCCAGACCCCCCAGAGGAACTCGACGTCGAGTTTGACGATGTCGTCGAGGAGCCCGTACAAACCCCCCTGGTTAGTGAGGACGAAGGCCCCGCCCCCTCGGTTGAGATGGATGAAACACCCGCCCCCCCTATTAATCACCAAGCCGAGGACATTGCCATTTCCACGTTACCATCAACTTCAGTTTCTCCCCAAGCATCTACGTATTCCGGAACTATCTCCCCCACTTATGAGAGGTTAGGTAGAGGCAACTTCTTCAAAAATGACTCTAATGATAATTATAACCTTGATTCTCCTTCACCCGATCGGTCATATACTTTGTTGTCCTTGGTCCCTGACCAGGGAATTGCTTCTGAGGAGGAGGGGTACACGGTGGTTAGGGAGCGTCGTAAGAAACGGCGCCAGCCCAACACCTCGGTGTCCCCTCTTAAGAAGAAGTGATTCTTCTGGTCAGCCCAGGACTATAGTTATCTTCTTATTTTCATGTAACTTAGATAATTTTAAGTCTAACAATCAATAATGCAGGATCTTTCGTTTCATTCCATTAATTGTAATGGTTTACTTTCTTATCCTAAGTTTCCTAATTTATCTACAATATGTAGTTCTTTGAGTTATGATATTATTTTCCTTCAGGAGACTCACCTCTATTCTGAGGTTATCCAAAGGTCTTGGGAGTCTACCTGGGGGGGTAAATGTTTATTTTCTTATGGCTCTAATTTTTCTCGGGGGGTGGGCATTTTATTCCATCCTCGTTTATCTGTTGATTTTGTTAAAGTCCATAGGGACTTTGACGGTCGTCTTCTTTATGTTGATTGTTCTATTAATAATTTTGATTTGCGTTTGCTGTCTGTTTATGCTCCTTGTTTGGAGCGTGACAGGCGGGATTTCTTTCGTTCTTTAATTCCCCACTTAGTTTGTAGCCGGCCAATTATTATGGCCGGTGATTTTAACTGCATATTTGACCCGGGCCTCGACAAGGCTGGGGGCCAGCCTACCAGAGGCAGCGGTGGGTCCGAGGTCCTAAGGTCAATATGTCAGGATTTCTCTTTAGTTGATTCATTTCGTTATATCAATCCTCAGTTACCTGCTTTCTCATGGAAAAATAATAATATAAAATGTTTATTAGACAGAATATTTATAAGTTCATCTTTAGTTAAGTATTTACGTACCTCTGATATAACTATATGTTCAATTTCCGACCATTTGTTTATTAATTCATATTTTGTTTCTCTGCCTAATTCTACCAGGGTCGGCCCAGGGTATTGGCATTGTAATGTCAGTACCTTGGACGACTCTGATTTTCTTTCTGATTTTTTAGACTTGTGGTCTGTTTTTTCGGCTGTAGCAGATCGATCCTGTTCCTGGTGGGAGGAATTTAAACAAGAAGTTAAGTTACTTATTATTTCCCACAGTAAGAGACTATCTAAAATTCGAAATTCCAGTGTCCGACTTCTCCGTAAGCAAATTCAGGAACTTTCGGCAACCTCCCCTAGCTCCCCCCAACTTTCGGACCTCAAAAATGAGTTAAATGATTTAGTTTCCTCTTTCAATTTCGGTGTCAAAATCAGATCAAAAGCTGTTAATTTTAATTTTGATGAAAAACCCTCGCGCTTCTTTTTTCAAAAGGAGAAGTCGCAGGCTCAGCGTAAAACCCTTGATTTTCTGACCATTGAGGGTAAGGTCATTTCTGATTCTGATGAGTTATTATTTTCTGTTCGGGATTTCTATAAGTCTTTATTTTCTGCTGAGCCTGTTAGTGACACTTACCTTGATTATTTTTTCTCTGATTTGCCTTCTCTTTCTTTGAATGATTCCCAGGCCCTCGAGGGCCCTATTACCTTAGACGAAGTTAAGGAAGCCCTTAAGGGCATGAAAGATTTTTCGTCGCCAGGTTCTGACGGGCTTCCAAAAGAGTTTTATTTGAAATTTATTGATTTAATTGGAAAAGATTTAGCTATTTACCTTAATAATTGTTTTTCTCTCAATCAATTATCCAACTCTCAACGTTTGTGTTATATTTCTTTAATTTGTAAGGACAAAAACAATGCTGACAATCTTAAGTTTTGGCGTCCTATTTCTTTGCTTAATTTAGATTTTAAAATTATTTCCAAAGTTATGTGTAATCGTTTGAATTCAGTTATGAATATCTTAATTAACAAAGATCAGACATGTGCCGTACAAGGGAGATCTATTCTTGATAATGCTCATCTTTTAAGAAACATTATTGATTTTGTTAATTTAAAAAACTTACCTGCTTTGTTTCTCTGTATTGATAATGAGAAAGCCTTTGATCGCGTTTCCCATGAATATTTGTTTCGGCTCCTTGAAGTTTATAATTTCGGCCCTACCTTTCGGAAGTGGATCAAACTCCTGTATTCGGAGTCAAAAGCCTCGGTTTTGGTAAACGGTTTTATTTCGGAGGAGTTCTCTTTGAATAGGGGCGTGCATCAGGGCTGTCCGCTTTCGCCTCTTTTGTACGTCCTCTCGTTGGAGCCCTTACTTAATAAAATTCGTGCAAAACCCGAAATTGAGGGTATCTCACTACCCGGTTCAAAAGAAGTTGTAAAAATTTCAGCTTATGCGGACGATATTACCTGCATCCTTAAATCAAGGCTTTCTGTGATTCATATCATTAATTTGTGTGAGCTCTTCGGGACTGGCTCAGGGTCCAAGATCAACTTAATCAAGACGTATGGTTTGTGGCTTGGCCGCTGGGCCAGCTCCGAAGAGCCCATCTTATATTCAATTACTATGCATTCTTCGTTGAAAAAGATTATTGGGTTTCATTTGGGTTCTGTTGCACCTATTGATTTATGTAATGCCAATTTTAGACCATTAGTGGATAAAATCATCAATGTTTTGAATCTGTGGAAAAATCGTCATCTTTCATTTAGGGGCCGTTCTTTATTAATAGCTGTCCTTGGTTTGTCTAAGTTATGGTATGTTGGTTCAGTTCTTCCTTTACCTCCTGAGTTACTTAAAGTTATTAATCATTCAGTTTATAATTTCTTTTGGGGCGGGTCACATGAATGTTTGAAAAGGGAGGTTTTAGTTAACTCTGTTGAGTCTGGGGGTTATAATTTGGTTCACATTCCTTCTAAGTTGAAATCATTTTACATTATGCATATTAAACGTTTGGTTCAGTTACATAATTCTGATGAGTTTCCTTCTTGGGGTTATTTTGCTATTTATTGGATTGGTTTATCTTTACGTTCTTTATGCCCTCAGTTTGCCCGAAATTCCATCCCTCATTCATCATCAACTACTTATTTTTATTCCAATGTTATATCTGCCTATAAAGAATTACTTAAGTTAAACCCTTCTGTTGATATCCTTAGTTTGTCTACAAAGCAAGTGTATATAATGTATGTAAATAATGTTTCTGTTAAACCACCTATTTTTTCTTTGTATTCTCAAGTTAATTTTCGTAAAACCTTTATCTCGATTAATTCTCATATATTAGATTCTTCTGTTAAAAACTTTTTATTTAAGGTCGTTCATCATATATTATATACTGGTTCATTTTTAAATCGAATATGTAGGGAACCTAGGAAATATTTGTGTTTATTTTGTGGTGCCCAGTGGGAGACTATTGAGCACCTTTTCTTCAGTTGTTCTTTTGTTAAACCTCTTTGGGATTATTTGTCTGATTTTATTAAACGTTTTACTTTGCTTTCTTTTAGATTTACTTTTATGAACGTTATTTTCTCTGTTTTCACTTCTAGTGGAAACAGGTTTTATGATGATTTTGTTCTTTATCTTATTTCTCAGTTAAAGTGGGTCGTGTGGAAGTGCCGGAATGAGGTCAAGTACCACAACCGGACTTTCACACGCTCACGAATTATCTCCTTGTTTGAATCTTCAGTTCGTTCTCGTATTAGAGTTGATTTCTTCCGTTTTTCTTCTGACACTTTTTCTGATTTTTGGTCATGTGACCTCCGATTATGTTCTATTTTAAATGATCAGGTTCAGTTTCATTTTTAAATATTTTGTACTTACCTCATTATTTCTCTCATGTAAACAATTTCTTCAGCTTTCATCCTATAAATATCATCTGTATATATATAATTAAGGTAGTTAAGTTAGTTAAGTATAGTTAAGGTTAGTTTAAGGTTAGTTTAGGTAGTTAATATTTAGAATGAATTTAAATTAAATGTTGTATATAATAAGTTAAGGTAATTAATAATTAATTAGGGTTAAAGTAAGGCTGTCTGGTCGGCTACATAGTAGCGGGCCAGGCAGTCATTAGAGTATTTAAGATTAGTTAAGGTCGGGAAATGGGTGTTATAAAAGTGGGAAGGGTGTGTTAACTTAAAAGGGCTGGGTAGTTAAGGGTTAAATTTTCTTTCATAATAAAACCAATTCTTTGATTAATGTTTTTGTATATTAAAATATAAATATTAAATTGTTTTGTAATTAATAATTCATATATTGTTATGTATTTCCATTTGTATTTCTTTAGTTGGGGGCATCTTCTGTGATGTAGCTAATTTTAATCGCCCCCAAGTTTCTGTCATTAAATGTTTGTACTTTTCCTTCTGTTGAATAAACAGTTTTCACAAAAAAAAAAAAAAAAAAAAGTATCTGTTCTTATCAGCTTAATATCTGATACGTCTTCCATTGGAAGGCATCGATATTAAACTGATTTTTGGAACTAGGCGAGAGATCTGGAGCTTGCTCCATCCCCGCCACGGGTCGACCCGGTATTGCAGTACTTCCGGGACTGGCCCACTACTTTAATTTAAATCAATAATAGACTTACATTTCGTTTACTTGCATTCTGATGCTTATTTTCTATATTTTCAGGTAAACATGAGCCTAATCCATAGTACATCGAAAACCCGTCCAGGGGGGGTTAATGGGTATTATTGAAAACGTTAGCAGCAAGGTTTATAGATGTTCCGCAAGAAAAATAAAACATAAAAAGACTGATTACAGCACCCGGTGTTCCCAGGCGGTCACCCATCCAAGTACTAACCGGGCTCGACGTTGCTTAACTTCGGTGATCGGACGAGAACCGGTGTTTTCAACGTGATATGGCCGTAATCGAAAGATACAGGTAAAAACAGTCTTAAAAAGTAGAACGCTTTAGGTATAACACACAAACGCGCCATCCGATTTCATACTGGCTACTCCAAACCACTGTCCCCAACGGCCAACCACTGTCAAACTGGTCAGTTTGCATTCACACATCGTTTTCGGACTAATTACACTCACTTTTCAATGTTTTCCTTACTTATACAGTAATAACAAACCGCGCATGCTCACTCAACCCACTTCTACATACACCACATTGAAACAAGTTATACCGTTGTGTTCCTCTCGTCGGTCTGATTCCAATGAAACAAACCAGGGCCATATCCATCGATTACGTCCCGCTGAATTCCAATATCGATTTTCACCATTATGACGTCAGGCCATTGATGACGACGTTAACAACGCCGTTGCTAGAGGCAAGAAGGGTGATATTGGCCCCAAAACAACTTTAAATGCTCCGATTTGAATGCGGTTTTTTTCCGATACCACTAATAGATATGCGCCGCACTCGTTCATAACATATTTAGACCTCTCCTGGCAAAGGAAATAGTCGGGTATGAAATTACCTTGCATTTCGTTCAATTCACTGTTACCCATATATCACTATTTTCATATCCGATGATACTAAAAACATGAAAAACGATTGGATCGGGGTGCGCCATTACCTCGACTTGTCGAGGTATCGCTTCTCGGCCTTTTGGCTAAAACCAAAGCGCCAGGGGAGTGAGTTAGGCCTGATCTAACACTTTCTTAGGACCCCTTTTGGGGCCCGAACTCTTTAGACGTTCAACCTGTGTGAACGGTGCGCCCAATATTGGGACTCAGGGTCAGAGACAGAGGTGTGTTTGTGCGCGAAATGAGAGTGGGGGCAGAAGGGTAGTGAGTCAATTTGGAATTACTCCTAATCTACCCTTCTCCCCATATGTCACAGATGAATCATTCAGGGCGGATCAGCAGATCCGCAAGGATTACCTTTGGAGAAATTCCGAGAGACGATGTCCACCTTCACATTTCTGAGTATCTGGAAAGTTTGGAGTATGTTCCTAAAGACTCTGTCGTTTCGATTGGTCAACTGAAGAACATCAGGGAATGGTTTGTGGTGTTTGACAGTGTCCATGTCACCACCAAGTTTATTGACCTTCACTCAAATGAACCCACGAGGCTGGAACAAGTGAGAGCCAGTTTCTTGACGTCATCACCTTTCAACAAATGCATAACCATAAAATTGCATTGGGTACCCGGATGGGCAGAAGATTCATCTTTGGTTAATTTTATTGGGAAATTTGGGAAAATAAAATCTTGGAGCCGCCAGCTACACCGAATAAGCGGACAACAGAATGGAATTGTTTTCTTTAGAGTTGAACTGGGGATCAGCAAGGTCCAAACCTTACCGTACACAGGTACGATCGATGGGTGTGAAGTACTACTAGTCGTCAGTGGGAGGGAACCGATGTGTTTGAGGTGTAAGAAGATAGGCCATGTCAGGAAGGACTGTGTATCCATATCATGCTCGTACTGTAGCTCTTTTAATCACCCATCAGGCAGTTGCAAATCCTACGCAAGTCGGGTGAGCACCGAACCAGCACGTCTCTGGGGTAGACGCTCCAAGGCAAAACCTCTTACAACTGCGGAAATCTTTGGAACGAGCTCTTCCAGTGAGGAAGACACAGACACCCCCCGGAGAGAGATTAGTCCAACAGTTAGGGCTCTCGACGTGGACGCTTTCCCTCCCTTGCCAGCAAGATCGGCCGAAGTAATTCCCGACACTCTTGAGCAGGCAGCTCAGGAGGATGTAAAACCCATGATCACCGGAAGTGCTCCGCTCTTTAGTGGAGACGTCTTGGAAATCTCGGGGTGTTCCACTCCATCCGCTCCAGTGTCTGAGGATGAGGAACACGTTCCTCCACCGATGGAAGTTGTTGATGGGCATGTCCCCCCAATGGTGGTGAATACCACTTGTGTTTCTTTTTCTCCGCCCCTAAGGGATAACTTACCTGTATCATCGGGACTAGCTCCCACCACGTTGGATAGTGTAATTTCTGTCGACACCGGAGTCGTACCCCCAACGATGGATGATAATAATCCAATGGCATTTGCATCAGGTGGCTCGGATGAACATATGGAGGTCTCTAATAACACCAAAAGACCTTCAGTTGGGAAATTACCGACGGCAAAAAGTCAGCGGAGAAGGAAGGAACGGAGATGACGAGCGGACCCAGAACGATACAGACACTTTTGTTTGTCTATTGGATTAGAGCCCCTGCCATATTAACTTTTACTTTCTCTCTCTAAAAACATTAATTTTCAGTTCCGAAACCAAGCAGCCAAAAATAACCTTTTGTTCGCTAAACAGTAACGGTCTTTTGGACAATGCCAAAAGACGCAACCTTTTCTCTTTTTTAAAATTTTCTGAATTTTCTATTATTTTCTTACAAGAAACTCACCTTCACTCCCCCTCTCTGGAAGCCCAATGGAAGACAGAGTGGGGCGGTGAGGGTGTGTTTTCTCTAGGCTCTCGTTTCTCACGAGGTGTCGCGATCTTGTTTAACCCAAATCTGGATATTTCCATTCTGAACACAGATCTTGATTTTGATGGCAGGGTAGCACAATGCGATGTACTTATATCCAACACCAATATAAGGTTAGTGTGTGTATATGCCCCATCTATTCAAGGAGAGAGGAAACCATTTCTTGCCACTCTCCATACTTACCTGAACAGCAACTTACCTGTGATCCTTGGGGGGGATTTCAACTGTATCTTGGATGCATCGCTAGACAAGATCGGAGGGAATCCTTCCCTGGGATCCGGGGGTAGTGATATTTTAAAACAACTTATTTCAGACAATGCTTTATTTGATGCTTATAGACATTTTCATCCCAATAAAGCAGCCTATACGTGGTCAAGTCCAATGGTTTCCTCCCTCCTTGATAGATTTTTGATTTCTAAATGTCTTCTACAATTCTGTACGGGGGCGGATATTACGCCCTCTCCCTCGTCAGACCATTCCTTAGTGAAAGTGTCCATGAAGAATATTCTCTCTGTGGTAAGGGGACCTGGGTACTGGCACTGTAATGTGTCAGTGCTAGGAGACCCGGATCTCAGAGAGGATATATATAATATCATCGCTATGCTTTCCAGTGATGCTGATTTCTCCCCCGAATGGTGGGAGGAATTAAAACTGGAAATAAAGACCCTGATAATCTTACATAGTAAGAGAATTGCCTATGACCGCCAATGTGAAATCAACAAAATAAAAGATACCATACTTACCTTAAATCATTCTTCTCCTGGTGATCCTGAAATAAACATTTTAAAACAAAATTTAGAATTACTACTTTCGGCTTACAATAGGGGGGTATATATCAGATCAAAGGTAAAGAATTTTAACATTGACGAAAAACCATCAAAATTCTTTTTTAATAGGGAAAAAATTCGGGGGCGGGCAAAATTAATAAACTCAATTAGTATGGATGGAAGCTCTGTTACAGATTTTACATCTATTAAACTGGCGGTCAAGGAATTTTATTCAGATCTTTTCTCAGAGGAAGATGTATCCGATCCTCATATAGATATGTTCTTAAATGGCTTACCTTCATTGTCTTCGGGGGAGTCCGGACTCCTGGAGGAACCTTTTACTCTGGACGAGGTCCGGGCTGCCCTGAAGGCAATGAAGAAAAATTCTTCTCCAGGAAGCGATGGTCTGCCAAAAGAATTCTATGAAACATTTTTTGATGCAATCGGACCTTTATTGTTGAATTACATTCATCATTCCTTCCATAACTTTTCTTTGTCAGCCTCTCAAAAATTAAGCCTTATAACTTTAATCTGCAAAGATAAAAACCAATCCGATAATTTAAAATTCTGGCGGCCTATTTCACTTCTCAATACAGACTATAAAATAATTTCAAAAATTTTATGTACTCGCTTAGGTTCCGTTATGCCTTTTTTAATTCATTCAGATCAATCATGTTCAGTACCTTTTCGTTCTATCTCTGACAATTGTCATTTGCTAAGAAATATCATCGATTATCTTAACCAGAAGCATTCTGAAGGCTTATTTCTTTGTATCGACAATGAGAAAGCCTTCGACCGCGTTTCGCACAAATTCCTCAACCGTGTTTTAGAAGCTTTTAATTTTGGGCCAAACTTTAGGCAGTGGATTAAACTCTTATATTTCGAGTCTAAAAGTTCTGTTATTGTTAACGGTTTTATTTCGGAGCCGTTCAGCCTACAGCGGGGGGTCCATCAAGGCTGCGCCTTGAGTCCTCTGCTGTACGTGCTGTGTCTGGAACCCCTCTTAAATAAGATCCGGGCAGAACCCCAAATTAAGGGAATTTCAGTTCCCGGTTCAAAAATTAGTGTCAAACTTTCGGCTTTTGCAGACGACATTACCTGCACCTTATCGACAAGGCTTTCTGTTGTTTTTATTCTTAACCTATGCAAGTTGTTTCAGAGTGCTTCTGGTTCGAACATAAATTTACTCAAGACCTATGGATTATGGCTCGGCAGGTGGTACGGCTGTCCAGACCAGCCATATGGTATCACCTGGACGAGTGACCCTCAGAAAATTGTAGGGGTCAAAATTTCTTCTGCCCCACTTACGACAATATTAAAACAAAATTGGCAACCCTTATTGGAAAAAACAAAAAATGTTTTTAACTTATGGAAAAACAGACACATATCATTTAAAGGGAGGGCGATTTTGATTAATATTGTAGCTTTTAGTAAATTGTGGTACCTTATTTCTTGTCTTCATTTACCAAATGATTTTCTTAAGATACTTGTCCGGCAACAGTTTTCCTTTTTTTGGGGTGGGGGGCACGAATGCCTAAAAAGGCAAATACTGTATAATCCAATTGATAACGGAGGATATAATCTGGTAGACATCCATACTAAAATGAAAGCGTTTCAAATTATGCATATTGTGAAATTATTATGTATATATCAGAGTGAACAGTGCCCCGTGTGGTGTCATTTTTCCGTCTATTGGCTGGGGCATCGCCTTCGTGCGCTATGCCCTCCAATGGGGCGGAACGGGATCCCGCACGGGGACACCCTGCCATCATTTTATGTCAATGCATATACCCATTTCCGCGAGTTTCTCGAGATCCAGCCTTCCCCGGACTTGGCACGCCTGTCCACCAGGAAGGTTTACTGGATCCTCTTGAACTCGCGGAAACTTGATCCTCCAATCAAAAATCTGTACCCATCTGTTAATTTTTCAGAAGTTTTTATAAACGGAGACAATCCAATAATAGCCAGCAATGTCAAAAAGTTTGTTTTTAGATGCCATCACCAGATAGTCTACACTGGGGCTTTTTTAAATAAAATATTCAGAGAACCTAGAAAACATAAATGTACATTTTGTAATTCAAACTGGGAGACTGTGGGCCACCTTTTCTTCCTTTGTCCGGTTATAAGACCGCTTTGGGTCAGACTGGCGAGGAAGATCAGGTGGTTGACAGGACTCCCTTTTGAATTCACATCCTTAGTTACTAATTTTACATTATTTAAGAAATCTGGAAACATTCATTATGACAACCTCCTTATTTTATTCATTTCAAACCTAAAGTTCGCTATTTGGAACGCCAGAAATAAGCTTAAGTTCAACCACCATAGATTTTCTTTAATTGATACCTGGCAAGATTTTTTAAACTCAATTAGATATAGGGCATACATTGATTTTAAGACGATATCTGCTGAGCAATTTACAACCAAATGGGGATGCCATGATAAATTATGTCAGATAAATTCTAACAACAATTTTATTTTCAATTTCGAATAGACTGACCGTTTCAAACTGTATTATATGTACTTACCTTGTAAATATTCTCTGCTAAACCTTGATCTGTAAAAAGAAAAACATGTATTTATATTCTGTGAAACAGTACTTACCTTGTATATAGTTATCTTTGTAATTCTCCTTCCATTTCAACCTGTAAATAGAACATTACGATCTTGTTAATATCATATTTTACATAACATGACTAGTTCTTACTTCTGTTCAATCTTCATTTCTTATTTTCTGTAAACAATTGGGGCAATTTATTTTATTTGTAAATACTTCATTTATCAGCCCCAATGTCTTTTTCACTTAAATGTATGTATATATTATCTATGGTAAATATACATTTTACTCAAAAAAAAAAAAAAAAAAAAGTATCTGTTCTTATCAGCTTAATATCTGATACGTCTTCCATTGGAAGGCATCGATATTAAACTGATTTTTGGAACTAGGCGAGAGATCTGGAGCTTGCTCCATCCCCGCCACGGGTCGACCCGGTATTGCAGTACTTCCGGGACTGGCCCACTACTTTAATTTAAATCAATAATAGACTTACATTTCGTTTACTTGCATTCTGATGCTTATTTTCTATATTTTCAGGTAAACATGAGCCTAATCCATAGTACATCGAAAACCCGTCCAGGGGGGGTTAATGGGTATTATTGAAAACGTTAGCAGCAAGGTTTATAGATGTTCCGCAAGAAAAATAAAACATAAAAAGACTGATTACAGCACCCGGTGTTCCCAGGCGGTCACCCATCCAAGTACTAACCGGGCTCGACGTTGCTTAACTTCGGTGATCGGACGAGAACCGGTGTTTTCAACGTGATATGGCCGTAATCGAAAGATACAGGTAAAAACAGTCTTAAAGGGGGAGAAAACAAAAAAACAACATGCAGTTGTATCGAATGGTTTCCCATAGACCATCGTATTCATGTGTGTGAGTCTTGCACATGGTTTACGGTGTGAAAATATAATGAAAATGAATCTGCCAGACAAGCTCGTGCTCGATTGTCAGTGGAGCGCGCCATTGACGGTTTGAAATTGACCGGAAAAAGTATTAGTAGATTACTTCCCTTGCGAGCTTACCATATCTTGAATGGTTATAACCTGCAATGTCAGCGGTAAGACTACCTTTTCTGAAAATTCTACAACGATCCCCACAAGTCGCGTAGACAAGATATGCAGCCCGTCACGTCTTCCCAAAAGGTTGATTTACTAGCTAGTGTACATTTCAGAGTTGTTAGAGTGTTCGTCTTCTCTTATTTGCGCTTCGAAATGATCGAAATTAACCTAGGTTTAAATGGCAGACTTTCAGAGTTGACCAATTTCTCTTACGCTAGTGAGTGACACGTGGCCAGGCGTATGCTGATTGGCCGCTCGAGACACACAGCTAAGCTCTGCTGTGAAGATGGCTGCCGAGTTAGTTTAGACGTTCTCTGTTAACGATTGTTAACTTTCTTATAGCACAGTTTGGCGAGGAAAAATCGTAGAAATATGGTTTTGGTACCGTTAGAAAGGAAAATGTGTCGCGCCTGTACCGTATTTACTTAGTTCTTTCCTTTTCTTCTCCTTTAAAAAGTAGAACGCTTTAGGTATAACACACAAACGCGCCATCCGATTTCATACTGGCTACTCCAAACCACTGTCCCCAACGGCCAACCACTGTCAAACTGGTCAGTTTGCATTCACACGTCGTTTTCGGACTAATTACACTCACTTTTCAATGTTTTCCTTACTTATACAGTAATAACAAACCGCGCATGCTCACTCAACCCACTTCTACATACACCACATTGAAACAAGTTATACCGTTGTGTTCCTCTCGTCGGTCTGATTCCAATGAAACAAACCAGGGCCATATCCATCGATTACGTCCCGCTGAATTCCAATATCGATTTTCACCATTATGACGTCAGGCCATTGATGACGACGTTAACAACGCCGTTGCTAGAGGCAAGAAGGGTGATATTGGCCCCAAAACAACTTTAAATGCTCCGATTTGAATGCGGTTTTTTTCCGATACCACTAATAGATATGCGCCGCACTCGTTCATAACATATTTAGACCTCTCCTGGCAAAGGAAATAGTCGGGTATGAAATTACCTTGCATTTCGTTCAATTCACTGTTACCCATATATCACTATTTTCATATCCGATGATACTAAAAACATGAAAAACGATTGGATCGGGGTGCGCCATTACCTCGACTTGTCGAGGTATCGCTTCTCGGCCTTTTGGCTAAGATCAACCGTGAATAGATCTTGGAGCGATTTTTTTCTAGTATCTCCACATTCTGGGTGAGTTGGGTGGACGAAGTTTTTGTTTATTTATTTTTTTCAACAATCTGCTGAGCTGATCTATCACCAGTCTTCTCGGTGGTAAGAGCAAGGAGGGATGCCGTCCCATTCA
This sequence comes from Lepidochitona cinerea, assembly GCA_963971465.1. Lineage (NCBI taxonomy): Eukaryota > Metazoa > Mollusca > Polyplacophora > Chitonida > Tonicellidae > Lepidochitona > Lepidochitona cinerea. Next base: position 6,714,702 of record OZ020555.1, on the reverse strand, counting down.
GACCCGAGCCTGCTCAGGAGAACGGTGCGTCTGTCGCTGCTGGGAACACCACCTCCGATTGACAAAATCTACGACCTATTCGAGGAGAACTTTGCCAGGGCAGGAGTGACGGAGGATGAAATATTAGCCATCGGGCAGCTTAAAGGTAACAAGAACTGGCATGCCTGTTTTTCAAATTCTGTTTCATTTGATAATGTTCTTAAACTTTGTGATTTTCGACTCGGTTCATTTGATTGCGTTTGTTCCGTGTCTTCATTTGACAATTCTACTGTGCAAGTTAAGTTTCACTGGGTTCCATTTTCAGTTAGAGATTCTGGTTTCGCTTCTTTCGCTTCCCAGTTCGGTAAAGTTATTAAGGTTGAGAAGGCATTTCCGGGAAAAAAAAAATATGCTAGTTCTGTGAGGATCGTAACCATCGAGTGTTCTGAGTCTAATAAAGCAAAAATTCCTTATAATTGCGTCATTGACTCAATATACCCAGCATTAGTTTTGGTTCCTGGTAGAGACCCTAAATGTCTACGCTGCGGTCTTTTAGGCCACGTTAGGAGAGAATGTGTTACGCCTCAATGTGGAGTATGCCGTGCTTTCGGGCACAGTTCGAATGAACATGAGAGGCGGTTTTCCTCTTTCGCCGCCCGTGTTAGTCAAAGACCGTCCCGGGAGGCCGAAGAGGAAACAAGTATGGAGGAAACATTGGAGGAAGTTTCCTCCAACATTGTCAATGTAAGTGTACACCAACCCCCAAGTGGAATTTTACCTGTGCCTGTGCCCCCTAAATCCCCTGTGCTCCCTGTGCCTCCTGTGCCTACTAAATCTCTGCCAACCCCCCTCCCCCCTGTGCCTGAGGATTATGCTGAGGATAGTGTGAATGTTGAGGAAATCATTGGAGACGCCATGGATATGTCCGCTACTCCAAAGCGTCAGCGGTCCCCATCCCCACCCTCCACCATATCCCAAACTTATAGAGACTTGGCTCAAGGAAACAGAATTAATAACCCCTCCCCAAACTATTCACAATCTTCTCCGGACTCATTGCCTTATGACGGCAAGACATTACTTTCCTTTCTTTCTGACCAGGAGAGTTGCTCCGACTCGGAGGGGTTCACTGTGGTGAGGGACCGGCGCCGCTCGCGGCGTGGGTCTCCCCCCGCGGGGTCCCCTCTTAGGAAGAAGTGATTCTTCTGGTTAGAATATATTTAAGCAAAAGCTGGTTTAATTAACATTTCTGTCTGATTTTAAAACTACTGAAAAATTATGCAAGACCTTTCATTTCATTCGATTAATTGCAATGGTTTACTTTCTTTTCCTAAGTTTCCTAATTTATCCACTATTTGTAAATCTCTTAGTTATGATATTATTTTCCTCCAGGAAACTCATCTCAATTCACAGGATATTCAGAAATCCTGGGAGGTTTCCTGGGGGGGTAAATGCCTATTTTCATTTGGTTCCAATTTTTCTTGCGGGGTTGGGATTTTATTCCATCCCCGTTTATCGGTTGATTTTGTCAAAGTCCATAGGGACTTTGATGGTCGTTTACTTTATGTTGATTGTTCTGTTAATAATTTTCCTCTTCGTTTGCTGTCTGTTTATGCTCCTTGTTTGGAGAATGACAGGCGGGATTTCTTTCGTTCTTTGATTCCTCACTTAGTTTGTAGCCGGCCAATTATCTTGGCCGGTGATTTTAACTGCATTTTTGACCCGGGCCTCGACAAGGCTGGGGGCCAGCCTACCAGAGGCAGCGGTGGGTCCGAGGTCCTAAGGTCAATATGTCAGGACTTTTCTTTAGTTGATTCATTTCGTTATATTAATCCTCAGTTACCTTCATTTTCCTGGTCAAACAACAAAGTTAAATGCTTATTAGATCGTATTTTCATTAGTCAATCTCTAGTTAAACATTTAGTTAAGTCATATACATCTATTTGCTCATTATCTGATCATTTGTTTATTAATTCTTATTTGGTTTCATTGCCTAATTCTACCAGGGTCGGCCCAGGGTACTGGCATTGTAATGTTAGTACTTTGGACGACCCTGATTTTCTTTCTGATTTTTTAGATATCTGGTCTGTTTTTTCGTCAGTGGCAGATTATTCCTGTTCCTGGTGGGAGGAATTCAAATATGAAGTTAAGTTACTTATTATTTCCCACAGTAAGAGATTATCCAAAATTCGAAATTCCAGTGTCCGACTTCTCCGTCAACAAATCCAGGAACTTTCGGCCACTTCCCCTAGCTCCCCCCAACTTTCGGACCTCAAAAATCAATTAAATGATTTAGTTTCCTCTTTCAATTTCGGCGTCAAAATCAGATCAAAAGCTGTTAATTTTAATTTTGATGAAAAACCCTCACGCTTCTTTTTTCAAAAGGAGAAGTCGCAGGCTCAGCGTAAAACCCTTGATTTTCTGACCTTAGAGGGTAAGGTCATTTCTGATTCTGATGAGTTATTATCTTCTGTTAAAAGTTTTTACAAGTCTTTATTTTCTGCTGAGCCCGTTAGTGACACTTATCTAGATTATTTTTTCTCTGATTTGCCTTCTCTTTCGTCTGATATTTCTTTGACCTTAGAAGGTCCGATTACTTTATTAGAAATTAAAGATGCCCTTAAGGGGATGAAAGATTTTTCTTCGCCGGGTTCGGACGGCTTACCGAAAGAATTTTATTTGAAATTTATCGATATTATTGGTTCTGATTTTGTTACTTATTTGAATACTTGTTTTTCTAATAATGTTCTATGTAAGTCACAACGCCTCGCTTACATTTCTTTAATTTGTAAAGATCCAAATAATTCTGATAATCTTAAGTTCTGGCGTCCCATTTCTTTATTAAACCTTGATTACAAGATTATTTCTAAAGTTTTATGTAACAGATTAAACCCTATTATGTACCTTTTAGTTAAAAAAGACCAAACTTGTGCCGTTCCAGGGCGATCAATTTTAGACAATGCTCATTTATTACGCAATATTATTGATTATGTTAATTTTAAGAACCTTCCAGCTTTATTTTTATGCATTGATAACGAGAAAGCCTTTGATCGCGTTTCTCATGAATATTTATTTCGGCTTTTAGAAGTTTATAATTTTGGGCCTGTTTTTCGGAACTGGATCAAACTCTTGTACTCAGAGTCAAAAGCATCGGTTTTGGTAAACGGTTTTATTACGGAGGAGTTCGATTTGAAGAGGGGCGTCCATCAGGGCTGTGCCTTGTCGCCTCTCTTGTACGTCCTGTCGTTAGAGCCCCTGCTTAATAAGATTCGTGCAAAACCTGAAATTGTGGGGATATCACTCCCCGGTTCAAAAGAATCCGTTAAAATTTCAGCATATGCAGACGATATTACCTGCACTCTTAAATCAAGGCTTTCTGTAATTCAGATACTTAATTTGTGTGAGCTCTTTGGGACTGGCTCAGGGTCCAAGATCAACTTAATCAAGACGTATGGTTTGTGGCTTGGCCGCTGGGCCAGCTCCGAAGAGCCCACCTTATATTCTATCACAATGTTTTCGTCCATGAAAAAGATTATTGGTTTCCTTTTTGCATCAATCTTACCTTTTGATTTATGTATAGCAAATTTTAGACCTTTAGTTGATAAGATCATCAATGTTTTCAATCTCTGGAAAAATCGTCATCTTTCTTTTAAGGGTCGTTCTTTATTAATAACTGTCCTTGGTTTGTCTAAGTTATGGTATATTGGTTCAGTTCTTCCTTTGCCTCCTGAGTTACTTAAAATTATTAATCGTTCAGTTTATAATTTCTTTTGGGGCGGGTCACATGAATGTTTGAAAAGGGAGGTTTTAGTTAACTCTGTTGAGTATGGGGGTTATAATTTGGTTCACATTCCTTCTAAGTTGAAATCATTTTACATTATGCATATTAAACGTTTGGTTCAGTTACATGATTCTGATGAGTTTCCTTCTTGGGGTTATTTTGCTGTTTATTGGATTGGTTTATCTTTACGTTCTTTATGTCCTCATTTTGCCCGAAATTCCATCCCTCATTCATCATCGACTACCTATTTTTATGCCAATGTTATTTCTGCTTTTAAAGAATTACTTGTATTAAATCCGTCTGTAAATGTCCTTAGTTTGTCTAACAAACAAGTGTATATTATGTATGTAAATAGTGTTTGTGTTAAACCACCTATTCTTTCTTTATATCCAAAAATTAATTTCCGTAATGTTTTTATTTCTATCAATTCACACATATTAGATTCTTCGGTTAAAAATTTTCTGTTCAAGATTACTCATCATATTTTGTACACTGGTTCATTTTTAAACCGTATTTGTAGAGAGCCCCGAAAATACCTTTGTTTATTTTGTGATGCTCAGTGGGAAACCATTGAGCATCTTTTCTTTAGTTGTCCTTTCGTTAAGCCCCTTTGGTCCTATCTATCTAATTTCATTGAACGTTTTACTTTGCTTTCATTTAGATTCACTTTTTTGAATGTTATTTTCTCTGTTTTCACTTCTAGTGGAAACAGGTTTTATGATGATTTTGTTCTCTATCTTATTTCTCAGTTAAAGTGGGTCGTGTGGAAGTGCCGGAATGAGGTCAAGTACCACAACCGGACTTTCACACGCTCACGAATTATCTCCTTGTTTGAATCTTCTGTTCGTTCTCGTATTAGAGTTGATTTCTTCCGTTTTTCTTCTGATACTTTTTCTGATTTGTGGTCATGTGACCTCCGATTATGTTCCATTTTAAATGATCAAGTTCAGTTTCATTTTTAATAGTTTGTACTTACCTCATTATTCCTGCCATGTAAATATTCTCTTCTTTTGTCATTGTTATCCTGTAAATAAAACATGTGTAAATATAAATTGTATATAATTATAGATAAGGTAGTTAAGTATAGTTAAGATTAGTTTAAGGTTAGTTTAAGGTTAGTAGGTCTTTAAAATAAATTCGTAATAAATGTTGTATATAGTTAGTTAAGGTAGTTGGTAATTAGTTAAGGGTAAAGTAAGGCTGTCTGGTCGGCTACATCGTAGCGGGTCAGGCAGTCATTAGTGTAGTTAAGTTTTGGGAATAATTGTTTAGTTAAGAGGGAAAGGGTATGTTAGATTAATAGGGTTGGGTAGTTAAGTCTTTAATTCTCTTTGATAATATAACCATGTATTTGATAAATGTTTTTCTATAGATAAATTTAAAATTTCAATTGATTTAAAGTTTATAATTCATATATTGTTTTCAATTTCCCTTTGTATTTCTTTAGTTGGGGGCATCTTCTGTGATGTGTTTAATTTTAATCGCCCCCAAAACATTATGTTCTTAAATAATTGTACTTTGTTTTCCTGTAATAAACATTTTTCACAAAAAAAAAAAAAAAGTATCTGTTCTTATCAGCTTAATATCTGATACGTCTTCCATTGGAAGGCATCGATATTAAACTGATTTTTGGAACTAGGCGAGAGATCTGGAGCTTGCTCCATCCCCGCCACGGGTCGACCCGGTATTGCAGTACTTCCGGGACTGGCCCACTACTTTAATTTAAATCAATAATAGACTTACATTTCGTTTACTTGCATTCTGATGCTTATTTTCTATATTTTCAGGTAAACATGAGCCTAATCCATAGTACATCGAAAACCCGTCCAGGGGGGGTTAATGGGTATTATTGAAAACGTTAGCAGCAAGGTTTATAGATGTTCCGCAAGAAAAATAAAACATAAAAAGACTGATTACATCACCCGGTGTTCCCAGGCGGTCACCCATCCAAGTACTAACCGGGCTCGACGTTGCTTAACTTCGGTGATCGGACGAGAACCGGTGTTTTCAACGTGATATGGCCGTAATCGAAAGATACAGGTAAAAACAGTCTTAAAAAGTAGAACGCTTTAGGTATAACACACAAACGCGCCATCCGATTTCATACTGGCTACTCCAAACCACTGTCCCCAACGGCCAACCACTGTCAAACTGGTCAGTTTGCATTCACACATCGTTTTCGGACTAATTACACTCACTTTTCAATGTTTTCCTTACTTATACAGTAATAACAAACCGCGCATGCTCACTCAACCCACTTCTACATACACCACATTGAAACAAGTTATACCGTTGTGTTCCTCTCGTCGGTCTGATTCCAATGAAACAAACCAGGGCCATATCCATCGATTACGTCCCGCTGAATTCCAATATCGATTTTCACCATTATGACGTCAGGCCATTGATGACGACGTTAACAACGCCGTTGCTAGAGGCAAGAAGGGTGATATTGGCCCCAAAACAACTTTAAATGCTCCGATTTGAATGCGGTTTTTTTCCGATACCACTAATAGATATGCGCCGCACTCGTTCATAACATATTTAGACCTCTCCTGGCAAAGGAAATAGTCGGGTATGAAATTACCTTGCATTTCGTTCAATTCACTGTTACCCATATATCACTATTTTCATATCCGATGATACTAAAAACATGAAAAACGATTGGATCGGGGTGCGCCATTACCTCGACTTGTCGAGGTATCGCTTCTCGGCCTTTTGGCTACGACCACCAGGATTAGGTCGGAAGCGATTTTGAGTATCTCCGTATTGTGGGTAGGTTTTGCGGACTAAGTTTTCTGTTCCTGTTGATTTTTTTTTTCCACTCTCCATTGGTGAGGTCTTCAGACCGGTGATGTCGTCCCACGTCGACCTGGGACTTCTCAAGAAGACAGTGCGTCTCACGTTGACTGGATCAGTGCCCCCCATCCAGGAGATATATGACCTCTTCGAAGCGGCCTTTTTGGAAGTGGGAGTTGCAGCGGACAAAATCATGGCATTGGGACAGTTAAAAGGTAACAGGAATTGGCATTGTGTTTTTAATGATTCGTTTTCTTATGACTCTATTATTCGTATGCACGACTTTCGTTTGGGTTCCTTTGACTGTGTTTGTTCGGTTTCTGCGTTTAATAAGTCAACTGTTTCTGTAAAGTTTTTTTGGGTGCCGTGCACGGTCCGTGACGCCGGTTTTGGTGTTTTTTGTGCCCAGTTTGGCAAAGTCCTTAAAATAGAGAGAAATTTCCCTAGAGGAAAAAAATATTCCAATTCAGTGAGAACTGTGACGCTAGAATGCTCCGAGGAACAAAAATCGCGCATCCCATACAACTGTGTTATTGACAATCAGTACCCGGCCTTGGTAATGGTCCATGGTCGGGAACCAAAATGTCTCAAGTGTGGGGTAATTGGCCATTTACGGCGAGATTGTTCCACCCCCCAGTGCGCCAGGTGCAATTCATTTAACCATGCAACTGAAAATCACCCTGAGCCGAAGTGGCGATCTTTCGCTGACAGGGTCAGAGGTTCAGCCCCCGCCCCACCCCCATCTGTGGTTCCAGACCCCCCAGAGGAACTCGACGTCGAGTTTGACGATGTCGTCGAGGAGCCCGTACAAACCCCCCTGGTTAGTGAGGACGAAGGCCCCGCCCCCTCGGTTGAGATGGATGAAACCCCCGCCCCCCCTATTAATCACCAAGCAGAGGACATTGCCATTTCCACGTTACCATCAACTTCAGTTTCTCCCCAAGCATCTACTTATTCCGGAACTATCTCCCCCACTTATGAGAGGTTAGGTAGAGGCAACTTCTTCAAAAATGACTCTAATTATAATTATAACCTTGATTCTCCTTCACCCGATCGGTCATATACTTTGTTGTCCTTGGTCCCTGACCAGGGAATTGCTTCTGAGGAGGAGGGGTACACGGTGGTTAGGGAGCGTCGTAAGAAACGGCGCCAGCCCAACACCTCGGTGTCCCCTCTTAAGAAGAAGTGATTCTTCTGGTCAGCCCAGGACTATAGTTATCTTCTTATTTTCATGTAACTTAGATAATTTTAAGTCTAACAATCAATAATGCAGGATCTTTCGTTTCATTCCATTAATTGTAATGGTTTACTTTCTTATCCTAAGTTTCCTAATTTATCTACAATATGTAGTTCTTTGAGTTATGATATTATTTTCCTTCAGGAGACTCACCTCGATTCTGAGGTTATCCAAAGGTCTTGGGAGTCTACCTGGGGGGGTAAATGTTTATTTTCTTATGGCTCTAATTTTTCTCGGGGGGTGGGCATTTTATTCCATCCTCGTTTATCTGTTGATTTTGTTAAAGTCCATAGGGACTTTGACGGTCGTCTTCTTTATGTTGATTGTTCTATTAATAATTTTGATTTGCGTTTGCTGTCTGTTTATGCTCCTTGTTTGGAGTGTGACAGGCGGGATTTCTTTCGTTCTTTAATTCCCCACTTAGTTTGTAGCCGGCCAATTATTATGGCCGGTGATTTTAACTGCATATTTGACCCGGGCCTCGACAAGGCTGGGGGCCAGCCTACCAGAGGCAGCGGTGGGTCCGAGGTCCTAAGGTCAATATGTCAGGATTTCTCTTTAGTTGATTCATTTCGTTATATCAATCCTCAGTTACCTGCTTTCTCATGGAAAAATAGTAATATAAAATGTTTATTAGACAGAATATTTATAAGTTCATCTTTAGTTAAGTATTTACGTACCTCTGATATAACTATATGTTCAATTTCCGACCATTTGTTTATTAATTCATATTTTGTTTCTCTGCCTAATTCTACCAGGGTCGGCCCAGGGTATTGGCATTGTAATGTCAGTACCTTGGACGACCCTGATTTTCTTTCTGATTTTTTAGACTTGTGGTCTGTTTTTTCGGCTGTAGCAGATCGATCTTGTTCCTGGTGGGAGGAATTTAAACAAGAAGTTAAGTTACTTATTATTTCCCACAGTAAGAGACTATCTAAAATTCGAAATTCCAGTGTCCGACTTCTCCGTAAGCAAATTCAGGAACTTTCGGCAACCTCCCCTAGCTCCCCCCAACTTTCGGACCTCAAAAATGAGTTAAATGATTTAGTTTCCTCTTTCAATTTCGGTGTCAAAATCAGATCAAAAGCTGTTAATTTTAATTTTGATGAAAAACCCTCGCGCTTCTTTTTTCAAAAGGAGAAGTCGCAGGCTCAGCGTAAAACCCTTGATTTTCTGACCATTGAGGGTAAGGTCATTTCTGATTCTGATGAGTTATTATTTTCTGTTCGGGATTTCTATAAGTCTTTATTTTCTGCTGAGCCTGTTAGTGACACTTACCTTGATTATTTTTTCTCTGATTTGCCTTCTCTTTCTTTGAATGATTCCCAGGCCCTTGAGGGCCCTATTACCTTAGATGAAGTTAAGGAAGCCCTTAAGGGCATGAAAGATTTTTCGTCGCCAGGTTCTGACGGGCTTCCAAAAGAGTTTTATTTGAAATTTATTGATTTAATTGGAAAAGATTTAGTTATTTACCTTAATAATTGTTTTTCTCTCAATCAATTATCCAACTCTCAACGTTTGTGTTATATTTCTTTAATTTGTAAGGACAAAAACAATGCTGATAATCTTAAGTTTTGGCGTCCTATTTCTTTGCTTAATTTAGATTTTAAAATTATTTCCAAAGTTATGTGTAATCGTTTGAATTCTGTTATGAATATCTTAATTAACAAAGATCAGACATGTGCCGTACAAGGGAGATCTATTCTTGATAATGCTCATCTTTTAAGAAACATTATTGATTTTGTTAATTTAAAAAACTTACCTGCTTTGTTTCTCTGTATTGATAATGAGAAAGCCTTTGATCGCGTTTCCCATGAATATTTGTTTCGGCTCCTTGAGGTTTATAATTTCGGCCCTACCTTTCGGAAGTGGATCAAACTCCTGTATTCGGAGTCAAAAGCATCGGTTTTGGTAAACGGTTTTATTTCGGAAGAGTTCTCTTTGAATAGGGGCGTGCATCAGGGCTGTCCGCTTTCGCCTCTTTTGTACGTCCTGTCGTTAGAGCCCTTACTTAATAAAATTCGTGCAAAACCCGAAATTGAGGGTATCTCACTACCCGGTTCAAAAGAAGTTGTAAAAATTTCAGCTTATGCGGACGATATTACCTGCATCCTTAAATCAAGGCTTTCTGTGATTCATATCATTAATTTGTGTGAGCTCTTCGGGACTGGTTCAGGGTCCAAGATCAACTTAATCAAGACGTATGGTTTGTGGCTTGGCCGCTGGGCCAGCTCCGAAGAGCCCATCTTATATTCAATTACTATGCATTCTTCGTTGAAAAAGATTATTGGGTTTCATTTGGGTTCTTTTGCACCGATTGATTTATGTAATGCTAATTTTAGACCATTAGTGGATAAAATCATCAATGTTTTGAATCTGTGGAAAAATCGTCATCTTTCATTTAAGGGCCGTTCTTTATTAATAACTGTCCTTGGTTTGTCTAAGTTATGGTATGTTGGTTCAGTTCTTCCTTTACCTCCTGAGTTACTTAAAGTTATTAATCATTCAGTTTATAATTTCTTTTGGGGCGGGTCACATGAATGTTTGAAAAGGGAGGTTTTAGTTAACTCTGTTGAGTCTGGGGGTTATAATTTGGTTCACATTCCTTCTAAGTTGAAATCATTTTACATTATGCATATTAAACGTTTGGTTCAGTTACATAATTCTGATGAGTTTCCTTCTTGGGGTTATTTTGCTATTTATTGGATTGGTTTATCTGTACGTTCTTTATGTCCTCAGTTTGCCCGAAATTCCATTCCTCATTCATCATCTACTACTTATTTTTATTCTAATGTTATATCTGCCTATAAAGAATTACTTAAGTTAAACCCTTCTGTTGATATCCTAAGTTTGTCTACAAAGCAAGTGTATATAATGTATGTAAATAATGTTTCTGTTAAACCACCTATTTTTTCTTTGTACCCTCAAGTTAATTTTCGTAAAACCTTTATCTCGATTAATTCTCATATATTAGATTCTTCTGTTAAAAACTTTTTATTTAAGGTCGTTCACCATATATTATATACTGGTTCATTTTTAAATCGAATATGTAGGGAACCTAGGAAATATTTGTGTTTATTTTGCGGTGCCCAGTGGGAGACCATTGAGCACCTTTTCTTCAGTTGTTCTTTTGTTAAACCTCTTTGGGATTATTTGTCTGATTTTATCGAACGTTTTACTTTGCTTTCTTTTAGATTTACTTTTATGAACGTTATTTTCTCTGTTTTCACTTCTAGTGGAAACAGGTTTTATGATGATTTTGTTCTTTATCTTATTTCTCAGTTAAAGTGGGTCGTGTGGAAGTGCCGGAATGAGGTCAAGTACCACAACCGGACTTTCACACGCTCACGAATTATCTCCTTGTTTGAATCTTCAGTTCGTTCTCGTATTAGAGTTGATTTCTTCCGTTTTTCTTCTGACACTTTTTCTGATTTTTGGTCATGTGACCTCCGATTATGTTCTATTCTAAATGATCAGGTTCAGTTTCATTTTTAAATTTTTTTGTACTTACCTCATTATTTCTCTCATGTAAACAATTTCTTCAACTTTCATCCTATAAATGACACAAGTGTAAATATCATCTGTATATATATAATTAAGGTAGTTAAGTTAGTTAAGTATAGTTAAGGTTAGTTTAAGGTTAGTTTAGGTAGTAAATATTTAGAATGAATTTAAATTAAATGTTGTATATAATAAGTTAAGGTAATTAATAATTAATTAGGGTTAAAGTAAGGCTGTCTGGTCGGCTACATAGTAGCGGGCCAGGCAGTCATTAGAGTATTTAAGATTAGTTAAGGTCGGGAAATGGGTGTCAATATTGTGGGAAGGGTGTGTTAACTTAAAAGGGTCGGGTAGTTAAGGGTTTATTTTCTTTTTGATAATATAACCAATTCTTTGATAAATGTTTTTGTGTATAAAAATATAAATATTAAATTGATTCAAAATTAATAATTCATATATTGTTTTCGATTTTCTTTGTATTTATTTAGTTGGGGGCCTCACTTGTGATGTGCTTAATTTTAATCGCCCCCAATTCTGTAAATAAATGAATGTAATCTATCTGTAAATAAACATTTTTCACAAAAAAAAAAAAAAAAAAGTATCTGTTCTTATCAGCTTAATATCTGATACGTCTTCCATTGGAAGGCATCGATATTAAACTGATTTTTGGAACTAGGCGAGAGATCTGGAGCTTGCTCCATCCCCGCCACGGGTCGACCCGGTATTGCAGTACTTCCGGGACTGGCCCACTACTTTAATTTAAATCAATAATAGACTTACATTTCGTTTACTTGCATTCTGATGCTTATTTTCTATATTTTCAGGTAAACATGAGCCTAATCCATAGTACATCGAAAACCCGTCCAGGGGGGGTTAATGGGTATTATTGAAAACGTTAGCAGCAAGGTTTATAGATGTTCCGCAAGAAAAATAAAACATAAAAAGACTGATTACAGCACCCGGTGTTCCCAGGCGGTCACCCATCCAAGTACTAACCGGGCTCGACGTTGCTTAACTTCGGTGATCGGACGAGAACCGGTGTTTTCAACGTGATATGGCCGTAATCGAAAGATACAGGTAAAAACAGTCTTAAAAAGTAGAACGCTTTAGGTATAACACACAAACGCGCCATCCGATTTCATACTGGCTACTCCAAACCACTGTCCCCAACGGCCAACCACTGTCAAACTGGTCAGTTTGCATTCACACATCGTTTTCGGACTAATTACACTCACTTTTCAATGTTTTCCTTACTTATACAGTAATAACAAACCGCGCATGCTCACTCAACCCACTTCTACATACACCACATTGAAACAAGTTATACCGTTGTGTTCCTCTCGTCGGTCTGATTCCAATGAAACAAACCAGGGCCATATCCATCGATTACGTCCCGCTGAATTCCAATATCGATTTTCACCATTATGACGTCAGGCCATTGATGACGACGTTAACAACGCCGTTGCTAGAGGCAAGAAGGGTGATATTGGCCCCAAAACAACTTTAAATGCTCCGATTTGAATGCGGTTTTTTTCCGATACCACTAATAGATATGCGCCGCACTCGTTCATAACATATTTAGACCTCTCCTGGCAAAGGAAATAGTCGGGTATGAAATTACCTTGCATTTCGTTCAATTCACTGTTACCCATATATCACTATTTTCATATCCGATGATACTAAAAACATGAAAAACGATTGGATCGGGGTGCGCCATTACCTCGACTTGTCGAGGTATCGCTTCTCGGCCTTTTGGCTAACACCAAAGCGCCAGGGGAGGGAGTTAGGCTTGATCTAACATTTTATTAGGACCCCTTTTGGGGCCCGAACTTTCGACGTTCAACCTGTTGAACGGTGCGCCCAATATTGGGACTCAGGGCTATCGACAGACTTTGAGTGTGCGAGTAATATGAGTGAGGGTCAAGGGGTAGTGAGTTAAGTTGGAATTGCTCTGAAACTACCCCTGACCCTGTATGATGAATGCCATCTATGATGGAGGCCGCATCAGGCGGTGTTGCCGTATCACCTTTGCGGAAGCTCCCAAAGGCAATGTACACCTTTCGATTTCTACTTATTTGGACTCTTTGGCCTACATCCCCAAGGACTCTGTTGTGTCTATCGGTCAGCTGAGGAATTTCCGTGATTGGTTTGTTCTCTTTTCTACGGAAGCTATTAATTTAAAGTTCATGGAATGTCATTCGTCGGAGCCTACTTTTATAGAGGATCTTCGGGCTGGTTTCCTAGCGTCGTCAGCATTTTCGAAATGTGTTTCCATTCGATTACACTGGGTACCTGGGTGGGTGGGGGATAAAACCCTCACGGATTATGTTGAGAAGTACGGCACGATTAAATCTTGGAAACGTCAGACTAACAGGATCACTGGTTTGGAAGATGGTATCGTCACTTTCCGATTGGAGCTGCAAATCCATCGAGCAGATTCCCTACCATACGTCGATAAAGTAGACGGTGAGCCAGTGCTGTGGGTTGTAGGCGGCAGGCAGCCGATGTGCTTGCGGTGCAAACGAGTGGGCCATGTAAGGAAGGAGTGCAGAGCGAGCACTTGCGATTATTGTGGTTCTTTCGACCACCCTTCTGGCGGATGTAACTCCTACGCCAGTAGGGTCTCCACAGGTCGTTCCCGTTCTCGTCAGCTGCGACGGGATGGGTATGGAAGTCGGGATAGGAGTGATCTGCAGTCGTCCACTGACGAAGAAACGGACACAGAGAATGTTATCCCTGAATTGGTAAATGTACACAAAAGTGCAACGTCCATGATGGAGAAGAATGACGCTGAATTCCCACCACTTTCGAAACACCCTGTGATCATTCCAGATTCAATCAAACAGGAAGCAGACGCAAGCGCACCCATATTCAGTGGGGATGTAGTCGAAATCTGTGGATTCTCAACTCCATCCGAACCGGATTCCATAGATGAGGAACGAGTCCAACCTCCTCCACCGATGGACGTGACGGAAGATTCACCAGGTATTTCAAATCTTTCTGGGGTTGTACCCCCAACGTTGGATGTGCCCACTTCTGGGGTTGTACCCCCAACGTTGGAGGTGCCCACTTCTGGGGTTGTACTCACAACGCCGGATATGATCTCTCCAGTCAGTGTTGTCCCCCCAACGGAAGAGTTTCCCAGTTCGCAGTCCAGTAGTAGGATCCCCCCTTCTGGTAGTGTTTCTCGACCGCTTGTTGAAGACATGGAAGGCGTAGCCCTTCAGAACAAGCGGTCAGCTAATGTTATTGTTAATGGAGGTAAGAGCCAAAGGAAAAAGAAGAAGGACAGAAGATGACAACCCGACGTACAAAGATACCGACAGTTCTGTGTATCCATCGGTTTGGAGCCCCTGCCGTATTAACTTTTGTTTCCTCTTTATTTAAACATTAACTTTCAGTCATGACCAAAATCAGTCCAACATAACTTTCTGTTCATTGAACTGCAACGGATTATTGGATAATTCAAAACGACACAATTTATTTTCCTACCTTAAATTTTCAAAATTTTCAATTATTTTTCTCCAAGAAACTCACCTTCACTCCCCCGCTCTGGAAACCAAATGGAAGACAGAGTGGGGGGGTGAGGGGGTGTTCTCTATGGGCACTCCTTTTTCAAGAGGTGTAGCCATTTTATTTTCCCCTCAACTTGAAATATCTATTTTACGTTCACTAACTGATTTTGACGGCAGGGTCGTTCAGGCCGATATACAAATCGCCGATACCTCAATAAGACTCATTTCGGTGTATGCACCCTCTATTCAAGGAGAGAGGAGAGCATTTCTTGGCACGTTAAACACTTACCTGAATGTAAACTTACCCGTGGTCCTTGGGGGGGATTTCAACTGTGTCTTGAACCCAGCTTTGGACAAGATCGGAGGGAATCCTTCCCTTGGATCCGGGGGGGCCGATGTGATCAAGCAGCTGTGCGCCGACAACAATCTGGTCGACGTTTATAGACATTTCTTCCCGAACAAGTCTGCCTCAACGTGGTCAAGCAAAATGATCTCCTCTCTCCTTGATAGGTTTTTTATTTCGAAACCGTTAGTCAAACTTTGCACAGGGGCTAAGATAATCCCTTCGCCCTCGTCTGACCATAGTATTGTGCAGTTTACTTTAAATGATTCCTCCTCTCTGGTCCGGGGACCCGGGTACTGGCATTGTAATGTGTCGGTGCTCGGGGACTCGGACCTGAGAGAGGACATCGAAAACTTAGTATTGATCTATTCTCCTTCAGACCTCTCGCCAGCAGTGTGGGAGGAGCTGAAGCGAGAAATCAAGGAACTTATAATCTTACACAGCAAACGCATTTCGTACGACAGGACATGCGAAATTAACAAAATAAAAGATTTAATACTCACCTTGAACCGCTCCGACCCTGCATCATCTGAAATAGGAAATTTAAAACAAGAATTAGACATATTACTTTCCTTTTACAACAAAGGCGTTTACATTAGATCAAAAGTTAAAAACTTTAATTTCGACGAGAAACCTTCCACATATTTCTTTAATAAAGAGAAAGTCAGAGGCCGGTCAAAATCGATCGAATCACTCTCAGTCGACGGCGACCTGGTCTCTGACTTTCGTTCAATCCAAAATTTGGTCAACGATTACTATAAAGCTCTTTTCTCGGAGGAACCTGTTTCTGACGTAAACATTGATTCTTTTCTACGTGACCTACCTTCATTGTCCGAGGCGGAGGCCGACCCTCTGGAGGCCCCTTTTACACTGGAAGAGATTCGGGCTGCGCTGAGGGCAATGAAGAGTAACTCTTCGCCGGGCTCGGACGGGCTCCCAAAGGAGGTATATGAATCCTTTTTTGAATTTTTGGGACCAGTCTACCTTAAATTTATAAATAAATGTTTTGTAGATTTTAAATTATCCTCCTCTCAAAGACTAAGCTTAATTACTCTAATATGCAAGGACAAAAGCCAGGCCAATCAGCTCAAGTTCTGGCGTCCGATATCCCTTTTAAACCTGGACTACAAGATCATATCCAAAATGCTCTGCACCCGTTTAAGTTCGGTCTTGTCTATTCTAATCCATAGTGACCAGACCTGCGCGGTGCCTTGTCGTTCCATCCTAGACAATTGCCATCTGCTTAGAAATATTGTGGACTACATCAACCAAAAGCATTCTGAAGGTCTTTTTCTTTGCATAGACAACGAGAAAGCCTTTGATCGCGTTTCCCATAAATTCCTTAATCGTGTGCTTGAAACTTTTAAATTTGGGCCCAACTTTCGGAGATGGATTAAACTCTTGTATTATGAGTCAAAAAGTTCTGTTCTTGTTAACGGTTTTATTTCTGAGCAGTTCAGCCTACAGCGGGGCGTCCATCAAGGTTGTGCCTTGAGTCCTCTGCTGTACGTGCTGTGTCTGGAACCACTCCTAAATAAGATTCGGGCAGAACCCAAAATTCAAGGGATCTCAGTTCCCGGATCAAATATTAATGTTAAACTTTCGGCTTATGCAGACGATGTTACCTGCACCTTATCTTCAAGGCTTTCCGTTGTATTTGTTTTAAACCTGTGCAAGTTATTTCAGAATGCTTCTGGCTCCAAAATTAATTTATTGAAAACTTATGGATTGTGGCTCGGCAGGTGGTACGGCTGTCCAGACCAGCCATATGGTATCACATGGACGAGCGACCCCCAAAAAATTCTTGGGGTTAAATTATCTTCCTCGCCAATAAATGCTATATTTAACTCAAATTGGCAACCAATCGTGGAAAAAACAGCTAAAGTCCTAAACCTTTGGAAAACAAGATATCTTTCATTTAAGGGGAAAGCTATTCTGATAAATGTCCTTGCGTTAAGTAAAATATGGTTTTTGGGTTCGTCACTTTTTTTACCAGATAATTATCTAAAAATATTTGTTCGTAATGAATTTCATTTTTTTTGGGGTGGGAGGCATGAATGCCTTAAGCGGAATGTTCTATATAACCCCATTTCAAACGGGGGGATGGGGTTGGTGGATATCCGCACTAAGTTGAATGCTTTACATATCATGCACATTGTTAAGTTATTATTTTATTATGGCAGTGACTCGTGTCCGGTGTGGTGTTACTTTTCCGTCTACTGGCTGGGACACCGCCTCAGGGCTCTGTGTCCTTCCATGGGACGGAATGGTATCCCACATTCGGACACGATGCCCAATTTTTACAGCAATGCATATGCGGCCTTTCGTCGGTTCATCGGGATCCAGCCTTCCCCGGACTTGGCTCGCCTGACGACGCGGAAGGTCTACTGGATCCTGCTGAACTCGCGTAAACTCGATCCCCCAGTTATTGCTTTATTCCCATCAGTAGACTTCTCTGAAGTATTTTCGAATGGGGATTCCGCCATATTGGCCGGTAATATTAAAAAATTTGTTTTCAAATGTCATCATAGAATCATTTATACAGGTTCATTTCTGAATAAAATTTTTAGAGAACGTAGGAAAAATAATTGTACTTTTTGTAGCCTGAGTTGGGAGACTGTGGACCACCTGTTCTTCTATTGTCCGGTTATAAGACCCTTATGGGTCAAACTGGCAAGGAGGGTCAGGTGGTTGACAGGACTCCCATTCAGGTTTACATCTTTAGTTATTAATTTTACTTCCTTTAAAAAATCCGGCAATATTCATTTCGACAATTTGCTCATTCTTTTTATTTCGAACCTCAAATTTAGCATTTGGAGTGCCAGAAACAAACTTAAATTTAATCACCATAGGTTTTCGTTAGTTGAAACTTGGAATGACTTTTCCAATTCCATTAAATACAGAGCATATATTGATTTCAAATCATTATCTCCAGAATCATTTTCAAGCAAATGGGGGTGTAATGACAAATTGTGTGAAATAGTCACCAATTCAAAATTTATGTTCAAACTGTAATGCCAATATAAATATCATGTTCACTTTGTATCATCCTTACCTTGTAAATATCTCTCTGTCAGCTTTGTTCTGTAATCCATGTGTTTTCTCCTTTGTTTTCAAAACACTGTAAATAGTTAAAAATGCTACATTATTAATTTCATGATTGTATAAATTGTGCTGTGTAAAATACATGAAACCATCTTAATTTAAACACTTGGGGCAAATTTGTTTTACTTGTAAATAATTTTTATTGGCCCCAAGCCATTTAGAACAAGGACATAAATACTGTATATATTTATCTATGGTAAATAAACATTTTACTCAAAAAAAAAAAAAAAAAAAAAAAGTATCTGTTCTTATCAGCTTAATATCTGATACGTCTTCCATTGGAAGGCATCGATATTAAACTGATTTTTGGAACTAGGCGAGAGATCTGGAGCTTGCTCCATCCCCGCCACGGGTCGACCCGGTATTGCAGTACTTCCGGGACTGGCCCACTACTTTAATTTAAATCAATAATAGACTTACATTTCGTTTACTTGCATTCTGATGCTTATTTTCTATATTTTCAGGTAAACATGAGCCTAATCCATAGTACATCGAAAACCCGTCCAGGGGGGGTTAATGGGTATTATTGAAAACGTTAGCAGCAAGGTTTATAGATGTTCCGCAAGAAAAATAAAACATAAAAAGACTGATTACAGCACCCGGTGTTCCCAGGCGGTCACCCATCCAAGTACTAACCGGGCTCGACGTTGCTTAACTTCGGTGATCGGACGAGAACCGGTGTTTTCAACGTGATATGGCCGTAATCGAAAGATACAGGTAAAAACAGTCTTAAAAAGTAGAACGCTTTAGGTATAACACACAAACGCGCCATCCGATTTCATACTGGCTACTCCAAACCACTGTCCCCAACGGCCAACCACTGTCAAACTGGTCAGTTTGCATTCACACATCGTTTTCGGACTAATTACACTCACTTTTCAATGTTTTCCTTACTTATACAGTAATAACAAACCGCGCATGCTCACTCAACCCACTTCTACATACACCACATTGAAACAAGTTATACCGTTGTGTTCCTCTCGTCGGTCTGATTCCAATGAAACAAACCAGGGCCATATCCATCGATTACGTCCCGCTGAATTCCAATATCGATTTTCACCATTATGACGTCAGGCCATTGATGACGACGTTAACAACGCCGTTGCTAGAGGCAAGAAGGGTGATATTGGCCCCAAAACAACTTTAAATGCTCCGATTTGAATGCGGTTTTTTTCCGATACCACTAATAGATATGCGCCGCACTCGTTCATAACATATTTAGACCTCTCCTGGCAAAGGAAATAGTCGGGTATGAAATTACCTAGCATTTCGTTCAATTCACTGTTACCCATATATCACTATTTTCATATCCGATGATACTAAAAACATGAAAAACGATTGGATCGGGGTGCGCCATTACCTCGACTTGTCGAGGTATCGCTTCTCGGCCTTTTGGCTAAGGCTATAGGACATTTGTTTAATAGCGATTTTAGTATCTTCACATTTTGGGTGAGTTTTGTGGATGAAGTTTTAGTTCCTGTTTTTTTTTTCTCCCCTCTCCTCACTGCGAGTCTACTCCACCAGTCTTCCCGGTGGTTGTAGTTTTACAGGATGTCAAGCCATGTGGATTTAGGACTCCTCAAGAAGACTGTTCGTCTTACTCTCACAGGAACAGTGCCCCCAGTACAGGAGATTTATGATTTATTCGAAGAGGCATTTCTGGAGGTCGGAGTCAAGGACAGCAAAATTGTGGCCTTAGGACAATTAAAAGGTAACAGAAATTGGCATTGTGTTTTTCTTGATTCCGTTTCTTTCGATTCCGTTTTGCGTATGCATGACTTTCGTTTAGGATCTTATGATTGTGTTTGCTCTGTTTCGGCGTTCAACAAATCTACTGTTTCGGTTAAATTCTTTTGGGTCCCGTGCACTGTCCGGGACGCCGGCTTTGGTGTTTTTTGTGCCCAATACGGCAAAGTTCTAAAGATTGAAAGGAACTTCCCCAAAGGGAAAAAATATTCAAACTCAGTAAGAACAGTAACTATTGAATGTTCGGAAGATCAAAAATCGAAAATACCTTACAATTGTATCATAGACAACCAGTATCCGGCCCTGGTAATGGTCCATGGTCGGGAGCCAAAGTGTCTGAGATGTGGTGTCGTCGGCCATTTACGACGGGATTGTTCCACCCCCCAGTGCTCAGCGTGTAATTCATTTCAACATTCAACGGAAAACCACCCTGTACCGAAATGGCGATCTTTCGCTGACAGGGTCAGAGGTGCAGCCCCCGCCCCACCCCCATCTGTGGTTCCGGACCCCCCTGAGGAACTCGACGTCGATTGTGACGATGTCGTCGAGGAGCCCATGCAAACCCCCCTGGTTAGTGAGGACGAAGGTCCTGCCCCCTCGGTAGAGATGATCGAACCCCCCTCCCCCTCTACCAATCGCCAAGTGGAGGACACTGCTACACATGATATTCCACCTGTGTCATCATCTCCAGTTCCCACCCAAGGACTTTCAGACTCTGGCACTATCTCTCCTACCTACGAAAGGTTAGGTAGAGGAAATTTCGTTAAAAATAATTTTGATTATAATTTGGATTCACCATCTCCTGACAAATCATATACTTTGCTTTCCTTGGTCACTGACCAGGGGGTTGCTTCCGACGAGGAGGGGTACACTGTGGTTAGGGAGCGTCGTAAGAAACGGCGCCAGCCCAACACCTCGGTGTCCCCTCTTAAGAAGAAGTAATTCTTCTGGTCAGCCCAAGTTTACATAATTTGTTATGCCAGTTAGATTAATTATAATTTAATTACCAACCATGCAGGATCTTTCTTTCCATTCTATTAATTGTAATGGTTTACTTTCTTATCCTAAGTTTCCTAATTTATCTACAATATGTAGTTCTTTGAGTTATGATATTATTTTCCTTCAGGAGACTCACCTCGATTCTGAGGTTATCCAAAGGTCTTGGGAGTCTACCTGGGGGGGTAAATGTTTATTTTCTTATGGCTCTAATTTTTCTCGGGGGGTGGGCATTTTATTCCATCCTCGTTTATCTGTTGATTTTGTTAAAGTCCATAGGGACTTTGACGGTCGTCTGCTTTATGTTGATTGTTCTATTAATAATTTTGATTTGCGTTTGCTGTCTGTTTATGCTCCTTGTTTGGAGTGTGACAGGCGGGATTTCTTTCGTTCTTTAATTCCCCACTTAGTTTGTAGCCGGCCAATTATTATGGCCGGTGATTTTAACTGCATATTTGACCCGGGCCTCGACAAGGCTGGGGGCCAGCCTACCAGAGGCAGCGGTGGGTCCGAGGTCCTAAGGTCAATATGTCAGGATTTCTCTTTAGTTGATTCATTTCGTTATATCAATCCTCAGTTACCTGCTTTCTCATGGAAAAATAGTAATATAAAATGTTTATTAGACAGAATATTTATAAGTTCATCTTTAGTTAAGTATTTACGTACCTCTGATATAACTATATGTTCAATTTCCGACCATTTGTTTATTAATTCATATTTTGTTTCTCTGCCTAATTCTACCAGGGTCGGCCCAGGGTATTGGCATTGTAATGTCAGTACCTTGGACGACCCTGATTTTCTTTCTGATTTTTTAGACTTGTGGTCTGTTTTTTCGGCTGTAGCAGATCGATCCTGTTCCTGGTGGGAGGAATTTAAACAAGAAGTTAAGTTACTTATTATTTCCCACAGTAAGAGACTATCTAAAATTCGAAATTCCAGTGTCCGACTTCTCCGTAAGCAAATTCAGGAACTTTCGGCAACCTCCCCTAGCTCCCCCCAACTTTCGGACCTCAAAAATGAGTTAAATGATTTAGTTTCCTCTTTCAATTTCGGTGTCAAAATCAGATCAAAAGCTGTTAATTTTAATTTTGATGAAAAACCCTCGCGCTTCTTTTTTCAAAAGGAGAAGTCGCAGGCTCAGCGTAAAACCCTTGATTTTCTGACCATTGAGGGTAAGGTCATTTCTGATTCTGATGAGTTATTATTTTCTGTTCGGGATTTCTATAAGTCTTTATTTTCTGCTGAGCCTGTTAGTGACACTTACCTTGATTATTTTTTCTCTGATTTGCCTTCTCTTTCTTTGAATGATTCCCAGGCCCTTGAGGGCCCTATTACCTTAGACGAAGTTAAGGAAGCCCTTAAGGGCATGAAAGATTTTTCGTCGCCAGGTTCTGACGGGCTTCCAAAAGAGTTTTATTTGAAATTTATTGATTTAATTGGAAAAGATTTAGTTATTTACCTTAATAATTGTTTTTCTCTCAATCAATTATCCAACTCTCAACGTTTGTGTTATATTTCTTTAATTTGTAAGGACAAAAACAATGCTGACAATCTTAAGTTTTGGCGTCCTATTTCTTTGCTTAATTTAGATTTTAAAATTATTTCCAAAGTTATGTGTAATCGTTTGAATTCTGTTATGAATATCTTAATTAACAAAGATCAGACATGTGCCGTACAAGGGAGATCTATTCTTGATAACGCTCATCTTTTAAGAAACATTATTGATTTTGTTAATTTAAAAAACTTACCTGCTTTGTTTCTCTGTATTGATAATGAGAAAGCCTTTGATCGCGTTTCCCATGAATATTTGTTTCGGCTCCTTGACGTTTATAATTTCGGCCCTACCTTTCGGAAGTGGATCAAACTCCTGTATTCGGAGTCAAAAGCCTCGGTTTTGGTAAACGGTTTTATTTCGGAAGAGTTCTCTTTGAATAGGGGCGTGCATCAGGGCTGTCCGCTTTCGCCTCTTTTGTACGTCCTGTCGTTAGAGCCCTTACTCAATAAAATTCGTGCAAAACCCGAAATTGAGGGTATCTCACTACCCGGTTCAAAAGAAGTTGTAAAAATTTCAGCTTATGCGGACGATATTACCTGCATCCTTAAATCAAGGCTTTCTGTGATTCATATCATTAATTTGTGTGAGCTCTTCGGGACTGGCTCAGGGTCCAAGATCAACTTAATCAAGACGTATGGTTTGTGGCTTGGCCGCTGGGCCAGCTCCGAAGAGCCCATCTTATATTCAATTACCATGCATTCTTCGTTGAAAAAGATTATTGGGTTTCATTTGGGTTCTGTTGCACCGATTGATTTATGTAATGCTAATTTTAGACCATTAGTGGATAAAATCATCAATGTTTTGAATCTGTGGAAAAATCGTCATCTTTCATTTAAGGGCCGTTCTTTATTAATAACTGTCCTTGGTTTGTCTAAGTTATGGTATGTTGGTTCAGTTCTTCCTTTACCTCCTGAGTTACTTAAAGTTATTAATCATTCAGTTTATAATTTCTTTTGGGGCGGGTCACATGAATGTTTGAAAAGGGAGGTTTTAGTTAACTCTGTTGAGTTTGGGGGTTATAATTTGGTTCACATTCCTTCTAAGTTGAAATCATTTTACATTATGCATATTAAACGTTTGGTTCAGTTACATAATTCTGATGAGTTTCCTTCTTGGGGTTATTTTGCTATTTATTGGATTGGTTTATCTTTACGTTCTCTATGTCCTCAGTTTGCCCGAAATTCCATCCCCCATTCATCATCAACTACTTATTTTTATTCCAATGTTATATCTGCCTATAAAGAATTACTTAAGTTAAACCCTTCTGTTGATATCCTCAGTTTGTCTACAAAGCAAGTGTATATAATGTATGTAAATAATGTTTCTGTTAAACCACCTATTTTTTCTTTGTACCCTCAACTTAATTTTCGTAAAACCTTTATCTCGATTAATTCTCATATATTAGATTCTTCTGTTAAAAACTTTTTATTTAAGGTCGTTCATCATATATTATATACTGGTTCATTTTTAAATCGAATATGTAGGGAACCTAGGAAATATTTGTGTTTATTTTGCGGTGCCCAGTGGGAGACTATTGAGCACCTTTTCTTCAGTTGTTCTTTTGTTAAACCTCTTTGGGATTATTTGTCTGATTTTATCAAACGTTTTACTTTGCTTTCTTTTAGATTTACTTTTATGAACGTTATTTTCTCTGTTTTCACTTCTAGTGGAAACAGGTTTTATGATGATTTTGTTCTTTATCTTATTTCTCAGTTAAAGTGGGTCGTGTGGAAGTGCCGGAATGAGGTCAAGTACCACAACCGGACTTTCACACGCTCACGAATTATCTCCTTGTTTGAATCTTCAGTTCGTTCTCGTATTAGAGTTGATTTCTTCCGTTTTTCTTCTGTCACTTTTTCTGATTTTTGGTCATGTGACCTCCGATTATGTTCTATTTTAAATGATCAGGTTCAGTTTCATTTTTAAATATTTTGTACTTACCTCATTATTTCTCTCAAATGTCAATGTCATCCTGTAAATAAAACAATAATAAACTGTATATATATATAATTAATGTAGTTAAGTTAGTTAAGTATAGTTAAGGTTAGTTATTTGTGTAATAAGTAAATATGTAGAAAGAATTTAAATTAAATGTTGTAAATAATTAGTTAAGGTAATTAGTTAAGGTTAAAGTAAGGCTGTCTGGTCGGCTACATAGTAGCGGGCCAGGCAGTCATTAGAGTATTTAAGTTTAGTTAAGGTTGGGAAATAAATGTTAGTTAAGTGGGAAAGGGTGGGTTTAATTAGAAGGGATGGGTAGTTATGTAAATTTGTCTGTAATGATAATGAAACCATTTTTATTTTGATTCGTTTGGTATATTACAATATTAAAATTTTGTTTGTTTTGTAATTAATAATTGATATATTGTTTTGTATTTCCATTTGTATTTCTTTAGTTGGGGGCATCTTCTGTGATGTAGCTAATTTTAATCGCCCCCAAGTTTTCTGTCAGTAAATGTTTGTACTTTACCTTCTGTTGAATAAACAGTTTTCACAAAAAAAAAAAAAAAAAGTATCTGTTCTTATCAGCTTAATATCTGATACGTCTTCCATTGGAAGGCATCGATATTAAACTGATTTTTGGAACTAGGCGAGAGATCTGGAGCTTGCTCCATCCCCGCCACGGGTCGACCCGGTATTGCAGTACTTCCGGGACTGGCCCACTACTTTAATTTAAATCAATAATAGACTTACATTTCGTTTACTTGCATTCTGATGCTTATTTTCTATATTTTCAGGTAAACATGAGCCTAATCCATAGTACATCGAAAACCCGTCCAGGGGGGGTTAATGGGTATTATTGAAAACGTTAGCAGCAAGGTTTATAGATGTTCCGCAAGAAAAATAAAACATAAAAAGACTGATTACAGCACCCGGTGTTCCCAGGCGGTCACCCATCCAAGTACTAACCGGGCTCGACGTTGCTTAACTTCGGTGATCGGACGAGAACCGGTGTTTTCAACGTGATATGGCCGTAATCGAAAGATACAGGTAAAAACAGTCTTAAAAAGTAGAACGCTTTAGGTATAACACACAAACGCGCCATCCGATTTCATACTGGCTACTCCAAACCACTGTCCCCAACGGCCAACCACTGTCAAACTGGTCAGTTTGCATTCACACATCGTTTTCGGACTAATTACACTCACTTTTCAATGTTTTCCTTACTTATACAGTAATAACAAACCGCGCATGCTCACTCAACCCACTTCTACATACACCACATTGAAACAAGTTATACCGTTGTGTTCCTCTCGTCGGTCTGATTCCAATGAAACAAACCAGGGCCATATCCATCGATTACGTCCCGCTGAATTCCAATATCGATTTTCACCATTATGACGTCAGGCCATTGATGACGACGTTAACAACGCCGTTGCTAGAGGCAAGAAGGGTGATATTGGCCCCAAAACAACTTTAAATGCTCCGATTTGAATGCGGTTTTTTTCCGATACCACTAATAGATATGCGCCGCACTCGTTCATAACATATTTAGACCTCTCCTGGCAAAGGAAATAGTCGGGTATGAAATTACCTTGCATTTCGTTCAATTCACTGTTACCCATATATCACTATTTTCATATCCGATGATACTAAAAACATGAAAAACGATTGGATCGGGGTGCGCCATTACCTCGACTTGTCGAGGTATCGCTTCTCGGCCTTTTGGCTAAGATCAACCGTGAATAGATCTTGGAGCGATTTTTTTCTAGTATCTCCACATTCTGGGTGAGTTGGGTGGACGAAGTTTTTGTTTATTTATTTTTTTCAACAATCTGCTGAGCTGATCTATCACCAGTCTTCTCGGTGGTAAGAGCAAGGAGGGATGCCGTCCCATTCAGACCCGAGCCTGCTCAGGAGAACGGTGCGTCTGTCGCTGCTGGGAACACCACCTCCGATTGACAAAATCTACGACCTATTCGAGGAGAACTTTGCCAGGGCAGGAGTGACGGAGGATGAAATATTAGCCATCGGGCAGCTTAAAGGTAACAAGAACTGGCATGCCTGTTTTTCAAATTCTGTTTCATTTGATAATGTTCTTAAACTTTGTGATTTTCGACTCGGTTCATTTGATTGCGTTTGTTCCGTGTCTTCATTTGACAATTCTACTGTGCAAGTTAAGTTTCACTGGGTTCCATTTTCAGTTAGAGATTCTGGTTTCGCTTCTTTCGCTTCCCAGTTCGGTAAAGTTATTAAGGTTGAGAAGGCATTTCCGGGAAAAAAAAAATATGCTAGTTCTGTGAGGATCGTAACCATCGAGTGTTCTGAGTCTAATAAAGCAAAAATTCCTTATAATTGCGTCATTGACTCAATATACCCAGCATTAGTTTTGGTTCCTGGTAGAGACCCTAAATGTCTACGCTGCGGTCTTTTAGGCCACGTTAGGAGAGAATGTGTTACGCCTCAATGTGGAGTATGCCGTGCTTTCGGGCACAGTTCGAATGAACATGAGAGGCGGTTTTCCTCTTTCGCCGCCCGTGTTAGTCAAAGACCGTCCCGGGAGGTCGAAGAGGAAACAAGTATGGAGGAAACATTGGAGGAAGTTTCCTCCAACATTGTCAATGTAAGTGTACACCAACCCCCAAGTGGAATTTTACCTGTGCCTGTGCCCCCTAAATCCCCTGTGCTCCCTGTGCCTCCTGTGCCTACTAAATCTCTGCCAACCCCCCTCCCCCCTGTGCCTGAGGATTATGCTGAGGATAGTGTGAATGTTGAGGAAATCATTGGAGACGCCATGGATATGTCCGCTACTCCAAAGCGTCAGCGGTCCCCGTCCCCACCCTCCACCATATCCCAAACTTATAGAGACTTGGCTCAAGGAAACAGAATTAATAACCCCTCCCCAAACTATTCACAATCTTCTCCGGACTCATTGCCTTATGACGGCAAGACATTACTTTCCTTTCTTTCTGACCAGGAGAGTTGCTCCGACTCGGAGGGGTTCACTGTGGTGAGGGACCGGCGCCGCTCGCGGCGTGGGTCTCCCCCCGCGGGGTCCCCTCTTAGGAAGAAGTGATTCTTCTGGTTAGAATATATTTAAGCAAAAGCTGGTTTAATTAACATTTCTGTCTGATTTTAAAACTACTGAAAAATTATGCAAGACCTTTCATTTCATTCGATTAATTGCAATGGTTTACTTTCTTTTCCTAAGTTTCCTAATTTATCCACTATTTGTAAATCTCTTAGTTATGATATTATTTTCCTCCAGGAAACTCATCTCAATTCACAGGATATTCAGAAATCCTGGGAGGTTTCCTGGGGGGGTAAATGCCTATTTTCATTTGGTTCCAATTTTTCTTGCGGGGTTGGGATTTTATTCCATCTCCGTTTATCGGTTGATTTTGTCAAAGTCCATAGGGACTTTGATGGTCGTTTACTTTATGTTGATTGTTCTGTTAATAATTTTCCTCTTCGTTTGCTGTCTGTTTATGCTCCTTGTTTGGAGAATGACAGGCGGGATTTCTTTCGTTCTTTGATTCCTCACTTAGTTTGTAGCCGGCCAATTATCTTGGCCGGTGATTTTAACTGCATTTTTGACCCGGGCCTCGACAAGGCTGGGGGCCAGCCTACCAGAGGCAGCGGTGGGTCCGAGGTCCTAAGGTCAATATGTCAGGACTTTTCTTTAGTTGATTCATTTCGTTATATTAATCCTCAGTTACCTTCATTTTCCTGGTCAAACAACAAAGTTAAATGCTTATTAGATCGTATTTTCATTAGTCAATCTCTAGTTAAACATTTAGTTAAGTCATATACATCTATTTGCTCATTATCTGATCATTTGTTTATTAATTCTTATTTGGTTTCATTGCCTAATTCTACCAGGGTCGGCCCAGGGTACTGGCATTGTAATGTTAGTACTTTGGACGACCCTGATTTTCTTTCTGATTTTTTAGATATCTGGTCTGTTTTTTCGTCAGTGGCAGATTATTCCTGTTCCTGGTGGGAGGAATTCAAATATGAAGTTAAGTTACTTATTATTTCCCACAGTAAGAGATTATCCAAAATTCGAAATTCCAGTGTCCGACTTCTCCGTCAACAAATCCAGGAACTTTCGGCCACTTCCCCTAGCTCCCCCCAACTTTCGGACCTCAAAAATCAATTAAATGATTTAGTTTCCTCTTTCAATTTCGGCGTCAAAATCAGATCAAAAGCTGTTAATTTTAATTTTGATGAAAAACCCTCACGCTTCTTTTTTCAAAAGGAGAAGTCGCAGGCTCAGCGTAAAACCCTTGATTTTCTGACCTTAGAGGGTAAGGTCATTTCTGATTCTGATGAGTTATTATCTTCTGTTAAAAGTTTTTACAAGTCTTTATTTTCTGCTGAGCCCGTTAGTGACACTTATCTAGATTATTTTTTCTCTGATTTGCCTTCTCTTTCGTCTGATATTTCTTTGACCTTAGAAGGTCCGATTTCTTTATTAGAAATTAAAGATGCCCTTAAGGGGATGAAAGATTTTTCTTCGCCGGGTTCGGACGGCTTACCGAAAGAATTTTATTTGAAATTTATCGATATTATTGGTTCTGATTTTGTTACTTATTTGAATACTTGTTTTTCTAATAATGTTCTATGTAATTCACAACGCCTCGCTTACATTTCTTTAATTTGTAAAGATCCAAATAATTCTGATAATCTTAAGTTCTGGCGTCCCATTTCTTTATTAAACCTTGATTACAAGATTATTTCTAAAGTTTTATGTAACAGATTAAACCCTATTATGTACCTTTTAGTTAAAAAAGACCAAACTTGTGCCGTTCCAGGGCGATCAATTTTAGACAATGCTCATTTATTACGCAATATTATTGATTATGTTAATTTTAAGAACCTTCCAGCTTTATTTTTATGCATTGATAACGAGAAAGCCTTTGATCGCGTTTCTCATGAATATTTATTTCGGCTTTTAGAAGTTTATAATTTTGGGCCTGTTTTTCGGAACTGGATCAAACTCTTGTACTCAGAGTCAAAAGCATCGGTTTTGGTAAACGGTTTTATTACGGAGGAGTTCGATTTGAAGAGGGGCGTCCATCAGGGCTGTGCCTTGTCGCCTCTCTTGTACGTCCTGTCGTTAGAGCCCCTGCTTAATAAGATTCGTGCAAAACCTGAAATTGTGGGGATATCACTCCCCGGTTCAAAAGAATCCGTTAAAATTTCAGCATATGCAGACGATATTACCTGCACTCTTAAATCAAGGCTTTCTGTAATTCAGATACTTAATTTGTGTGAGCTCTTTGGGACTGGCTCAGGGTCCAAGATCAACTTAATCAAGACGTATGGTTTGTGGCTTGGCCGCTGGGCCAGCTCCGAAGAGCCCACCTTATATTCTATCACAATGTTTTCGTCCATGAAAAAGATTATTGGTTTCCTTTTTGCATCAATCTTACCTTTTGATTTATGTATAGCAAATTTTAGACCTTTAGTTGATAAGATCATCAATGTTTTCAATCTCTGGAAAAATCGTCATCTTTCTTTTAAGGGTCGTTCTTTATTAATAACTGTCCTTGGTTTGTCTAAGTTATGGTATATTGGTTCAGTTCTTCCTTTGCCTCCTGAGTTACTTAAAATTATTAATCGTTCAGTTTATAATTTCTTTTGGGGCGGGTCACATGAATGTTTGAAAAGGGAGGTTTTAGTTAACTCTGTTGAGTATGGGGGTTATAATTTGGTTCACATTCCTTCTAAGTTGAAATCATTTTACATTATGCATATTAAACGTTTGGTTCAGTTACATGATTCTGATGAGTTTCCTTCTTGGGGTTATTTTGCTGTTTATTGGATTGGTTTATCTTTACGTTCTTTATGTCCTCATTTTGCCCGAAATTCCATCCCTCATTCATCATCGACTACCTATTTTTATGCCAATGTTATTTCTGCTTTTAAAGAATTACTTGTATTAAATCCGTCTGTAAATGTCCTTAGTTTGTCTAACAAACAAGTGTATATTATGTATGTAAATAGTGTTTGTGTTAAACCACCTATTCTTTCTTTATATCCAAAAGTTAATTTCCGTAATGTTTTTATTTCTATCAATTCACACATATTAGATTCTTCGGTTAAAAATTTTCTGTTCAAGATTACTCATCATATTTTGTACACTGGTTCATTTTTAAACCGTATTTGTAGAGAGCCCCGAAAATACCTTTGTTTATTTTGTGATGCTCAGTGGGAAACCATTGAGCATCTTTTCTTTAGTTGTCCTTTCGTTAAACCCCTTTGGTCCTATCTATCTAATTTCATTGAACGTTTTACTTTGCTTTCATTTAGATTCACTTTTTTGAATGTTATTTTCTCTGTTTTCACTTCTAGTGGAAACAGGTTTTATGATGATTTTGTTCTCTATCTTATTTCTCAGTTAAAGTGGGTCGTGTGGAAGTGCCGGAATGAGGTCAAGTACCACAACCGGACTTTCACACGCTCACGAATTATCTCCTTGTTTGAATCTTCTGTTCGTTCTCGTATTAGAGTTGATTTCTTCCGTTTTTCTTCTGATACTTTTTCTGATTTGTGGTCATGTGACCTCCGATTATGTTCCATTTTAAATGATCAAGTTCAGTTTCATTTTTAATAGTTTGTACTTACCTCATTATTCCTGCCATGTAAATATTCTCTTCTTTTGTCATTGTTATCCTGTAAATAAAACATGTGTAAATATAAATTGTATATAATTATAGATAAGGTAGTTAAGTATAGTTAAGATTAGTTTAAGGTTAGTTTAAGGTTAGTAGGTCTTTAAAATAAATTCGTAATAAATGTTGTATATAGTTAGTTAAGGTAGTTGGTAATTAGTTAAGGGTAAAGTAAGGCTGTCTGGTCGGCTACATCGTAGCGGGTCAGGCAGTCATTAGTGTAGTTAAGTTTTGGGAATAATTGTTTAGTTAAGAGGGAAAGGGTATGTTAGATTAATAGGGTTGGGTAGTTAAGTCTTTAATTCTCTTTGATAATATAACCATGTATTTGATAAATGTTTTTCTATAGATAAATTTAAAATTTCAATTGATTTAAAGTTAATAATTCATATATTGTTTTCAATTTCCCTTTGTATTTCTTTAGTTGGGGGCATCTTCTGTGATGTGTTTAATTTTAATCGCCCCCAAAACATTATGTTCTTAAATAATTGTACTTTGTTTTCCTGTAATAAACATTTTTCACAAAAAAAAAAAAAAAAAAAGTATCTGTTCTTATCAGCTTAATATCTGATACGTCTTCCATTGGAAGGCATCGATATTAAACTGATTTTTGGAACTAGGCGAGAGATCTGGAGCTTGCTCCATCCCCGCCACGGGTCGACCCGGTATTGCAGTACTTCCGGGACTGGCCCACTACTTTAATTTAAATCAATAATAGACTTACATTTCGTTTACTTGCATTCTGATGCTTATTTTCTATATTTTCAGGTAAACATGAGCCTAATCCATAGTACATCGAAAACCCGTCCAGGGGGGGTTAATGGGTATTATTGAAAACGTTAGCAGCAAGGTTTATAGATGTTCCGCAAGAAAAATAAAACATAAAAAGACTGATTACAGCACCCGGTGTTCCCAGGCGGTCACCCATCCAAGTACTAACCGGGCTCGACGTTGCTTAACTTCGGTGATCGGACGAGAACCGGTGTTTTCAACGTGATATGGCCGTAATCGAAAGATACAGGTAAAAACAGTCTTAAAAAGTAGAACGCTTTAGGTATAACACACAAACGCGCCATCCGATTTCATACTGGCTACTCCAAACCACTGTCCCCAACGGCCAACCACTGTCAAACTGGTCAGTTTGCATTCACACATCGTTTTCGGACTAATTACACTCACTTTTCAATGTTTTCCTTACTTATACAGTAATAACAAACCGCGCATGCTCACTCAACCCACTTCTACATACACCACATTGAAACAAGTTATACCGTTGTGTTCCTCTCGTCGGTCTGATTCCAATGAAACAAACCAGGGCCATATCCATCGATTACGTCCCGCTGAATTCCAATATCGATTTTCACCATTATGACGTCAGGCCATTGATGACGACGTTAACAACGCCGTTGCTAGAGGCAAGAAGGGTGATATTGGCCCCAAAACAACTTTAAATGCTCCGATTTGAATGCGGTTTTTTTCCGATACCACTAATAGATATGCGCCGCACTCGTTCATAACATATTTAGACCTCTCCTGGCAAAGGAAATAGTCGGGTATGAAATTACCTTGCATTTCGTTCAATTCACTGTTACCCATATATCACTATTTTCATATCCGATGATACTAAAAACATGAAAAACGATTGGATCGGGGTGCGCCATTACCTCGACTTGTCGAGGTATCGCTTCTCGGCCTTTTGGCTACGACCACCAGGATTAGGTCGGAAGCGATTTTGAGTATCTCCGTATTGTGGGTAGGTTTTGCGGACTAAGTTTTCTGTTCCTGTTGATTTTTTTTTCTCCACTCTCCATTGGTGAGGTTTTCAGACCGGTGATGTCGTCCCACGTCGACCTGGGACTTCTCAAGAAGACAGTGCGTCTCACGTTGACTGGATCAGTTCCCCCCATCCAGGAGATATATGACCTCTTCGAAGCGGCCTTTTTGGAAGTGGGAGTTGCAGCGGACAAAATCATGGCATTGGGACAGTTAAAAGGTAACAGAAATTGGCATTGTGTTTTTAATGATTCGTTTTCTTATGACTCTATTATTCGTATGCACGACTTTCGTTTGGGTTCCTTTGACTGTGTTTGTTCGGTTTCTGCGTTTAATAAGTCAACTGTTTCTGTAAAGTTTTTTTGGGTGCCGTGCACTGTCCGTGACGCCGGTTTTGGTGTTTTTTGTGCCCAGTTCGGCAAAGTCCTTAAAATAGAGAGAAATTTCCCTAGAGGAAAAAAATATTCAAATTCAGTGAGAACTGTGACCCTAGAATGCTCCGAGGAACAAAAATCGCGCATCCCATACAACTGTACTATTGATAATCAGTACCCGGCCTTGGTAATGGTCCATGGTCGGGAACCAAAATGTCTCAAGTGTGGGGTAATTGGCCATTTACGGCGAGATTGTTCCACCCCCCAGTGCGCCAGGTGCAATTCATTTAACCATGCAACTGAAAATCACCCTGAGCCGAAGTGGCGATCTTTCGCTGACAGGGTCAGAGGTTCAGCCCCCGCCCCACCCCCATCTGTGGTTCCAGACCCCCCAGAGGAACTCGACGTCGAGTTTGACGATGTCGTCGAGGAGCCCGTACAAACCCCCCTGGTTAGTGAGGACGAAGGCCCCGCCCCCTCGGTTGAGATGGATGAAACACCCGCCCCCCCTATTAATCACCAAGCCGAGGACATTGCCATTTCCACGTTACCATCAACTTCAGTTTCTCCCCAAGCATCTACGTATTCCGGAACTATCTCCCCCACTTATGAGAGGTTAGGTAGAGGCAACTTCTTCAAAAATGACTCTAATGATAATTATAACCTTGATTCTCCTTCACCCGATCGGTCATATACTTTGTTGTCCTTGGTCCCTGACCAGGGAATTGCTTCTGAGGAGGAGGGGTACACGGTGGTTAGGGAGCGTCGTAAGAAACGGCGCCAGCCCAACACCTCGGTGTCCCCTCTTAAGAAGAAGTGATTCTTCTGGTCAGCCCAGGACTATAGTTATCTTCTTATTTTCATGTAACTTAGATAATTTTAAGTCTAACAATCAATAATGCAGGATCTTTCGTTTCATTCCATTAATTGTAATGGTTTACTTTCTTATCCTAAGTTTCCTAATTTATCTACAATATGTAGTTCTTTGAGTTATGATATTATTTTCCTTCAGGAGACTCACCTCGATTCTGAGGTTATCCAAAGGTCTTGGGAGTCTACCTGGGGGGGGTAAATGTTTATTTTCTTATGGCTCTAATTTTTCTCGGGGGGTGGGCATTTTATTCCATCCTCGTTTATCTGTTGATTTTGTTAAAGTCCATAGGGACTTTGACGGTCGTCTTCTTTATGTTGAT
Source organism: Lepidochitona cinerea (assembly GCA_963971465.1). Classification (NCBI taxonomy): domain Eukaryota; kingdom Metazoa; phylum Mollusca; class Polyplacophora; order Chitonida; family Tonicellidae; genus Lepidochitona; species Lepidochitona cinerea. Next base: position 6,680,190 of record OZ020555.1, on the reverse strand, counting down.
TGTTCTATTAATAATTTTGATTTGCGTTTGCTGTCTGTTTATGCTCCTTGTTTGGAGCGTGACAGGCGGGATTTCTTTCGTTCTTTAATTCCCCACTTAGTTTGTAGCCGGCCAATTATTATGGCCGGTGATTTTAACTGCATATTTGACCCGGGCCTCGACAAGGCTGGGGGCCAGCCTACCAGAGGCAGCGGTGGGTCCGAGGTCCTAAGGTCAATATGTCAGGATTTCTCTTTAGTTGATTCATTTCGTTATATCAATCCTCAGTTACCTGCTTTCTCATGGAAAAATAATAATATAAAATGTTTATTAGACAGAATATTTATAAGTTCATCTTTAGTTAAGTATTTACGTACCTCTGATATAACTATATGTTCAATTTCCGACCATTTGTTTATTAATTCATATTTTGTTTCTCTGCCTAATTCTACCAGGGTCGGCCCAGGGTATTGGCATTGTAATGTCAGTACCTTGGACGACTCTGATTTTCTTTCTGATTTTTTAGACTTGTGGTCTGTTTTTTCGGCTGTAGCAGATCGATCCTGTTCCTGGTGGGAGGAATTTAAACAAGAAGTTAAGTTACTTATTATTTCCCACAGTAAGAGACTATCTAAAATTCGAAATTCCAGTGTCCGACTTCTCCGTAAGCAAATTCAGGAACTTTCGGCAACCTCCCCTAGCTCCCCCCAACTTTCGGACCTCAAAAATGAGTTAAATGATTTAGTTTCCTCTTTCAATTTCGGTGTCAAAATCAGATCAAAAGCTGTTAATTTTAATTTTGATGAAAAACCCTCGCGCTTCTTTTTTCAAAAGGAGAAGTCGCAGGCTCAGCGTAAAACCCTTGATTTTCTGACCATTGAGGGTAAGGTCATTTCTGATTCTGATGAGTTATTATTTTCTGTTCGGGATTTCTATAAGTCTTTATTTTCTGCTGAGCCTGTTAGTGACACTTACCTTGATTATTTTTTCTCTGATTTGCCTTCTCTTTCTTTGAATGATTCCCAGGCCCTCGAGGGCCCTATTACCTTAGACGAAGTTAAGGAAGCCCTTAAGGGCATGAAAGATTTTTCGTCGCCAGGTTCTGACGGGCTTCCAAAAGAGTTTTATTTGAAATTTATTGATTTAATTGGAAAAGATTTAGTTATTTACCTTAATAATTGTTTTTCTCTCAATCAATTATCCAACTCTCAACGTTTGTGTTATATTTCTTTAATTTGTAAGGACAAAAACAATGCTGACAATCTTAAGTTTTGGCGTCCTATTTCTTTGCTTAATTTAGATTTTAAAATTATTTCCAAAGTTATGTGTAATCGTTTGAATTCAGTTATGAATATCTTAATTAACAAAGATCAGACATGTGCCGTACAAGGGAGATCTATTCTTGATAATGCTCATCTTTTAAGAAACATTATTGATTTTGTTAATTTAAAAAACTTACCTGCTTTGTTTCTCTGTATTGATAATGAGAAAGCCTTTGATCGCGTTTCCCATGAATATTTGTTTCGGCTCCTTGAGGTTTATAATTTCGGCCCTACCTTTCGGAAGTGGATCAAACTCCTGTATTCGGAGTCAAAAGCCTCGGTTTTGGTAAACGGTTTTATTTCGGAAGAGTTCTCTTTGAATAGGGGCGTGCATCAGGGCTGTCCGCTTTCGCCTCTTTTGTACGTCCTCTCGTTGGAGCCCTTACTTAATAAAATTCGTGCAAAACCCGAAATTGAGGGTATCTCACTACCCGGTTCAAAAGAAGTTGTAAAAATTTCAGCTTATGCGGACGATATTACCTGCATCCTTAAATCAAGGCTTTCTGTGATTCATATCATTAATTTGTGTGAGCTCTTCGGGACTGGCTCAGGGTCCAAGATCAACTTAATCAAGACGTATGGTTTGTGGCTTGGCCGCTGGGCCAGCTCCGAAGAGCCCATCTTATATTCAATTACTATGCATTCTTCGTTGAAAAAGATTATTGGGTTTCATTTGGGTTCTGTTGCACCTATTGATTTATGTAATGCCAATTTTAGACCATTAGTGGATAAAATCATCAATGTTTTGAATCTGTGGAAAAATCGTCATCTTTCATTTAGGGGCCGTTCTTTATTAATAACTGTCCTTGGTTTGTCTAAGTTATGGTATGTTGGTTCAGTTCTTCCTTTACCTCCTGAGTTACTTAAAGTTATTAATCATTCAGTTTATAATTTCTTTTGGGGCGGGTCACATGAATGTTTGAAAAGGGAGGTTTTAGTTAACTCTGTTGAGTCTGGGGGTTATAATTTGGTTCACATTCCTTCTAAGTTGAAATCATTTTACATTATGCATATTAAACGTTTGGTTCAGTTACATAATTCTGATGAGTTTCCTTCATGGGGTTATTTTGCTATTTATTGGATTGGTTTATCTTTACGTTCTTTATGCCCTCAGTTTGCCCGAAATTCCATCCCTCATTCATCATCAACTACTTATTTCTATTCCAATGTTATATCTGCCTATAAAGAATTACTTAAGTTAAACCCTTCTGTTGATATCCTTAGTTTGTCTACAAAGCAAGTGTATATAATGTATGTAAATAATGTTTCTGTTAAACCACCTATTTTTTCTTTGTATTCTCAAGTTAATTTTCGTAAAACCTTTATCTCGATTAATTCTCATATATTAGATTCTTCTGTTAAAAACTTTTTATTTAAGGTCGTTCATCATATATTATATACTGGTTCATTTTTAAATCGAATATGTAGGGAACCTAGGAAATATTTGTGTTTATTTTGTGGTGCCCAGTGGGAGACTATTGAGCACCTTTTCTTCAGTTGTTCTTTTGTTAAACCTCTTTGGGATTATTTGTCTGATTTTATTAAACGTTTTACTTTGCTTTCTTTTAGATTTACTTTTATGAACGTTATTTTCTCTGTTTTCACTTCTAGTGGAAACAGGTTTTATGATGATTTTGTTCTTTATCTTATTTCTCAGTTAAAGTGGGTCGTGTGGAAGTGCCGGAATGAGGTCAAGTACCACAACCGGACTTTCACACGCTCACGAATTATCTCCTTGTTTGAATCTTCAGTTCGTTCTCGTATTAGAGTTGATTTCTTCCGTTTTTCTTCTGACACTTTTTCTGATTTTTGGTCATGTGACCTCCGATTATGTTCTATTTTAAATGATCAGGTTCAGTTTCATTTTTAAATATTTTGTACTTACCTCATTATTTCTCTCAAATGTCAATGTCATCCTGTAAATAAAACAATAATAAACTGTATATATATATAATTAAGGTAGTTAAGTTAGTTAAGTATAGTTAAGGTTAGTTATTTGTGTAATAAGTAAATATGTAGAAAGAATTTAAATTAAATGTTGTAATTAATTAGTTAAGGTAATTAGTTAAGGTTAAAGTAAGGCTGTCTGGTCGGCTACATAGTAGCGGGCCAGGCAGTCATTAGAGTAGTTAAGTTTAGTTAAGGTTGGGAAATAAATGTTAGTTAAGTGGGAAAGGGTGGGTTTAATTAGAAGGGATGGGTAGTTATGTAAATTTGTCTGTAATGATAATGAAACCATTTTTATTTTGATTCGTTTGGTATATTACAATATTAAAATTTTGTTTGTTTTGTAATTAATAATTGATATATTGTTTTGTATTTCCATTTGTATTTCTTTAGTTGGGGGCATCTTCTGTGATGTAGCTAATTTTAATCGCCCCCAAGTTTTCTGTCAGTAAATGTTTGTACTTTACCTTCTGTTGAATAAACAGTTTTCACAAAAAAAAAAAAAAAAAAGTATCTGTTCTTATCAGCTTAATATCTGATACGTCTTCCATTGGAAGGCATCGATATTAAACTGATTTTTGGAACTAGGCGAGAGATCTGGAGCTTGCTCCATCCCCGCCACGGGTCGACCCGGTATTGCAGTACTTCCGGGACTGGCCCACTACTTTAATTTAAATCAATAATAGACTTACATTTCGTTTACTTGCATTCTGATGCTTATTTTCTATATTTTCAGGTAAACATGAGCCTAATCCATAGTACATCGAAAACCCGTCCAGGGGGGGTTAATGGGTATTATTGAAAACGTTAGCAGCAAGGTTTATAGATGTTCCGCAAGAAAAATAAAACATAAAAAGACTGATTACAGCACCCGGTGTTCCCAGGCGGTCACCCATCCAAGTACTAACCGGGCTCGACGTTGCTTAACTTCGGTGATCGGACGAGAACCGGTGTTTTCAACGTGATATGGCCGTAATCGAAAGATACAGGTAAAAACAGTCTTAAAAAGTAGAACGCTTTAGGTATAACACACAAACGCGCCATCCGATTTCATACTGGCTACTCCAAACCACTGTCCCCAACGGCCAACCACTGTCAAACTGGTCAGTTTGCATTCACACATCGTTTTCGGACTAATTACACTCACTTTTCAATGTTTTCCTTACTTATACAGTAATAACAAACCGCGCATGCTCACTCAACCCACTTCTACATACACCACATTGAAACAAGTTATACCGTTGTGTTCCTCTCGTCGGTCTGATTCCAATGAAACAAACCAGGGCCATATCCATCGATTACGTCCCGCTGAATTCCAATATCGATTTTCACCATTATGACGTCAGGCCATTGATGACGACGTTAACAACGCCGTTGCTAGAGGCAAGAAGGGTGATATTGGCCCCAAAACAACTTTAAATGCTCCGATTTGAATGCGGTTTTTTTCCGATACCACTAATAGATATGCGCCGCACTCGTTCATAACATATTTAGACCTCTCCTGGCAAAGGAAATAGTCGGGTATGAAATTACCTTGCATTTCGTTCAATTCACTGTTACCCATATATCACTATTTTCATATCCGATGATACTAAAAACATGAAAAACGATTGGATCGGGGTGCGCCATTACCTCGACTTGTCGAGGTATCGCTTCTCGGCCTTTTGGCTAAGATCAACCGTGAATAGATCTTGGAGCGATTTTTTTCTAGTATCTCCACATTCTGGGTGAGTTGGGTGGACGAAGTTTTTGTTTATTTATTTTTTTCAACAATCTGCTGAGCTGATCTATCACCAGTCTTCTCGGTGGTAAGAGCAAGGAGGGATGCCGTCCCATTCAGACCCGAGCCTGCTCGGGAGAACGGTGCGTCTGTCGCTGCTGGGAACACCACCTCCGATTGACAAAATCTACGACCTATTCGAGGAGAACTTTGCCAGGGCAGGAGTGACGGAGGATGAAATATTAGCCATCGGGCAGCTTAAAGGTAACAAGAACTGGCATGCCTGTTTTTCAAATTCTGTTTCATTTGATAATGTTCTTAAACTTTGTGATTTTCGACTCGGTTCATTTGATTGCGTTTGTTCCGTGTCTTCATTTGACAATTCTACTGTGCAAGTTAAGTTTCACTGGGTTCCATTTTCAGTTAGAGATTCTGGTTTCGCTTCTTTCGCTTCCCAGTTCGGTAAAGTTATTAAGGTTGAGAAGGCATTTCCGGGAAAAAAAAAATATGCTAGTTCTGTGAGGATCGTAACCATCGAGTGTTCTGAGTCTAATAAAGCAAAAATTCCTTATAATTGCGTCATTGACTCAATATACCCAGCATTAGTTTTGGTTCCTGGTAGAGACCCTAAATGTCTACGCTGCGGTCTTTTAGGCCACGTTAGGAGAGAATGTGTTACGCCTCAATGTGGAGTATGCCGTGCTTTCGGGCACAGTTCGAATGAACATGAGAGGCGGTTTTCCTCTTTCGCCGCCCGTGTTAGTCAAAGACCGTCCCGGGAGGTCGAAGAGGAAACAAGTATGGAGGAAACATTGGAGGAAGTTTCCTCCAACATTGTCAATGTAAGTGTACACCAACCCCCAAGTGGAATTTTACCTGTGCCTGTGCCCCCTAAATCCCCTGTGCTCCCTGTGCCTCCTGTGCCTACTAAATCTCTGCCAACCCCCCTCCCCCCTGTGCCTGAGGATTATGCTGAGGATAGTGTGAATGTTGAGGAAATCATTGGAGACGCCATGGATATGTCCGCTACTCCAAAGCGTCAGCGGTCCCCATCCCCACCCTCCACCATATCCCAAACTTATAGAGACTTGGCTCAAGGAAACAGAATTAATAACCCCTCCCCAAACTATTCACAATCTTCTCCGGACTCATTGCCTTATGACGGCAAGACATTACTTTCCTTTCTTTCTGACCAGGAGAGTTGCTCCGACTCGGAGGGGTTCACTGTGGTGAGGGACCGGCGCCGCTCGCGGCGTGGGTCTCCCCCCGCGGGGTCCCCTCTTAGGAAGAAGTGATTCTTCTGGTTAGAATATATTTAAGCAAAAGCTGGTTTAATTAACATTTCTGTCTGATTTTAAAACTACTGAAAAATTATGCAAGACCTTTCATTTCATTCGATTAATTGCAATGGTTTACTTTCTTTTCCTAAGTTTCCTAATTTATCCACTATTTGTAAATCTCTTAGTTATGATATTATTTTCCTCCAGGAAACTCATCTCAATTCACAGGATATTCAGAAATCCTGGGAGGTTTCCTGGGGGGGTAAATGCCTATTTTCATTTGGTTCCAATTTTTCTTGCGGGGTTGGGATTTTATTCCATCCCCGTTTATCGGTTGATTTTGTCAAAGTCCATAGGGACTTTGATGGTCGTTTACTTTATGTTGATTGTTCTGTTAATAATTTTCCTCTTCGTTTGCTGTCTGTTTATGCTCCTTGTTTGGAGAATGACAGGCGGGATTTCTTTCGTTCTTTGATTCCTCACTTAGTTTGTAGCCGGCCAATTATCTTGGCCGGTGATTTTAACTGCATTTTTGACCCGGGCCTCGACAAGGCTGGGGGCCAGCCTACCAGAGGCAGCGGTGGGTCCGAGGTCCTAAGGTCAATATGTCAGGACTTTTCTTTAGTTGATTCATTTCGTTATATTAATCCTCAGTTACCTTCATTTTCCTGGTCAAACAACAGAGTTAAATGCTTATTAGATCGTATTTTCATTAGTCAATCTCTAGTTAAACATTTAGTTAAGTCATATACATCTATTTGCTCATTATCTGATCATTTGTTTATTAATTCTTATTTGGTTTCATTGCCTAATTCTACCAGGGTCGGCCCAGGGTACTGGCATTGTAATGTTAGTACTTTGGACGACCCTGATTTTCTTTCTGATTTTTTAGATATCTGGTCTGTTTTTTCGTCAGTGGCAGATTATTCCTGTTCCTGGTGGGAGGAATTCAAATATGAAGTTAAGTTACTTATTATTTCCCACAGTAAGAGATTATCCAAAATTCGAAATTCCAGTGTCCGACTTCTCCGTCAACAAATCCAGGAACTTTCGGCCACTTCCCCTAGCTCCCCCCAACTTTCGGACCTCAAAAATCAATTAAATGATTTAGTTTCCTCTTTCAATTTCGGCGTCAAAATCAGATCAAAAGCTGTTAATTTTAATTTTGATGAAAAACCCTCACGCTTCTTTTTTCAAAAGGAGAAGTCGCAGGCTCAGCGTAAAACCCTTGATTTTCTGACCTTAGAGGGTAAGGTCATTTCTGATTCTGATGAGTTATTATCTTCTGTTAAAAGTTTTTACAAGTCTTTATTTTCTGCTGAGCCCGTTAGTGACACTTATCTAGATTATTTTTTCTCTGATTTGCCTTCTCTTTCGTCTGATATTTCTTTGACCTTAGAAGGTCCGATTACTTTATTAGAAATTAAAGATGCCCTTAAGGGGATGAAAGATTTTTCTTCGCCGGGTTCGGACGGCTTACCGAAAGAATTTTATTTGAAATTTATCGATATTATTGGTTCTGATTTTGTTACTTATTTGAATACTTGTTTTTCTAATAATGTTCTATGTAATTCACAACGCCTCGCTTACATTTCTTTAATTTGTAAAGATCCAAATAATTCTGATAATCTTAAGTTCTGGCGTCCCATTTCTTTATTAAACCTTGATTACAAGATTATTTCTAAAGTTTTATGTAACAGATTAAACCCTATTATGTACCTTTTAGTTAAAAAAGACCAAACTTGTGCCGTTCCAGGGCGATCAATTTTAGACAATGCTCATTTATTACGCAATATTATTGATTATGTTAATTTTAAGAACCTTCCAGCTTTATTTTTATGCATTGATAACGAGAAAGCCTTTGATCGCGTTTCTCATGAATATTTATTTCGGCTTTTAGAAGTTTATAATTTTGGGCCTGTTTTTCGGAACTGGATCAAACTCTTGTACTCAGAGTCAAAAGCATCGGTTTTGGTAAACGGTTTTATTACGGAGGAGTTCGATTTGAAGAGGGGCGTCCATCAGGGCTGTGCCTTGTCGCCTCTCTTGTACGTCCTGTCGTTAGAGCCCCTGCTTAATAAGATTCGTGCAAAACCTGAAATTGTGGGGATATCACTCCCCGGTTCAAAAGAATCCGTTAAAATTTCAGCATATGCAGACGATATTACCTGCACTCTTAAATCAAGGCTTTCTGTAATTCAGATACTTAATTTGTGTGAGCTCTTTGGGACTGGCTCAGGGTCCAAGATCAACTTAATCAAGACGTATGGTTTGTGGCTTGGCCGCTGGGCCAGCTCCGAAGAGCCCACCTTATATTCTATCACAATGTTTTCGTCCATGAAAAAGATTATTGGTTTCCTTTTTGCATCAATCTTACCTTTTGATTTATGTATAGCAAATTTTAGTCCTTTAGTTGATAAGATCATCAATGTTTTCAATCTCTGGAAAAATCGTCATCTTTCTTTTAAGGGTCGTTCTTTATTAATAACTGTCCTTGGTTTGTCTAAGTTATGGTATATTGGTTCAGTTCTTCCTTTGCCTCCTGAGTTACTTAAAATTATTAATCGTTCAGTTTATAATTTCTTTTGGGGCGGGTCACATGAATGTTTGAAAAGGGAGGTTTTAGTTAACTCTGTTGAGTATGGGGGTTATAATTTGGTTCACATTCCTTCTAAGTTGAAATCATTTTACATTATGCATATTAAACGTTTGGTTCAGTTACATGATTCTGATGAGTTTCCTTCTTGGGGTTATTTTGCTGTTTATTGGATTGGTTTATCTTTACGTTCTTTATGTCCTCATTTTGCCCGAAATTCCATCCCTCATTCATCATCGACTACCTATTTTTATGCCAATGTTATTTCTGCTTTTAAAGAATTACTTGTATTAAATCCGTCTGTAAATGTCCTTAGTTTGTCTAACAAACAAGTCTATATTATGTATGTAAATAGTGTTTGTGTTAAACCACCTATTCTTTCTTTATATCCAAAAGTTAATTTCCGTAATGTTTTTATTTCTATCAATTCACACATATTAGATTCTTCGGTTAAAAATTTTCTGTTCAAGATTACTCATCATATTTTGTACACTGGTTCATTTTTAAACCGTATTTGTAGAGAACCCCGAAAATACCTTTGTTTATTTTGTGATGCTCAGTGGGAAACCATTGAGCATCTTTTCTTTAGTTGTCCTTTCGTTAAACCCCTTTGGTCCTATCTATCTAATTTCATTGAACGTTTTACTTTGCTTTCATTTAGATTCACTTTTTTGAATGTTATTTTCTCTGTTTTCACTTCTAGTGGAAACAGGTTTTATGATGATTTTGTTCTCTATCTTATTTCTCAGTTAAAGTGGGTCGTGTGGAAGTGCCGGAATGAGGTCAAGTACCACAACCGGACTTTCACACGCTCACGAATTATCTCCTTGTTTGAATCTTCTGTTCGTTCTCGTATTAGAGTTGATTTCTTCCGTTTTTCTTCTGATACTTTTTCTGATTTGTGGTCATGTGACCTCCGATTATGTTCCATTTTAAATGATCAAGTTCAGTTTCATTTTTAATAGTTTGTACTTACCTCATTATTCCTGCCATGTAAATATTCTCTTCTTTTGTCATTGTTATCCTGTAAATAAAACATGTGTAAATATAAATTGTATATAATTATAGATAAGGTAGTTAAGTATAGTTAAGATTAGTTTAAGGTTAGTTTAAGGTTAGTAGGTCTTTAAAATAAATTCGTAATAAATGTTGTATATAGTTAGTTAAGGTAGTTGGTAATTAGTTAAGGGTAAAGTAAGGCTGTCTGGTCGGCTACATCGTAGCGGGTCAGGCAGTCATTAGTGTAGTTAAGTTTTGGGAATAATTGTTTAGTTAAGAGGGAAAGGGTATGTTAGATTAATAGGGTTGGGTAGTTAAGTCTTTAATTCTCTTTGATAATATAACCATGTATTTGATAAATGTTTTTCTATAGATAAATTTAAAATTTCAATTGATTTAAAGTTAATAATTCATATATTGTTTTCAATTTCCCTTTGTATTTCTTTAGTTGGGGGCATCTTCTGTGATGTGTTTAATTTTAATCGCCCCCAAAACATTATGTTCTTAAATAATTGTACTTTGTTTTCCTGTAATAAACAGTTTTCAAAAAAAAAAAAAAAAAGTATCTGTTCTTATCAGCTTAATATCTGATACGTCTTCCATTGGAAGGCATCGATATTAAACTGATTTTTGGAACTAGGCGAGAGATCTGGAGCTTGCTCCATCCCCGCCACGGGTCGACCCGGTATTGCAGTACTTCCGGGACTGGCCCACTACTTTAATTTAAATCAATAATAGACTTACATTTCGTTTACTTGCATTCTGATGCTTATTTTCTATATTTTCAGGTAAACATGAGCCTAATCCATAGTACATCGAAAACCCGTCCAGGGGGGGTTAATGGGTATTATTGAAAACGTTAGCAGCAAGGTTTATAGATGTTCCGCAAGAAAAATAAAACATAAAAAGACTGATTACAGCACCCGGTGTTCCCAGGCGGTCACCCATCCAAGTACTAACCGGGCTCGACGTTGCTTAACTTCGGTGATCGGACGAGAACCGGTGTTTTCAACGTGATATGGCCGTAATCGAAAGATACAGGTAAAAACAGTCTTAAAAAGTAGAACGCTTTAGGTATAACACACAAACGCGCCATCCGATTTCATACTGGCTACTCCAAACCACTGTCCCCAACGGCCAACCACTGTCAAACTGGTCAGTTTGCATTCACACATCGTTTTCGGACTAATTACACTCACTTTTCAATGTTTTCCTTACTTATACAGTAATAACAAACCGCGCATGCTCACTCAACCCACTTCTACATACACCACATTGAAACAAGTTATACCGTTGTGTTCCTCTCGTCGGTCTGATTCCAATGAAACAAACCAGGGCCATATCCATCGATTACGTCCCGCTGAATTCCAATATCGATTTTCACCATTATGACGTCAGGCCATTGATGACGACGTTAACAACGCCGTTGCTAGAGGCAAGAAGGGTGATATTGGCCCCAAAACAACTTTAAATGCTCCGATTTGAATGCGGTTTTTTTCCGATACCACTAATAGATATGCGCCGCACTCGTTCATAACATATTTAGACCTCTCCTGGCAAAGGAAATAGTCGGGTGTGAAATTACCTTGCATTTCGTTCAATTCACTGTTACCCATATATCACTATTTTCATATCCGATGATACTAAAAACATGAAAAACGATTGGATCGGGGTGCGCCATTACCTCGACTTGTCGAGGTATCGCTTCTCGGCCTTTTGGCTACGACCACCAGGATTAGGTTGGAAGCGATTTTGAGTATCTCCGTATTCTGGGTGAGTTTTGCGGACGAAGTTTTTGGTTCCTGTTATTTTTTTTCTCCTTGTCCCTCTCCCAGAGTACGGTGTACTTTCCACTTGTCTTCCCGGTGGTTAGTACTCCAGGATGCCGACACACTCTGACCCTACCCTGCTGAGGAGGACAGTCCGCCTGACCCTTTTAGGAACTCCACCACCGATGGACAGGATCTATGATCTATTCGAGGATAACTTTGCCAGAGCGGGAGTAAAAGAAGAGGACATCCTGGCGATAGGACAGCTTAAAGGTAATCGCAACTGGCACGCCTGTTTTTCGAATTCTGTTTCTTTTGACAATGTCCTTAAACTTTGTGATTTTCGCCTTGGTTCTTTCGATTGTGTTTGCTCCGTCACTTCATTTGATAATTCGTCTTTACAAGTTAAGTTTCACTGGGTTCCTTTTTCCGTTCGGGATGCTGGCTTTGCCTCCTTTTGTGCCCAGTTCGGCAGAGTAATAAAAGTCGAGAAAGTTTCCCCCATGAAGAAAAAGTATGCAAGCTCTGTCAGAATTGTTACTATCGAATGCTCGGAAACTAATAAGGCTAAAATACCGTATAATTGTGTGATCGACGACATCTACCCTGCCCTAGTGTTGGTTCCAGGAAGGGAACCAAAGTGTTTAAAGTGTGGCAAATTAGGCCATGTAAGGAAAGATTGTGCCACTCCCCAATGTCTTTTGTGCCGTGCCTTCGGGCACACAACTTCAGATCATCAGAAAGGGTCCCCCAGTTTTGCTGACAGAGTTAGAGGCCGTCCCTCACATGTGGAGGAAACTTCAATGGAGGAAATTTCAATGGAGGAAACTTCCTCCTCCAACAAGGAACCCTCTGAAATCAGTGATGTAAGTGAGCACCCTATTAATTGTGACCCCCCACCTGTGATTGTTTCCCCAAAGCCCCGGGCACCCCGCCCAAGGCCAGTTCAGTCAACCCCCCTTGCCCCTGTGAGTGAGGATCCAACCTGTTTTGACATTCCAGCCGAGGAGGACTCGGTCCCTGACGATGAGATGGAAATTCCCGCCACGCCCAAACGTCAGCGATCCCCATCCCCTCCCCCCACCATTTCCCCTACCTACAGGGACTTAGCGGAGGGAAATCGCTTTATCAGCTCCGGACCAAACTATTCCCCACCATCCACGGATTCCCCGCCGCATGACGGCAGAACTTTACTTTCCTTTCTTTCAGACCAGGAGAGTTGCTCCGACTCGGAGGGGTTCACTGTGGTGAGGGACCGGCGCCGCTCGCGGCGTGGGTCTCCCCCCACAGGGTCCCCTCTTAGGAAGAAGTGATTCTTCTGGTTCCAATTATCTTCTTTGCTAAAATGTAAAATTATTATTAAATAATCATGCAGGACCTTTCTTTTCATTCAATTAATTGTAATGGTTTACTTTCTTATCCTAAGTTTCCTAATTTATCCACTATTTGTAAGTCTCTTAATTTCGATATTATTTTCCTCCAGGAAACTCATCTCAACTCAGAGGATATTCAGAAATCCTGGGAGGTTTCCTGGGGGGGTAAATGCATATTTTCATTTGGTTCAAATTTTTCTTGCGGGGTTGGCATTCTTTTCCACCCCCGATTATCTGTTGATTTTGTTAAAGTCCATAGGGACTTTGACGGTCGCCTTCTTTATGTTGACTGTTCTGTTAACAATTTTCCATTACGTTTGCTGTCTGTTTATGCTCCTTGTTTGGAGCGTGACAGGCGGGATTTCTTTCGTTCTTTGATTCCCCACTTAGTTTGTAGCCGGTCAATTATTTTGGCCGGTGATTTTAACTGCATATTTGACCCGGGCCTCGACAAGGCTGGGGGCCAGCCTACCAGAGGCATCGGTGGGTCCGAGGTCCTAAGGTCAATATGTCAGGATTTTTCTTTGGTTGATTCATTTCGTTATATCAATCCTCAGTTACATGCTTTTTCTTGGTCTAATAATTCAGTTCACTGTTTATTAGATAGAATTTTCATCAGCCAATCTTTAATTAAATATTTAGATAAATCTTATACATCAATTTGTTCACTATCTGATCATTTGTTTATCAATTCTTATTTAGTTTCATTGCCTAATTCTACCAGGGTCGGCCCAGGGTACTGGCATTGTAATGTTAGTACGTTGGACGACCCTGATTTTCTTTCTGATTTTTTAGATATCTGGTCTGTCTTTTCGTCAGTGGCAGATTATTCCTGTTCCTGGTGGGAGGAATTCAAATATGAAGTTAAGTTACTTATTATTTCCCACAGTAAGAGATTATCCAAAATTCGAAATTCTAGTGTCCGACTTCTCCGACAACAAATTCAGGAACTTTCGGCTACATCCCCTAGCGCCCCCCAGCTTTCGGACCTCAAAATTGAATTAAATGATTTAGTTTCTTCTTTTAATTTCGGTGTCAAAATCAGGTCAAAAGCTGTTAATTTTAATTTTGATGAAAAACCCTCACGCTTCTTTTTCCAAAAGGAGAAGTCACGGGCTCAGCGTAAAACCATTGATTTTTTGACCATTGAGGGAAAGGTCATTTCTGATTCTAATGAGTTGTTATCTTCAGTTCGGAGTTTTTATCAATCTTTATTTTCTGCTGAGCCTGTCAGCGACACTTATCTTGATTATTTTTTCTCTGATTTGCCTCCTCTTTCTTTTGAAAATTCCAATGTATTAGAAGGGCCAATTACCCTTGATGAAGTTAAGGCTGCCCTAGAGGGGATGGAGAGCTACTCCTCCCCTGGGTCTGACGGACTCCCTATGGAGTTTTATTTGAAATTCATAAATGTTTTTGGTTCTGATTTTGTTAAATACTTAAATACATGTTTTACTTTAAATAATTTATCTGATTCTCAAAGATTATGTTATATTAAACTAATTTGTAAGGACGCCAAACAGTCCGATAATCTTAAGTTTTGGCGACCTATCTCATTACTCAATTTAGATTATAAAATTATTTCAAAAATTTTATGTAATCGTTTAAATCTAGTTATTAATCTTTTGGTTCACCAGGACCAGTCTTGTGCTGTGCCTGGTAGAAGTATCCATGACAACGCTCATCTCTTACGTAACATCATCGATTATGTTGGTTTAAAAAATGTTCCTGCTTTATTTTTATGCATCGACAATGAGAAAGCCTTTGATCGCGTTTCACATGAATACCTCTTTCGGTTATTAGAAGTTTATAATTTCGGCCCAAATTTTCGGAAATGGATAAAACTCTTGTATTCGGAGTCAAAAGCATCGGTTTTAGTCAATGGTTTTATTTCGGAGGAGTTCAATCTGAGGAGGGGCGTCCATCAGGGCTGTGCCCTCTCTCCTCTGCTCTACGTCCTGTCCTTGGAACCCCTTCTAAATAAGATCCGTACAAAACCAGAAATTCAGGGGATTAAACCCCCCGGCTCAAAAACTGAAATCAAACTCTCAGCATTTGCAGATGATATTACCTGCACCCTTACATCAAGGCTTTCTGTCATTCATATTATTAATTTGTGTGAGCTCTTCGGGACGGGCTCCGGTTCCAAGATTAACATGATAAAAACGTATGGCTTGTGGCTGGGCCGATGGGCCCGCTCCGAAGAGCCCACATTATATTCTGTTACAATGTTCAATTCATTTAAAAAGATTATTGGTTTATATTTATGCACTACAGCTCCACTCTCTGTTTCAAATCATAATTTCAAACCCATTGTAAATAAAATTGTTGATGTGTTAAATTTATGGCGCAATAGGCATTTATCATTTAGGGGCCGTTCTCTTTTAATTTCAGTTCTTGCTTTATCAAAGTTATGGTATGTTGGTTCTGTTTTTCCTTTACCACCTGATTTACTTAAAGTTATAAATCATTCAGTTTATCAGTTTTTCTGGGGCGGGTCTCATGAATGTCTTAAGAGGGAGGTTTTAGTTAATTCTCTTCAGTTTGGTGGATTTAAAATGGTCCACATTCCTTCTAAGTTAAAAGCACTTTACATTATGCACATTAAACGTTTGGTTCAGTTATTTCGTTCTAATGATTTTCCTTCTTGGGGTTTTTTCACTATTTATTGGATAGGTTTTCAATTAAGATCTCTTTGCCCTGATTTTGCCTCCAATTTAATTCCTCATTCCTCTGTAAATACCTATTTTTATACCAATGTCTTCTCTGCATATAAAGAACTTTTAAGATTATCACCTGATGTAAATATTATAACATTAACTACAAAACAAGCTTATTTAATTTTTTCCAATTCTGTATGTGTACCTCCCCCTATTATTAAAATATACCCACAAATTAATTTTAACTTAGTTTTTAAAGCTATTAACTCGACTTACTTAGACTCCTCTGTTAAAAACTTTTTGTTTAAAGTTGTTAATCATATTTTGTACACTGGTTCTTTTTTAAACAGAATTTGTAGAGAGCCCCGTAAATACCTTTGTTTATTTTGTGATGCTCAGTGGGAAACCATTGAGCATCTTTTCTTTAGTTGTCCTTTCGTTAAACCCCTTTGGTCATACCTGTCTGATTTTATTGAACGTTTTACTCTGCTTTCTTTTAGATTTACTTTTATGAACGTTATTTTCTCTGTTTTCACTTCTAGTGGAAACAGATTTTATGATGATTTTGTGCTTTATCTTATTTCTCAGTTAAAGTGGGTCGTGTGGAAGTGCCGGAATGAGGTCAAGTACCACAACCGGACTTTCACACGCTCACGAATTATCTCCTTGTTTGAATCTTCAGTTCGTTCTCGTATTAGAGTTGATTTCTTCCGTTTTTCTTCTGACACTTTTTCTGATTTTTGGTCATGTGACCTCCGATTATGTTCTATTTTAAATGATCAGGTTCAGTTTCATTTTTAAATATTTTGTACGTACCTCATTATTTCTCTCATGTAAACAATTTTCTTCAACCGTCAATGTCATCCTGTAAATAAAACAATAATAAACTGTATATATATAATTAAGGTAGTTAAGTTAGTTAAGCATAGTTAAGGTTAGTTTAAGGTTAGTTAGTTGTTTAAAAAGTAAATATTTAGAATAAATTTATAATAAATGTTGTACATAGTTAGTTAAGGTCATTAATAATTGGTTACGGTTAAAGTAGGGCTGTCTGGTCGGCTACATAGTAGCGGGCCAGGCAGTCATTAGAGTATTTAAGATTAGTTAAGGTCGGGAAATGGGTTTCAATAAAGTGGGAAGGGTGTGTTAACTTAAAAGGGCTGGGTAGTTAAGGATTAATTTTGTTTTGATAATAAAACCAATTCTTTGATAAATGTGTTTGTATGTAAAAATATAAATATTTAATTGATTTAAAATTAATAATTCATATATTGTTTTCCATTTTCCTTTGTATTTCTTTAGTTGGGGGCCTCTCTTGTGATGTGCTTAATTTTAATCGCCCCCAATTCTGTAAATAAATGTATGTAATCTATCTGTAAATAAACTTTTTTCACAAAAAAAAAAAAAAAAAGTATCTGTTCTTATCAGCTTAATATCTGATACGTCTTCCATTGGAAGGCATCGATATTAAACTGATTTTTGGAACTAGGCGAGAGATCTGGAGCTTGCTCCATCCCCGCCACGGGTCGACCCGGTATTGCAGTACTTCCGGGACTGGCCCACTACTTTAATTTAAATCAATAATAGACTTACATTTCGTTTACTTGCATTCTGATGCTTATTTTCTATATTTTCAGGTAAACATGAGCCTAATCCATAGTACATCGAAAACCCGTCCAGGGGGGGTTAATGGGTATTATTGAAAACGTTAGCAGCAAGGTTTATAGATGTTCCGCAAGAAAAATAAAACATAAAAAGACTGATTACAGCACCCGGTGTTCCCAGGCGGTCACCCATCCAAGTACTAACCGGGCTCGACGTTGCTTAACTTCGGTGATCGGACGAGAACCGGTGTTTTCAACGTGATATGGCCGTAATCGAAAGATACAGGTAAAAACAGTCTTAAAAAGTAGAACGCTTTAGGTATAACACACAAACGCGCCATCCGATTTCATACTGGCTACTCCAAACCACTGTCCCCAACGGCCAACCACTGTCAAACTGGTCAGTTTGCATTCACACATCGTTTTCGGACTAATTACACTCACTTTTCAATGTTTTCCTTACTTATACAGTAATAACAAACCGCGCATGCTCACTCAACCCACTTCTACATACACCACATTGAAACAAGTTATACCGTTGTGTTCCTCTCGTCGGTCTGATTCCAATGAAACAAACCAGGGCCATATCCATCGATTACGTCCCGCTGAATTCCAATATCGATTTTCACCATTATGACGTCAGGCCATTGATGACGACGTTAACAACGCCGTTGCTAGAGGCAAGAAGGGTGATATTGGCCCCAAAACAACTTTAAATGCTCCGATTTGAATGCGGTTTTTTTCCGATACCACTAATAGATATGCGCCGCACTCGTTCATAACATATTTAGACCTCTCCTGGCAAAGGAAATAGTCGGGTATGAAATTACCTTGCATTTCGTTCAATTCACTGTTACCCATATATCACTATTTTCATATCCGATGATACTAAAAACATGAAAAACGATTGGATCGGGGTGCGCCATTACCTCGACTTGTCGAGGTATCGCTTCTCGGCCTTTTGGCTAAGATCAACCGTGAATAGATCTTGGAGCGATTTTTTTCTAGTATCTCCACATTCTGGGTGAGTTGGGTGGACGAAGTTTTTGTTTATTTATTTTTTTCAACAATCTGCTGAGCTGATCTATCACCAGTCTTCTCGGTGGTAAGAGCAAGGAGGGATGCCGTCCCATTCAGACCCGAGCCTGCTCAGGAGAACGGTGCGTCTGTCGCTGCTGGGAACACCACCTCCGATTGACAAAATCTACGACCTATTCGAGGAGAACTTTGCCAGGGCAGGAGTGACGGAGGATGAAATATTAGCCATCGGGCAGCTTAAAGGTAACAAGAACTGGCATGCCTGTTTTTCAAATTCTGTTTCATTTGATAATGTTCTTAAACTTTGTGATTTTCGACTCGGTTCATTTGATTGCGTTTGTTCCGTGTCTTCATTTGACAATTCTACTGTGCAAGTTAAGTTTCACTGGGTTCCATTTTCAGTTAGAGATTCTGGTTTCGCTTCTTTCGCTTCCCAGTTCGGTAAAGTTATTAAGGTTGAGAAGGCATTTCCGGGAAAAAAAAAATATGCTAGTTCTGTGAGGATCGTAACCATCGAGTGTTCTGAGTCTAATAAAGCAAAAATTCCTTATAATTGCGTCATTGACTCAATATACCCAGCATTAGTTTTGGTTCCTGGTAGAGACCCTAAATGTCTACGCTGCGGTATTTTAGGCCACGTTAGGAGAGAATGTGTTACGCCTCAATGTGGAGTATGCCGTGCTTTCGGGCACAGTTCGAATGAACATGAGAGGCGGTTTTCCTCTTTCGCCGCCCGTGTTAGTCAAAGACCGTCCCGGGAGGTCGAAGAGGAAACAAGTATGGAGGAAACATTGGAGGAAGTTTCCTCCAACATTGTCAATGTAAGTGTACACCAACCCCCAAGTGGAATTTTACCTGTGCCTGTGCCCCCTAAATCCCCTGTGCTCCCTGTGCCTCCTGTGCCTACTAAATCACTGCCAACCCCCCTCCCCCCTGTGCCTGAGGATTATGCTGAGGATAGTGTGAATGTTGAGGAAATCATTGGAGACGCCATGGATATGTCCGCTACTCCAAAGCGTCAGCGGTCCCCATCCCCACCCTCCACCATATCCCAAACTTATAGAGACTTGGCTCAAGGAAACAGAATTAATAACCCCTCCCCAAACTATTCACAATCTTCTCCGGACTCATTGCCTTATGACGGCAAGACATTACTTTCCTTTCTTTCTGACCAGGAGAGTTGCTCCGACTCGGAGGGGTTCACTGTGGTGAGGGACCGGCGCCGCTCGCGGCGTGGGTCTCCCCCCGCGGGGTCCCCTCTTAGGAAGAAGTGATTCTTCTGGTTAGAATATATTTAAGCAAAAGCTGGTTTAATTAACATTTCTGTCTGATTTTAAAACTACTGAAAAATTATGCAAGACCTTTCATTTCATTCGATTAATTGCAATGGTTTACTTTCTTTTCCTAAGTTTCCTAATTTATCCACTATTTGTAAATCTCTTAGTTATGATATTATTTTCCTCCAGGAAACTCATCTCAATTCACAGGATATTCAGAAATCCTGGGAGGTTTCCTGGGGGGGTAAATGCCTATTTTCATTTGGTTCCAATTTTTCTTGCGGGGTTGGGATTTTATTCCATCCCCGTTTATCGGTTGATTTTGTCAAAGTCCATAGGGACTTTGATGGTCGTTTACTTTATGTTGATTGTTCTGTTAATAATTTTCCTCTTCGTTTGCTGTCTGTTTATGCTCCTTGTTTGGAGAATGACAGGCGGGATTTCTTTCGTTCTTTGATTCCTCACTTAGTTTGTAGCCGGCCAATTATCTTGGCCGGTGATTTTAACTGCATTTTTGACCCGGGCCTCGACAAGGCTGGGGGCCAGCCTACCAGAGGCAGCGGTGGGTCCGAGGTCCTAAGGTCAATATGTCAGGACTTTTCTTTAGTTGATTCATTTCGTTATATTAATCCTCAGTTACCTTCATTTTCCTGGTCAAACAACAAAGTTAAATGCTTATTAGATCGTATTTTCATTGGTCAATCTCTAGTTAAACATTTAGTTAAGTCATATACATCTATTTGCTCATTATCTGATCATTTGTTTATTAATTCTTATTTGGTTTCATTGCCTAATTCTACCAGGGTCGGCCCAGGGTACTGGCATTGTAATGTTAGTACTTTGGACGACCCTGATTTTCTTTCTGATTTTTTAGATATCTGGTCTGTTTTTTCGTCAGTGGCAGATTATTCCTGTTCCTGGTGGGAGGAATTCAAATATGAAGTTAAGTTACTTATTATTTCCCACAGTAAGAGATTATCCAAAATTCGAAATTCCAGTGTCCGACTTCTCCGTCAACAAATCCAGGAACTTTCGGCCACTTCCCCTAGCTCCCCCCAACTTTCGGACCTCAAAAATCAATTAAATGATTTAGTTTCCTCTTTCAATTTCGGCGTCAAAATCAGATCAAAAGCTGTTAATTTTAATTTTGATGAAAAACCCTCACGCTTCTTTTTTCAAAAGGAGAAGTCGCAGGCTCAGCGTAAAACCCTTGATTTTCTGACCTTAGAGGGTAAGGTCATTTCTGATTCTGATGAGTTATTATCTTCTGTTAAAAGTTTTTACAAGTCTTTATTTTCTGCTGAGCCCGTTAGTGACACTTATCTAGATTATTTTTTCTCTGATTTGCCTTCTCTTTCGTCTGATATTTCTTTGACCTTAGAAGGTCCGATTACTTTATTAGAAATTAAAGATGCCCTTAAGGGGATGAAAGATTTTTCTTCGCCGGGTTCGGACGGCTTACCGAAAGAATTTTATTTGAAATTTATCGATATTATTGGTTCTGATTTTGTTACTTATTTGAATACTTGTTTTTCTAATAATGTTCTATGTAATTCACAACGCCTTGCTTACATTTCTTTAATTTGTAAAGATCCAAATAATTCTGATAATCTTAAGTTCTGGCGTCCCATTTCTTTATTAAACCTTGATTACAAGATTATTTCTAAAGTTTTATGTAACAGATTAAACCCTATTATGTACCTTTTAGTTAAAAAAGACCAAACTTGTGCCGTTCCAGGGCGATCAATTTTAGACAATGCTCATTTATTACGCAATATTATTGATTATGTTAATTTTAAGAACCTTCCAGCTTTATTTTTATGCATTGATAACGAGAAAGCCTTTGATCGCGTTTCTCATGAATATTTATTTCGGCTTTTAGAAGTTTATAATTTTGGGCCTGTTTTTCGGAACTGGATCAAACTCTTGTACTCTGAGTCAAAAGCATCGGTTTTGGTAAACGGTTTTATTACGGAGGAGTTCGATTTGAAGAGGGGCGTCCATCAGGGCTGTGCCTTGTCGCCTCTCTTGTACGTCCTGTCGTTAGAGCCCCTGCTTAATAAGATTCGTGCAAAACCTGAAATTGTGGGGATATCACTCCCCGGTTCAAAAGAATCCGTTAAAATTTCAGCATATGCAGACGATATTACCTGCACTCTTAAATCAAGGCTTTCTGTAATTCAGATACTTAATTTGTGTGAGCTCTTTGGGACTGGCTCAGGGTCCAAGATCAACTTAATCAAGACGTATGGTTTGTGGCTTGGCCGCTGGGCCAGCTCCGAAGAGCCCACCTTATATTCTATCACAATGTTTTCGTCCATGAAAAAGATTATTGGTTTCCTTTTTGCATCAATCTTACCTTTTGATTTATGTATAGCAAATTTTAGACCTTTAGTTGATAAGATCATCAATGTTTTCAATCTCTGGAAAAATCGTCATCTTTCTTTTAAGGGTCGTTCTTTATTAATAACTGTCCTTGGTTTGTCTAAGTTATGGTATATTGGTTCAGTTCTTCCTTTGCCTCCTGAGTTACTTAAAATTATTAATCGTTCAGTTTATAATTTCTTTTGGGGCGGGTCACATGAATGTTTGAAAAGGGAGGTTTTAGTTAACTCTGTTGAGTATGGGGGTTATAATTTGGTTCACATTCCTTCTAAGTTGAAATCATTTTACATTATGCATATTAAACGTTTGGTTCAGTTACATGATTCTGATGAGTTTCCTTCTTGGGGTTATTTTGCTGTTTATTGGATTGGTTTATCTTTACGTTCTTTATGTCCTCATTTTGCCCGAAATTCCATCCCTCATTCATCATCGACTACCTATTTTTATGCCAATGTTATTTCTGCTTTTAAAGAATTACTTGTATTAAATCCGTCTGTAAATGTCCTTAGTTTGTCTAACAAACAAGTCTATATTATGTATGTAAATAGTGTTTGTGTTAAACCACCTATTCTTTCTTTATATCCAAAAGTTAATTTCCGTAATGTTTTTATTTCTATCAATTCACACATATTAGATTCTTCGGTTAAAAATTTTCTGTTCAAGATTACTCATCATATTTTGTACACTGGTTCATTTTTAAACCGTATTTGTAGAGAGCCCCGAAAATACCTTTGTTTATTTTGTGATGCTCAGTGGGAAACCATTGAGCATCTTTTCTTTAGTTGTCCTTTCGTTAAACCCCTTTGGTCCTATCTATCTAATTTCATTGAACGTTTTACTTTGCTTTCATTTAGATTCACTTTTTTGAATGTTATTTTCTCTGTTTTCACTTCTAGTGGAAACAGGTTTTATGATGATTTTGTTCTCTATCTTATTTCTCAGTTAAAGTGGGTCGTGTGGAAGTGCCGGAATGAGGTCAAGTACCACAACCGGACTTTCACACGCTCACGAATTATCTCCTTGTTTGAATCTTCTGTTCGTTCTCGTATTAGAGTTGATTTCTTCCGTTTTCCTTCTGATACTTTTTCTGATTTGTGGTCATGTGACCTCCGATTATGTTCCATTTTAAATGATCAAGTTCAGTTTCATTTTTAATAGTTTGTACTTACCTCATTATTCCTGCCATGTAAATATTCTCTTCTTTTGTCATTGTTATCCTGTAAATAAAACATGTGTAAATATAAATTGTATATAATTATAGATAAGGTAGTTAAGTATAGTTAAGATTAGTTTAAGGTTAGTTTAAGGTTAGTAGGTCTTTAAAATAAATTCGTAATAAATGTTGTATATAGTTAGTTAAGGTAGTTGGTAATTAGTTAAGGGTAAAGTAAGGCTGTCTGGTCGGCTACATCGTAGCGGGTCAGGCAGTCATTAGTGTAGTTAAGTTTTGGGAATAATTGTTTAGTTAAGAGGGAAAGGGTATGTTAGATTAATAGGGTTGGGTAGTTAAGTCTTTAATTCTCTTTGATAATATAACCATGTATTTGATAATTGTTTTTCTATAGATAAATTTAAAATTTCAATTGATTTAAAGTTAATAATTCATATATTGTTTTCAATTTCCCTTTGTATTTCTTTAGTTGGGGGCATCTTCTGTGATGTGTTTAATTTTAATCGCCCCCAAAACATTATGTTCTTAAATAATTGTACTTTGTTTTCCTGTAATAAACAGTTTTCACAAAAAAAAAAAAAAAAAAAAAAGTATCTGTTCTTATCAGCTTAATATCTGATACGTCTTCCATTGGAAGGCATCGATATTAAACTGATTTTTGGAACTAGGCGAGAGATCTGGAGCTTGCTCCATCCCCGCCACGGGTCGACCCGGTATTGCAGTACTTCCGGGACTGGCCCACTACTTTAATTTAAATCAATAATAGACTTACATTTCGTTTACTTGCATTCTGATGCTTATTTTCTATATTTTCAGGTAAACATGAGCCTAATCCATAGTACATCGAAAACCCGTCCAGGGGGGGTTAATGGGTATTATTGAAAACGTTAGCAGCAAGGTTTATAGATGTTCCGCAAGAAAAATAAAACATAAAAAGACTGAATACAGCACCCGGTGTTCCCAGGCGGTCACCCATCCAAGTACTAACCGGGCTCGACGTTGCTTAACTTCGGTGATCGGACGAGAACCGGTGTTTTCAACGTGATATGGCCGTAATCGAAAGATACAGGTAAAAACAGTCTTAAAAAGTAGAACGCTTTAGGTATAACACACAAACGCGCCACCCGATTTCATACTGGCTACTCCAAACCACTGTCCCCAACGGCCAACCACTGTCAAACTGGTCAGTTTGCATTCACACATCGTTTTCGGACTAATTACACTCACTTTTCAATGTTTTCCTTACTTATACAGTAATAACAAACCGCGCATGCTCACTCAACCCACTTCTACATACACCACATTGAAACAAGTTATACCGTTGTGTTCCTCTCGTCGGTCTGATTCCAATGAAACAAACCAGGGCCATATCCATCGATTACGTCCCGCTGAATTCCAATATCGATTTTCACCATTATGACGTCAGGCCATTGATGACGACGTTAACAACGCCGTTGCTAGAGGCAAGAAGGGTGATATTGGCCCCAAAACAACTTTAAATGCTCCGATTTGAATGCGGTTTTTTTCCGATACCACTAATAGATATGCGCCGCACTCGTTCATAACATATTTAGACCTCTCCTGGCAAAGGAAATAGTCGGGTATGAAATTACCTTGCATTTCGTTCAATTCACTGTTACCCATATATCACTATTTTCATATCCGATGATACTAAAAACATGAAAAACGATTGGATCGGGGTGCGCCATTACCTCGACTTGTCGAGGTATCGCTTCTCGGCCTTTTGGCTAAGATCAACCGTGAATAGATCTTGGAGCGATTTTTTTTCTAGTATCTCCACATTCTGGGTGAGTTGGGTGGACGAAGTTTTTGTTTATTTATTTTTTTTCAACAATCTGCTGAGCTGATCTATCACCAGTCTTCTCGGTGGTAAGAGCAAGGAGGGATGCCGTCCCATTCAGACCCGAGCCTGCTCAGGAGAACGGTGCGTCTGTCGCTGCTGGGAACACCACCTCCGATTGACAAAATCTACGACCTATTCGAGGAGAACTTTGCCAGGGCAGGAGTGACGGAGGATGAAATATTAGCCATCGGGCAGCTTAAAGGTAACAAGAACTGGCATGCCTGTTTTTCAAATTCTGTTTCATTTGATAATGTTCTTAAACTTTGTGATTTTCGACTCGGTTCATTTGATTGCGTTTGTTCCGTGTCTTCATTTGACAATTCTACTGTGCAAGTTAAGTTTCACTGGGTTCCATTTTCAGTTAGAGATTCTGGTTTCGCTTCTTTCGCTTCCCAGTTCGGTAAAGTTATTAAGGTTGAGAAGGCATTTCCGGGAAAAAAAAAATATGCTAGTTCTGTGAGGATCGTAACCATCGAGTGTTCTGAGTCTAATAAAGCAAAAATTCCTTATAATTGCGTCATTGACTCAATATACCCAGCATTAGTTTTGGTTCCTGGTAGAGACCCTAAATGTCTACGCTGCGGTCTTTTAGGCCACGTTAGGAGAGAATGTGTTACGCCTCAATGTGGAGTATGCCGTGCTTTCGGGCACAGTTCGAATGAACATGAGAGGCGGTTTTCCTCTTTCGCCGCCCGTGTTAGTCAAAGACCGTCCCGGGAGGTCGAAGAGGAAACAAGTATGGAGGAAACATTGGAGGAAGTTTCCTCCAACATTGTCAATGTAAGTGTACACCAACCCCCAAGTGGAATGTTACCTGTGCCTGTGCCCCCTAAATCCCCTGTGCTCCCTGTGCCTCCTGTGCCTACTAAATCTCTGCCAACCCCCCTCCCCCCTGTGCCTGAGGATTATGCTGAGGATAGTGTGAATGTTGAGGAAATCATTGGAGACGCCATGGATATGTCCGCTACTCCAAAGCGTCAGCGGTCCCCATCCCCACCCTCCACCATATCCCAAACTTATAGAGACTTGGCTCAAGGAAACAGAATTAATAACCCCTCCCCAAACTATTCACAATCTTCTCCGGACTCATTGCCTTATGACGGCAAGACATTACTTTCCTTTCTTTCTGACCAGGAGAGTTGCTCCGACTCGGAGGGGTTCACTGTGGTGAGGGACCGGCGCCGCTCGCGGCGTGGGTCTCCCCCCGCGGGGTCCCCTCTTAGGAAGAAGTGATTCTTCTGGTTAGAATATATTTAAGCAAAAGCTGGTTTAATTAACATTTCTGTCTGATTTTAAAACTACTGAAAAATTATGCAAGACCTTTCATTTCATTCGATTAATTGCAATGGTTTACTTTCTTTTCCTAAGTTTCCTAATTTATCCACTATTTGTAAATCTCTTAGTTATGATATTATTTTCCTCCAGGAAACTCATCTCAATTCACAGGATATTCAGAAATCCTGGGAGGTTTCCTGGGGGGGTAAATGCCTATTTTCATTTGGTTCCAATTTTTCTTGCGGGGTTGGGATTTTATTCCATCCCCGTTTATCGGTTGATTTTGTCAAAGTCCATAGGGACTTTGATGGTCGTTTACTTTATGTTGATTGTTCTGTTAATAATTTTCCTCTTCGTTTGCTGTCTGTTTATGCTCCTTGTTTGGAGAATGACAGGCGGGATTTCTTTCGTTCTTTGATTCCTCACTTAGTTTGTAGCCGGCCAATTATCTTGGCCGGTGATTTTAACTGCATTTTTGACCCGGGCCTCGACAAGGCTGGGGGCCAGCCTACCAGAGGCATCGGTGGGTCCGAGGTCCTAAGGTCAATATGTCAGGACTTTTCTTTAGTTGATTCATTTCGTTATATTAATCCTCAGTTACCTTCATTTTCCTGGTCAAACAACAAAGTTAAATGCTTATTAGATCGTATTTTCATTAGTCAATCTCTAGTTAAACATTTAGTTAAGTCATATACATCTATTTGCTCATTATCTGATCATTTGTTTATTAATTCTTATTTGGTTTCATTGCCTAATTCTACCAGGGTCGGCCCAGGGTACTGGCATTGTAATGTTAGTACTTTGGACGACCCTGATTTTCTTTCTGATTTTTTAGATATCTGGTCTGTTTTTTCGTCAGTGGCAGATTATTCCTGTTCCTGGTGGGAGGAATTCAAATATGAAGTTAAGTTACTTATTATTTCCCACAGTAAGAGATTATCCAAAATTCGAAATTCCAGTGTCCGACTTCTCCGTCAACAAATCCAGGAACTTTCGGCCACTTCCCCTAGCTCCCCCCAACTTTCGGACCTCAAAAATCAATTAAATGATTTAGTTTCCTCTTTCAATTTCGGCGTCAAAATCAGATCAAAAGCTGTTAATTTTAATTTTGATGAAAAACCCTCACGCTTCTTTTTTCAAAAGGAGAAGTCGCAGGCTCAGCGTAAAACCCTTGATTTTCTGACCTTAGAGGGTAAGGTCATTTCTGATTCTGATGAGTTATTATCTTCTGTTAAAAGTTTTTACAAGTCTTTATTTTCTGCTGAGCCCGTTAGTGACACTTATCTAGATTATTTTTTCTCTGATTTGCCTTCTCTTTCGTCTGATATTTCTTTGACCTTAGAAGGTCCGATTACTTTATTAGAAATTAAAGATGCCCTTAAGGGGATGAAAGATTTTTCTTCGCCGGGTTCGGACGGCTTACCGAAAGAATTTTATTTGAAATTTATCGATATTATTGGTTCTGATTTTGTTACTTATTTGAATACTTGTTTTTCTAATAATGTTCTATGTAATTCACAACGCCTCGCTTACATTTCTTTAATTTGTAAAGATCCAAATAATTCTGATAATCTTAAGTTCTGGCGTCCCATTTCTTTATTAAACCTTGATTACAAGATTATTTCTAAAGTTTTATGTAACAGATTAAACCCTATTATGTACCTTTTAGTTAAAAAAGACCAAACTTGTGCCGTTCCAGGGCGATCAATTTTAGACAATGCTCATTTATTACGCAATATTATTGATTATGTTAATTTTAAGAACCTTCCAGCTTTATTTTTATGCATTGATAACGAGAAAGCCTTTGATCGCGTTTCTCATGAATATTTATTTCGGCTTTTAGAAGTTTATAATTTTGGGCCTGTTTTTCGGAACTGGATCAAACTCTTGTACTCAGAGTCAAAAGCATCGGTTTTGGTAAACGGTTTTATTACGGAGGAGTTCGATTTGAAGAGGGGCGTCCATCAGGGCTGTGCCTTGTCGCCTCTCTTGTACGTCCTGTCGTTAGAGCCCCTGCTTAATAAGATTCGTGCAAAACCTGAAATTGTGGGGATATCACTCCCCGGTTCAAAAGAATCCGTTAAAATTTCAGCATATGCAGACGATATTACCTGCACTCTTAAATCAAGGCTTTCTGTAATTCAGATACTTAATTTGTGTGAGCTCTTTGGGACTGGCTCAGGGTCCAAGATCAACTTAATCAAGACGTATGGTTTGTGGCTTGGCCGCTGGGCCAGCTCCGAAGAGCCCACCTTATATTCTATCACAATGTTTTCGTCCATGAAAAAGATTATTGGTTTCCTTTTTGCATCAATCTTACCTTTTGATTTATGTATAGCAAATTTTAGACCTTTAGTTGATAAGATCATCAATGTTTTCAATCTCTGGAAAAATCGTCATCTTTCTTTTAAGGGTCGTTCTTTATTAATAACTGTCCTTGGTTTGTCTAAGTTATGGTATATTGGTTCAGTTCTTCCTTTGCCTCCTGAGTTACTTAAAATTATTAATCGTTCAGTTTATAATTTCTTTTGGGGCGGGTCACATGAATGTTTGAAAAGGGAGGTTTTAGTTAACTCTGTTGAGTATGGGGGTTATAATTTGGTTCACATTCCTTCTAAGTTGAAATCATTTTACATTATGCATATTAAACGTTTGGTTCAGTTACATGATTCTGATGAGTTTCCTTCTTGGGGTTATTTTGCTGTTTATTGGATTGGTTTATCTTTACGTTCTTTATGTCCTCATTTTGCCCGAAATTCCATCCCTCATTCATCATCGACTACCTATTTTTATGCCAATGTTATTTCTGCTTTTAAAGAATTACTTTTATTAAATCCGTCTGTAAATGTCCTTAGTTTGTCTAACAAACAAGTGTATATTATGTATGTAAATAGTGTTTGTGTTAAACCACCTATTCTTTCTTTATATCCAAAAGTTAATTTCCGTAATGTTTTTATTTCTATCAATTCACACATATTAGATTCTTCGGTTAAAAATTTTCTGTTCAAGATTACTCATCATATTTTGTACACTGGTTCATTTTTAAACCGTATTTGTAGAGAGCCCCGAAAATACCTTTGTTTATTTTGTGATGCTCAGTGGGAAACCATTGAGCATCTTTTCTTTAGTTGTCCTTTCGTTAAACCCCTTTGGTCCTATCTATCTAATTTCATTGAACGTTTTACTTTGCTTTCATTTAGATTCACTTTTTTGAATGTTATTTTCTCTGTTTTCACTTCTAGTGGAAACAGGTTTTATGATGATTTTGTTCTCTATCTTATTTCTCAGTTAAAGTGGGTCGTGTGGAAGTGCCGGAATGAGGTCAGGTACCACAACCGGACTTTCACACGCTCACGAATTATCTCCTTGTTTGAATCTTCTGTTCGTTCTCGTATTAGAGTTGATTTCTTCCGTTTTTCTTCTGATACTTTTTCTGATTTGTGGTCATGTGACCTCCGATTATGTTCCATTTTAAATGATCAAGTTCAGTTTCATTTTTAATAGTTTGTACTTACCTCATTATTCCTGCCATGTAAATATTCTCTTCTTTTGTCATTGTTATCCTGTAAATAAAACATGTGTAAATATAAATTGTATATAATTATAGATAAGGTAGTTAAGTATAGTTAAGATTAGTTTAAGGTTAGTTTAAGGTTAGTAGGTCTTTAAAATAAATTCGTAATAAATGTTGTATATAGTTAGTTAAGGTAGTTGGTAATTAGTTAAGGGTAAAGTAAGGCTGTCTGGTCGG
Organism: Lepidochitona cinerea; assembly: GCA_963971465.1. Taxonomy (NCBI): domain Eukaryota; kingdom Metazoa; phylum Mollusca; class Polyplacophora; order Chitonida; family Tonicellidae; genus Lepidochitona; species Lepidochitona cinerea. Next base: position 6,650,180 of record OZ020555.1, on the reverse strand, counting down.
CTACATCGTAGCGGGTCAGGCAGTCATTAGTGTAGTTAAGTTTTGGGAATAATTGTTTAGTTAAGAGGGAAAGGGTATGTTAGATTAATAGGGTTGGGTAGTTAAGTCTTTAATTCTCTTTGATAATATAACCATGTATTTGATAAATGTTTTTCTATAGATAAATTTAAAATTTCAATTGATTTAAAGTTAATAATTCATATATTGTTTTCAATTTCCCTTTGTATTTCTTTAGTTGGGGGCATCTTCTGTGATGTGTTTAATTTTAATCGCCCCCAAAACATTATGTTCTTAAATAATTGTACTTTGTTTTCCTGTAATAAACATTTTTCACAAAAAAAAAAAAAAAGTATCTGTTCTTATCAGCTTAATATCTGATACGTCTTCCATTGGAAGGCATCGATATTAAACTGATTTTTGGAACTAGGCGAGAGATCTGGAGCTTGCTCCATCCCCGCCACGGGTCGACCCGGTATTGCAGTACTTCCGGGACTGGCCCACTACTTTAATTTAAATCAATAATAGACTTACATTTCGTTTACTTGCATTCTGATGCTTATTTTCTATATTTTCAGGTAAACATGAGCCTAATCCATAGTACATCGAAAACCCGTCCAGGGGGGGTTAATGGGTATTATTGAAAACGTTAGCAGCAAGGTTTATAGATGTTCCGCAAGAAAAATAAAACATAAAAAGACTGATTACAGCACCCGGTGTTCCCAGGCGGTCACCCATCCAAGTACTAACCGGGCTCGACGTTGCTTAACTTCGGTGATCGGACGAGAACCGGTGTTTTCAACGTGATATGGCCGTAATCGAAAGATACAGGTAAAAACAGTCTTAAAAAGTAGAACGCTTTAGGTATAACACACAAACGCGCCATCCGATTTCATACTGGCTACTCCAAACCACTGTCCCCAACGGCCAACCACTGTCAAACTGGTCAGTTTGCATTCACACATCGTTTTCGGACTAATTACACTCACTTTTCAATGTTTTCCTTACTTATACAGTAATAACAAACCGCGCATGCTCACTCAACCCACTTCTACATACACCACATTGAAACAAGTTATACCGTTGTGTTCCTCTCGTCGGTCTGATTCCAATGAAACAAACCAGGGCCATATCCATCGATTACGTCCCGCTGAATTCCAATATCGATTTTCACCATTATGACGTCAGGCCATTGATGACGACGTTAACAACGCCGTTGCTAGAGGCAAGAAGGGTGATATTGGCCCCAAAACAACTTTAAATGCTCCGATTTGAATGCGGTTTTTTTCCGATACCACTAATAGATATGCGCCGCACTCGTTCATAACATATTTAGACCTCTCCTGGCAAAGGAAATAGTCGGGTATGAAATTACCTTGCATTTCGTTCAATTCACTGTTACCCATATATCACTATTTTCATATCCGATGATACTAAAAACATGAAAAACGATTGGATCGGGGTGCGCCATTACCTCGACTTGTCGAGGTATCGCTTCTCGGCCTTTTGGCTACGACCACCAGGATTAGGTCGGAAGCGATTTTGAGTATCTCCGTATTCTGGGTGAGTTTTGCGGACGAAGTTTTTGGTTCCTGTTATTTTTTTTTCTCCTTGTCCCTCTCCCAGAGTACGGTGTACTTTCCACTTGTCTTCCCGGTGGTTAGTACTCCAGGATGCCGGCACACTCTGACCCTACCCTGCTGAGGAGGACAGTTCGCCTGACCCTCTTAGGATCACCACCACCGATGGACAGGATCTATGATCTATTCGAGGATAACTTTGCCAGAGCGGGAGTGAAAGAGGAGGACATCCTGGCGATAGGACAGCTCAAAGGTAATCGCAACTGGCATGCCTGTTTTTCAAATTCTGTTTCCTTTGACAATGTCCTTAAGTTATCCGATTTTCGCCTCGGTTCTTTTGATTGCGTTTGTTCGATTACAGCCTTTGACAATTCCTCAGTTCAGATCAAATTTCATTGGGTTCCCTTTTATGTGCGAGATGCTGCTTTTGCTTCCTTTTCTGCCCAGTTTGGCAAGGTTATTAGAGTAGAAAAAGTGTCACCTAATAGAAAGCGATATGCTAGCTCTGTCCGAACTGTAACCATAGAGTGCAGTGAAACCAACAAGGCAAAAATTCCTTACAACTGTGTCATTGACACTGTCTACCCTGCTCTCGTATTGGTTTCTGGTAGGGAACCGAAGTGTCTTAAGTGCGGCAAATTGGGTCACGTGAGACGAGACTGTGCTACTCCACAGTGTGCAACATGCCGGGCCTTTGGACACACCACGGAAGAGCATCAGCGAGGCCCCCCTAGTTTTGCGGACCGAGTACGAGGTCAACCTCTGGAGGAGGAAGTTCAAATGGAGGAAATTTGTGTGGAGGAAGTTTCCTCCCCTGATGTGGAATTTGAGCAACCATCAGTGACAGTTGAGAGTGAACCCCCAACCTGTGCCTCCCCACCCCCCATTGTGGCCCCCAAACATCGGGCCCCTCGTATCAGTAATTCTACCCCTCTTGCCCCAGTGATCGAGTCCCCCGCCAGCCTTGACTCCCCAAATGACTCAATGACTGATGACGTAATGGAAATGTCTGCAACCCCCAAACGTCATCGATCCCCATCCCCTCCCCCTACCATTTCCCCTACCTACAGGGACTTAGCGCAGGGAAATCGTGTGAACTCCAATCCGAACTACTCTCCACCATCCACGGATTCCCCGCCGCATGACGGTAGAACTTTGCTATCTTTTCTGTCGGACCAGGAGAGTTGCTCTGACTCTGAGGGGTTCACCGTGGTGAGGGACCGGCGCCGCTCGCGGCGTGGGTCTCCCCCCGCGGGGTCCCCTCTTAGGAAGAAGTAATTCTTCTGGTTCGAATTATTTAAGCAAATGCTGTTATAATTTCACATATTTTGCCTTAATTAAAAATTATTAAATAATCATGCAGGACCTTTCTTTTCATTCAATTAATTGTAATGGTTTACTTTCTTATCCTAAGTTTCCTAATTTATCCACTATTTGTAAGTCTCTTAATTTCGATATTATTTTCCTCCAGGAAACTCATCTCAACTCAGAGGATATTCAGAAATCCTGGGAGAGTTCCTGGGGGGGTAAATGCATATTTTCATTTGGTTCAAATTTTTCTTGCGGGGTTGGCATTCTTTTCCACCCCCGATTATCTGTTGATTTTGTTAAAGTCCATAGGGACTTTGACGGCCGCCTTCTTTATGTCGACTGTTCTGTTAACAATTTTCCATTACGTTTACTGTCTGTTTATGCTCCTTGTTTGGAGCGTGACAGGCGGGATTTCTTTCGTTCTTTGATTCCCCACTTAGTTTGTAGCCGGTCAATTATTTTGGCCGGTGATTTTAACTGCATATTTGACCCGGGCCTCGACAAGGCTGGGGGCCAGCCTACCAGAGGCATCGGTGGGTCCGAGGTCCTAAGGTCAATATGTCAGGATTTTTCTTTGGTTGATTCATTTCGTTATATCAATCCTCAGTTACCTGCTTTTTCTTGGTCTAATAATTCAGTTCACTGTTTATTAGATAGAATTTTCATCAGCCAATCTTTAATTAAATATTTAGATAAATCTTATACATCAATTTGTTCACTATCTGATCATTTGTTTATCAATTCTTATTTAGTTTCATTGCCTAATTCTACCAGGGTCGGCCCAGGGTACTGGCATTGTAATGTTAGTACTTTGGACGACCCTGATTTTCTTTCTGATTTTTTAGATATCTGGTCTGTCTTTTCGTCAGTGGCAGATTATTCCTGTTCCTGGTGGGAGGAATTCAAATATGAAGTTAAGTTACTTATTATTTCCCACAGTAAGAGATTATCCAAAATTCGAAATTCTAGTGTCCGACTTCTCCGACAACAAATTCAGGAACTTTCGGCTACATCCCCTAGCGCCCCCCAGCTTTCGGACCTCAAAATTGAATTAAATGATTTAGTTTCTTCTTTTAATTTCGGTGTCAAAATCAGGTCAAAAGCTGTTAATTTTAATTTTGATGAAAAACCCTCACGCTTCTTTTTCCAAAAGGAGAAGTCACGGGCTCAGCGTAAAACCATTGAATTTTTGACCATTGAGGGAAAGGTCATTTCTGATTCTAATGAGTTGTTATCTTCAGTTCGGAGTTTTTATCAATCTTTATTTTCTGCTGAGCCTGTCAGCGACACTTATCTTGAATATTTTTTCTCTGATTTGCCTTCTCTTTCTTTTGAAAATTCCAATGTATTAGAAGGGCCAATTACCCTTGATGAAGTTAAGGCTGCCCTAGAGGGGATGGAGAGCTACTCCTCCCCTGGGTCTGACGGACTCCCTATGGAGTTTTATTTGAAATTCATAAATGTTTTTGGTTCTGATTTTGTTAAATACTTAAATACCTGTTTTGATTTAAATAATTTATCTGATTCTCAAAGATTATGTTATATTAAACTAATTTGTAAGGACGCCAAACAGTCCGATAATCTTAAGTTTTGGCGACCTATTTCATTACTCAATTTAGATTACAAAATAATTTCAAAAATTTTATGTAATCGCTTAAATTTAGTTATTAATCTTTTGGTTCACCAGGACCAGTCTTGTGCTGTGCCTGGTAGAAGTATCCATGACAACGCTCATCTCTTACGTAACATCATTGATTATGTTGGTTTAAAAAATGTTCCTGCTTTATGTTTATGCATCGACAATGAGAAAGCCTTTGATCGCGTTTCACATGAATACCTCTTTCGGCTATTAGAAGTTTATAATTTCGGCCGAAACTTTCGGAAATGGATAAAACTCTTGTATTCGGAGTCAAAAGCATCGGTTTTAGTCAATGGTTTTATTTCGGAGGAGTTCAATCTGAGGAGGGGCGTCCATCAGGGCTGTGCCCTCTCTCCTCTGCTCTACGTCCTGTCCTTGGAACCCCTTCTAAATAAGATCCGTACAAAACCAGAAATTCAGGGGATTAAACCCCCCGGTTCAAAAACTGAAATCAAACTCTCAGCATTTGCAGATGATATTACCTGCACCCTTACATCAAGGCTTTCTGTCATTCATATTATCAATTTGTGTGAGCTCTTCGGGACGGGCTCCGGTTCCAAGATTAACATGATAAAAACGTATGGCTTGTGGCTGGGCCGATGGGCCCGCTCCGAAGAGCCCACCTTATACTCTGTCACCATGTTTAGTTCCTTTAAAAAGATTATTGGTTTATATTTATGTACCTCATCTCCTCAGAATATTTCAAATCATAATTTCAAACCCATTGTAAATAAAATTGTTGATGTTTTAAATTTATGGCGCAATAGGCATTTATCATTTAGGGGCCGTTCTCTTTTAATTTCAGTTCTTGCTTTATCAAAGTTATGGTATGTTGGTTCTGTTTTTCCTTTACCTCCTGATTTACTTAAAGTTATAAATCATTCAGTTTATCAGTTTTTCTGGGGCGGGTCTCATGAATGTCTTAAGAGGGAGGTTTTAGTTAATTCTCTTCAGTTTGGTGGATTTAAAATGGTCCACATTCCTTCTAAGTTAAAAGCACTTTACATTATGCACATTAAACGTTTGGTTCATTTATTCCGTTCTGATGATTTTCCTTCTTGGGGTTATTTTACTATTTATTGGATAGGTTTTCATTTAAGATCTCTTTGCCCTGATTTTGCCTCCAATTTAATTCCTCATTCCTCTGTAAATACATATTTTTATACCAATGTCTTTTCTGCATATAAAGAACTTTTAAGATTATCACCTGATGTAAATATTATAACATTAACTACAAAACAGGCTTATTTAATTTTTTCCAATTCTGTATGTGTACCTCCCCCTATTATTAAAATATACCCACAAATTAATTTTAACTTAGTTTTTAAAGCTATTAACTCGACTCACTTAGACTCTTCTGTTAAAAACTTTTTGTTTAAAGTTGTTAATCATATTTTGTACACTGGTTCTTTTTTAAATAGAATTTGTAGAGAGCCCCGTAAATACCTTTGTTTATTTTGTGATGCTCAGTGGGAAACCATTGAGCATCTTTTCTTTAGTTGTCCTTTCGTTAAACCCCTTTGGACATACCTGTCTGATTTTATTGAACGTTTTACTCTGCTTTCTTTTAGATTTACTTTTATGAATGTTATTTTCTCTGTTTTCACTTCTAGTGGAAACAGGTTTTATGATGATTTTGTTCTTTATCTTATTTCTCAGTTAAAGTGGGTCGTGTGGAAATGCCGGAATGAGGTGAAATACCACAACCGGACTTTCACACGCTCACGAATTATCTCCTTGCTTGAATCTTCAGTTCGTTCTCGTATTAGAGTTGATTTCTTCCGTTTTTCTTCTGACACTTTTTCTGATTTTTGGTCATGTGACCTCCGATTATGTTCTATTTTAAATGATCAGGTTCAGTTTCATTTTTAATATTTTGTACTTTCCTCATTATTTCTCTCATGTAAACAATTTCTTCAACTTTCATCCTATAAATAACACAAGTGTAAATATCATCTGTATATATATAATTAGGGTAGTTAAGTTAGTTAAGTATAGTTAAGGTTAGTTTAAGGTTAGTTTAGGTAAATATTTAGAATGAATTTAAATTAAATGTTGTATATAATAAGTTAAGGTAATTAATAATTAATTAGGGTTAAAGTAAGGCTGTCTGGTCGGCTACATAGTAGCGGGCCAGGCAGTCATTAGAGTATTTAAGATTAGTTAAGGTCGGGAAATGGGTTTCAATAAAGTGGGAAGGGTCGGGTAGTTAAGGAATAAATTTGTTTTGATAATAAAACCAATTCTTTGATAAATGTGTTTGTATATAAAAATATAAATATTAAATTGATTTAAAATTAATAATTCATATATTGTTTTCTATTTTCCTTTGTATTTCTTTAGTTGGGGGCCTCTCTTGTGATGTGCCTAATTTTAATCGCCCCCAATTCTGTTAATAAATGTATGTACATTCTCTGTAAATAAACAGTTTTCACAAAAAAAAAAAAAAAAAAAAAGTATCTGTTCTTATCAGCTTAATATCTGATACGTCTTCCATTGGAAGGCATCGATATTAAACTGATTTTTGGAACTAGGCGAGAGATCTGGAGCTTGCTCCATCCCCGCCACGGGTCGACCCGGTATTGCAGTACTTCCGGGACTGGCCCACTACTTTAATTTAAATCAATAATAGACTTACATTTCGTTTACTTGCATTCTGATGCTTATTTTCTATATTTTCAGGTAAACATGAGCCTAATCCATAGTACATCGAAAACCCGTCCAGGGGGGGTTAATGGGTATTATTGAAAACGTTAGCAGCAAGGTTTATAGATGTTCCGCAAGAAAAATAAAACATAAAAAGACTGATTACAGCACCCGGTGTTCCCAGGCGGTCACCCATCCAAGTACTAACCGGGCTCGACGTTGCTTAACTTCGGTGATCGGACGAGAACCGGTGTTTTCAACGTGATATGGCCGTAATCGAAAGATACAGGTAAAAACAGTCTTAAAAAGTAGAACGCTTTAGGTATAACACACAAACGCGCCATCCGATTTCATACTGGCTACTCCAAACCACTGTCCCCAACGGCCAACCACTGTCAAACTGGTCAGTTTGCATTCACACATCGTTTTCGGACTAATTACACTCACTTTTCAATGTTTTCCTTACTTATACAGTAATAACAAACCGCGCATGCTCACTCAACCCACTTCTACATACACCACATTGAAACAAGTTATACCGTTGTGTTCCTCTCGTCGGTCTGATTCCAATGAAACAAACCAGGGCCATATCCATCGATTACGTCCCGCTGAATTCCAATATCGATTTTCACCATTATGACGTCAGGCCATTGATGACGACGTTAACAACGCCGTTGCTAGAGGCAAGAAGGGTGATATTGGCCCCAAAACAACTTTAAATGCTCCGATTTGAATGCGGTTTTTTTCCGATACCACTAATAGATATGCGCCGCACTCGTTCATAACATATTTAGACCTCTCCTGGCAAAGGAAATAGTCGGGTATGAAATTACCTTGCATTTCGTTCAATTCACTGTTACCCATATATCACTATTTTCATATCCGATGATACTAAAAACATGAAAAACGATTGGATCGGGGTGCGCCATTACCTCGACTTGTCGAGGTATCGCTTCTCGGCCTTTTGGCTAAGATCAACCGTGAATAGATCTTGGAGCGATTTTTTTCTAGTATCTCCACATTCTGGGTGAGTTGGGTGGACGAAGTTTTTGTTTATTTTTTTCAACAATCTGCTGAGCTGATCTATCACCAGTCTTCTCGGTGGTAAGAGCAAGGAGGGATGCCGTCCCATTCAGACCCGAGCCTGCTCAGGAGAACGGTGCGTCTGTCGCTGCTGGGAACACCACCTCCGATTGACAAAATCTACGACCTATTCGAGGAGAACTTTGCCAGGGCAGGAGTGACGGAGGATGAAATATTAGCCATCGGGCAGCTTAAAGGTAACAAGAACTGGCATGCCTGTTTTTCAAATTCTGTTTCATTTGATAATGTTCTTAAACTTTGTGATTTTCGACTCGGTTCATTTGATTGCGTTTGTTCCGTGTCTTCATTTGACAATTCTACTGTGCAAGTTAAGTTTCACTGGGTTCCATTTTCAGTTAGAGATTCTGGTTTCGCTTCTTTCGCTTCCCAGTTCGGTAAAGTTATTAAGGTTGAGAAGGCATTTCCGGGAAAAAAAAAATATGCTAGTTCTGTGAGGATCGTAACCATCGAGTGTTCTGAGTCTAATAAAGCAAAAATTCCTTATAATTGCGTCATTGACTCAATATACCCAGCATTAGTTTTGGTTCCTGGTAGAGACCCTAAATGTCTACGCTGCGGTCTTTTAGGCCACGTTAGGAGAGAATGTGTTACGCCTCAATGTGGAGTATGCCGTGCTTTCGGGCACAGTTCGAATGAACATGAGAGGCGGTTTTCCTCTTTCGCCGCCCGTGTTAGTCAAAGACCGTCCCGGGAGGTCGAAGAGGAAACAAGTATGGAGGAAACATTGGAGGAAGTTTCCTCCAACATTGTCAATGTAAGTGTACACCAACCCCCAAGTGGAATTTTACCTGTGCCTGTGCCCCCTAAATCCCCTGTGCTCCCTGTGCCTCCTGTGCCTACTAAATCTCTGCCAACCCCCCTCCCCCCTGTGCCTGAGGATTATGCTGAGGATAGTGTGAATGTTGAGGAAATCATTGGAGACGCCATGGATATGTCCGCTACTCCAAAGCGTCAGCGGTCCCCATCCCCACCCTCCACCATATCCCAAACTTATAGAGACTTGGCTCAAGGAAACAGAATTAATAACCCCTCCCCAAACTATTCACAATCTTCTCCGGACTCATTGCCTTATGACGGCAAGACATTACTTTCCTTTCTTTCTGACCAGGAGAGTTGCTCCGACTCGGAGGGGTTCACTGTGGTGAGGGACCGGCGCCGCTCGCGGCGTGGGTCTCCCCCCGCGGGGTCCCCTCTTAGGAAGAAGTGATTCTTCTGGTTAGAATATATTTAAGCAAAAGCTGGTTTAATTAACATTTCTGTCTGATTTTAAAACTACTGAAAAATTATGCAAGACCTTTCATTTCATTCGATTAATTGCAATGGTTTACTTTCTTTTCCTAAGTTTCCTAATTTATCCACTATTTGTAAATCTCTTAGTTATGATATTATTTTCCTCCAGGAAACTCATCTCAATTCACAGGATATTCAGAAATCCTGGGAGGTTTCCTGGGGGGGGTAAATGCCTATTTTCATTTGGTTCCAATTTTTCTTGCGGGGTTGGGATTTTATTCCATCCCCGTTTATCGGTTGATTTTGTCAAAGTCCATAGGGACTTTGATGGTCGTTTACTTTATGTTGATTGTTCTGTTAATAATTTTCCTCTTCGTTTGCTGTCTGTTTATGCTCCTTGTTTGGAGAATGACAGGCGGGATTTCTTTCGTTCTTTGATTCCTCACTTAGTTTGTAGCCGGCCAATTATCTTGGCCGGTGATTTTAACTGCATTTTTGACCCGGGCCTCGACAAGGCTGGGGGCCAGCCTACCAGAGGCAGCGGTGGGTCCGAGGTCCTAAGGTCAATATGTCAGGACTTTTCTTTAGTTGATTCATTTCGTTATATTAATCCTCAGTTACCTTCATTTTCCTGGTCAAACAACAAAGTTAAATGCTTATTAGATCGTATTTTCATTAGTCAATCTCTAGTTAAACATTTAGTTAAGTCATATACATCTATTTGCTCATTATCTGATCATTTGTTTATTAATTCTTATTTGGTTTCATTGCCTAATTCTACCAGGGTCGGCCCTGGGTACTGGCATTGTAATGTTAGTACTTTGGACGACCCTGATTTTCTTTCTGATTTTTTAGATATCTGGTCTGTTTTTTCGTCAGTGGCAGATTATTCCTGTTCCTGGTGGGAGGAATTCAAATATGAAGTTAAGTTACTTATTATTTCCCACAGTAAGAGATTATCCAAAATTCGAAATTCCAGTGTCCGACTTCTCCGTCAACAAATCCAGGAACTTTCGGCCACTTCCCCTAGCTCCCCCCAACTTTCGGACCTCAAAAATCAATTAAATGATTTAGTTTCCTCTTTCAATTTCGGCGTCAAAATCAGATCAAAAGCTGTTAATTTTAATTTTGATGAAAAACCCTCACGCTTCTTTTTTCAAAAGGAGAAGTCGCAGGCTCAGCGTAAAACCCTTGATTTTCTGACCTTAGAGGGTAAGGTCATTTCTGATTCTGATGAGTTATTATCTTCGGTTAAAAGTTTTTACAAGTCTTTATTTTCTGCTGAGCCCGTTAGTGACACTTATCTAGATTATTTTTTCTCTGATTTGCCTTCTCTTTCGTCTGATATTTCTTTGACCTTAGAAGGTCCGATTTCTTTATTAGAAATTAAAGATGCCCTTAAGGGGATGAAAGATTTTTCTTCGCCGGGTTCGGACGGCTTACCGAAAGAATTTTATTTGAAATTTATCGATATTATTGGTTCTGATTTTGTTACTTATTTGAATACTTGTTTTTCTAATAATGTTCTATGTAATTCACAACGCCTCGCTTACATTTCTTTAATTTGTAAAGATCCAAATAATTCTGATAATCTTAAGTTCTGGCGTCCCATTTCTTTATTAAACCTTGACTACAAGATTATTTCTAAAGTTTTATGTAACAGATTAAACCCTATTATGTACCTTTTAGTTAAAAAAGACCAAACTTGTGCCGTTCCAGGGCGATCAATTTTAGACAATGCTCATTTATTACGCAATATTATTGATTATGTTAATTTTAAGAACCTTCCAGCTTTATTTTTATGCATTGATAACGAGAAAGCCTTTGATCGCGTTTCTCATGAATATTTATTTCGGCTTTTAGAAGTTTATAATTTTGGGCCTGTTTTTCGGAACTGGATCAAACTCTTGTACTCAGAGTCAAAAGCATCGGTTTTGGTAAACGGTTTTATTACGGAGGAGTTCGATTTGAAGAGGGGCGTCCATCAGGGCTGTGCCTTGTCGCCTCTCTTGTACGTCCTGTCGTTAGAGCCCCTGCTTAATAAGATTCGTGCAAAACCTGAAATTGTGGGGATATCACTCCCCGGTTCAAAAGAATCCGTTAAAATTTCAGCATATGCAGACGATATTACCTGCACTCTTAAATCAAGGCTTTCTGTAATTCAGATACTTAATTTGTGTGAGCTCTTTGGGACTGGCTCAGGGTCCAAGATCAACTTAATCAAGACGTATGGTTTGTGGCTTGGCCGCTGGGCCAGCTCCGAAGAGCCCACCTTATATTCTATCACAATGTTTTCGTCCATGAAAAAGATTATTGGTTTCCTTTTTGCATCAATCTTACCTTTTGATTTATGTATAGCAAATTTTAGACCTTTAGTTGATAAGATCATCAATGTTTTCAATCTCTGGAAAAATCGTCATCTTTCTTTTAAGGGTCGTTCTTTATTAATAACTGTCCTTGGTTTGTCTAAGTTATGGTATATTGGTTCAGTTCTTCCTTTGCCTCCTGAGTTACTTAAAATTATTAATCGTTCAGTTTATAATTTCTTTTGGGGCGGGTCACATGAATGTTTGAAAAGGGAGGTTTTAGTTAACTCTGTTGAGTATGGGGGTTATAATTTGGTTCACATTCCTTCTAAGTTGAAATCATTTTACATTATGCATATTAAACGTTTGGTTCAGTTACATGATTCTGATGAGTTTCCTTCTTGGGGTTATTTTGCTGTTTATTGGATTGGTTTATCTTTACGTTCTTTATGTCCTCATTTTGCCCGAAATTCCATCCCTCATTCATCATCGACTACCTATTTTTATGCCAATGTTATTTCTGCTTTTAAAGAATTACTTGTATTAAATCCGTCTGTAAATGTCCTTAGTTTGTCTAACAAACAAGTCTATATTATGTATGTAAATAGTGTTTGTGTTAAACCACCTATTCTTTCTTTATATCCAAAAGTTAATTTCCGTAATGTTTTTATTTCTATCAATTCACACATATTAGATTCTTCGGTTAAAAATTTTCTGTTCAAGATTACTCATCATATTTTGTACACTGGTTCATTTTTAAACCGTATTTGTAGAGAGCCCCGAAAATACCTTTGTTTATTTTGTGATGCTCAGTGGGAAATCATTGAGCATCTTTTCTTTAGTTGTCCTTTCGTTAAACCCCTTTGGTCCTATCTATCTAATTTCATTGAACGTTTTACTTTGCTTTCATTTAGATTCACTTTTTTGAATGTTATTTTCTCTGTTTTCACTTCTAGTGGAAACAGGTTTTATGATGATTTTGTTCTCTATCTTATTTCTCAGTTAAAGTGGGTCGTGTGGAAGTGCCGGAATGAGGTCAAGTACCACAACCGGACTTTCACACGCTCACGAATTATCTCCTTGTTTGAATCTTCTGTTCGTTCTCGTATTAGAGTTGATTTCTTCCGTTTTTCTTCTGATACTTTTTCTGATTTGTGGTCATGTGACCTCCGATTATGTTCCATTTTAAATGATCAAGTTCAGTTTCATTTTTAATAGTTTGTACTTACCTCCGATTTGAATGCGGTTTTTTTCCGATACCACTAATAGATATGCGCCGCACTCGTTCATAACATATTTAGACCTCTCCTGGCAAAGGAAATAGTCGGGTATGAAATTACCTTGCATTTCGTTCAATTCACTGTTACCCATATATCACTATTTTCATATCCGATGATACTAAAAACATGAAAAACGATTGGATCGGGGTGCGCCATTACCTCGACTTGTCGAGGTATCGCTTCTCGGCCTTTTGGCTAAGATCAACCGTGAATAGATCTTGGAGCGATTTTTTTCTAGTATCTCCACATTCTGGGTGAGTTGGGTGGACGAAGTTTTTGTTTATTTTTTTCAACAATCTGCTGAGCTGATCTATCACCAGTCTTCTCGGTGGTAAGAGCAAGGAGGGATGCCGTCCCATTCAGACCCGAGCCTGCTCAGGAGAACGGTGCGTCTGTCGCTGCTGGGAACACCACCTCCGATTGACAAAATCTACGACCTATTCGAGGAGAACTTTGCCAGGGCAGGAGTGACGGAGGATGAAATATTAGCCATCGGGCAGCTTAAAGGTAACAAGAACTGGCATGCCTGTTTTTCAAATTCTGTTTCATTTGATAATGTTCTTAAACTTTGTGATTTTCGACTCGGTTCATTTGATTGCGTTTGTTCCGTGTCTTCATTTGACAATTCTACTGTGCAAGTTAAGTTTCACTGGGTTCCATTTTCAGTTAGAGATTCTGGTTTCGCTTCTTTCGCTTCCCAGTTCGGTAAAGTTATTAAGGTTGAGAAGGCATTTCCGGGAAAAAAAAAATATGCTAGTTCTGTGAGGATCGTAACCATCGAGTGTTCTGAGTCTAATAAAGCAAAAATTCCTTATAATTGCGTCATTGACTCAATATACCCAGCATTAGTTTTGGTTCCTGGTAGAGACCCTAAATGTCTACGCTGCGGTCTTTTAGGCCACGTTAGGAGAGAATGTGTTACGCCTCAATGTGGAGTATGCCGTGCTTTCGGGCACAGTTCGAATGAACATGAGAGGCGGTTTTCCTCTTTCGCCGCCCGTGTTAGTCAAAGACCGTCCCGGGAGGTCGAAGAGGAAACAAGTATGGAGGAAACATTGGAGGAAGTTTCCTCCAACATTGTCAATGTAAGTGTACACCAACCCCCAAGTGGAATTTTACCTGTGCCTGTGCCCCCTAAATCCCCTGTGCTCCCTGTGCCTCCTGTGCCTACTAAATCTCTGCCAACCCCCCTCCCCCCTGTGCCTGAGGATTATGCTGAGGATAGTGTGAATGTTGAGGAAATCATTGGAGACGCCATGGATATGTCCGCTACTCCAAAGCGTCAGCGGTCCCCATCCCCACCCTCCACCATATCCCAAACTTATAGAGACTTGGCTCAAGGAAACAGAATTAATAACCCCTCCCCAAACTATTCACAATCTTCTCCGGACTCATTGCCTTATGACGGCAAGACATTACTTTCCTTTCTTTCTGACCAGGAGAGTTGCTCCGACTCGGAGGGGTTCACTGTGGTGAGGGACCGGCGCCGCTCGCGGCGTGGGTCTCCCCCCGCGGGGTCCCCTCTTAGGAAGAAGTGATTCTTCTGGTTAGAATATATTTAAGCAAAAGCTGGTTTAATTAACATTTCTGTCTGATTTTAAAACTACTGAAAAATTATGCAAGACCTTTCATTTCATTCGATTAATTGCAATGGTTTACTTTCTTTTCCTAAGTTTCCTAATTTATCCACTATTTGTAAATCTCTTAGTTATGATATTATTTTCCTCCAGGAAACTCATCTCAATTCACAGGATATTCAGAAATCCTGGGAGGTTTCCTGGGGGGGGTAAATGCCTATTTTCATTTGGTTCCAATTTTTCTTGCGGGGTTGGGATTTTATTCCATCCCCGTTTATCGGTTGATTTTGTCAAAGTCCATAGGGACTTTGATGGTCGTTTACTTTATGTTGATTGTTCTGTTAATAATTTTCCTCTTCGTTTGCTGTCTGTTTATGCTCCTTGTTTGGAGAATGACAGGCGGGATTTCTTTCGTTCTTTGATTCCTCACTTAGTTTGTAGCCGGCCAATTATCTTGGCCGGTGATTTTAACTGCATTTTTGACCCGGGCCTCGACAAGGCTGGGGGCCAGCCTACCAGAGGCAGCGGTGGGTCCGAGGTCCTAAGGTCAATATGTCAGGACTTTTCTTTAGTTGATTCATTTCGTTATATTAATCCTCAGTTACCTTCATTTTCCTGGTCAAACAACAAAGTTAAATGCTTATTAGATCGTATTTTCATTAGTCAATCTCTAGTTAAACATTTAGTTAAGTCATATACATCTATTTGCTCATTATCTGATCATTTGTTTATTAATTCTTATTTGGTTTCATTGCCTAATTCTACCAGGGTCGGCCCAGGGTACTGGCATTGTAATGTTAGTACTTTGGACGACCCTGATTTTCTTTCTGATTTTTTAGATATCTGGTCTGTTTTTTCGTCAGTGGCAGATTATTCCTGTTCCTGGTGGGAGGAATTCAAATATGAAGTTAAGTTACTTATTATTTCCCACAGTAAGAGATTATCCAAAATTCGAAATTCCAGTGTCCGACTTCTCCGTCAACAAATCCAGGAACTTTCGGCCACTTCCCCTAGCTCCCCCCAACTTTCGGACCTCAAAAATCAATTAAATGATTTAGTTTCCTCTTTCAATTTCGGCGTCAAAATCAGATCAAAAGCTGTTAATTTTAATTTTGATGAAAAACCCTCACGCTTCTTTTTTCAAAAGGAGAAGTCGCAGGCTCAGCGTAAAACCCTTGATTTTCTGACCTTAGAGGGTAAGGTCATTTCTGATTCTGATGAGTTATTATCTTCGGTTAAAAGTTTTTACAAGTCTTTATTTTCTGCTGAGCCCGTTAGTGACACTTATCTAGATTATTTTTTCTCTGATTTGCCTTCTCTTTCGTCTGATATTTCTTTGACCTTAGAAGGTCCGATTTCTTTATTAGAAATTAAAGATGCCCTTAAGGGGATGAAAGATTTTTCTTCGCCGGGTTCGGACGGCTTACCGAAAGAATTTTATTTGAAATTTATCGATATTATTGGTTCTGATTTTGTTACTTATTTGAATACTTGTTTTTCTAATAATGTTCTATGTAATTCACAACGCCTCGCTTACATTTCTTTAATTTGTAAAGATCCAAATAATTCTGATAATCTTAAGTTCTGGCGTCCCATTTCTTTATTAAACCTTGACTACAAGATTATTTCTAAAGTTTTATGTAACAGATTAAACCCTATTATGTACCTTTTAGTTAAAAAAGACCAAACTTGTGCCGTTCCAGGGCGATCAATTTTAGACAATGCTCATTTATTACGCAATATTATTGATTATGTTAATTTTAAGAACCTTCCAGCTTTATTTTTATGCATTGATAACGAGAAAGCCTTTGATCGCGTTTCTCATGAATATTTATTTCGGCTTTTAGAAGTTTATAATTTTGGGCCTGTTTTTCGGAACTGGATCAAACTCTTGTACTCAGAGTCAAAAGCATCGGTTTTGGTAAACGGTTTTATTACGGAGGAGTTCGATTTGAAGAGGGGCGTCCATCAGGGCTGTGCCTTGTCGCCTCTCTTGTACGTCCTGTCGTTAGAGCCCCTGCTTAATAAGATTCGTGCAAAACCTGAAATTGTGGGGATATCACTCCCCGGTTCAAAAGAATCCGTTAAAATTTCAGCATATGCAGACGATATTACCTGCACTCTTAAATCAAGGCTTTCTGTAATTCAGATACTTAATTTGTGTGAGCTCTTTGGGACTGGCTCAGGGTCCAAGATCAACTTAATCAAGACGTATGGT
>OZ020555.1:6618292-6628292 GCA_963971465.1 Lepidochitona cinerea | reverse complement strand
AGCTTCTGCCTGTAATTATTGTGGATCTTTTGATCATCCTTCCGGTGGCTGCCAAACGTATGCCAGTCGAGTAACCATCCCTAGAAGAGGATCCAACCGTATTGTCGGTAGAGGATCATGGAATAACGGTCCTTCATTTCCAGTTTCGAGCTCCAGTTCCAGTGAAGAAGAGCCAGATAATACTCAGCAGCGGCCTTCAGCAGTACAGTCTGGACTCCCCAGTCGTGTGATTACACCTGTTCCGATAATTTCGTAATCATCCAGTGAAACAAATCCCCCAGTTATACCATCATCTGTTGTGAGTGTCATTAAAGACAACGAGGGAAATTCTGTGGTTCCAGAGGATATTACTGTGGTTCCCGTGGATATTTCTGTTGTTCCAGTTGATTTATCTGTGTCTAGTGCTATGCTTCCTGGGGCTACCTTAGGGGCCTCGGGGGGTCTTGTGGTTCCAGATAGTGTTTTTTCTGATGATCAGGTGGAGGTTAAACCTTCCATCGATCCGAGCCTTTCCTTATTTTCTGGTACGGAAGGAATTACGGAAACTGTGGACTTATGTGGATTTACTACCCCCTCCAATGCGGCGTCAGAGGATGACGTTGGACAGGTTTCACCTGACATTGTGCCGCCATCGATTCAACCTGAACCGATGGACCAGACCACAGTGAAGAAAAGACAGTCATCGGAACCTGGAGTTACATCGAGGGGTAAGTCCCGTAAAAAGAAAAAATGACTAAATTATGTAAACTTTTGCCACTCTATCGGACTTGACCCTCTGCCCTTCTAAAAATGGATAAAACAAAAACTTTTAATTTTTGCACTTTAAATTGCAACGGCCTCTTAGACAACACCAAGAGGCGTAACCTTTTTTCCTTATTTAAGCTCTCAAAATTTTCTGTGATATTTTTGCAAGAAACTCATTTAAACTCCCCCTCTCTTGAAGCCTTGTGGAAGAAAGAGTGGGGCGGAGAGGCAATTTTTTCATTTGGAACAAACTTTTCAAGGGGGGTGGGGATTTTATTTTCACCTCTTTTAGATTTTTCTGTATCAGCTAAAAACTCTGATTTTGACGGAAGAATAATTTCATGTGATGTGTTATTATCAGAAGTGAAACTTAGATTAATTTCATGTTATGCTCCGTCCATCCCAGCTGATAGGAAAATTTTCTTTAATTCATTAGACACTTACCTTAATACTAGTTTACCTATTATTTTTGGGGGGGATTATAATTGTATATTTGACCCTGACTTAGACAAGTTAGGGGGTAATCCAGCTTTAGGTTCTATCGGATCCAACATTTTGAAGCAATTATTATGTAACAATAATCTTGTTGACTTGTATCGTCATTTTTTTCCTAACAATAGAGCATATTCTTGGTATTCTGCCAATGTTTCCTCGTTGTTAGATCGGTTTTTTATATCTAGTAGATTATGCAAATTTGGTAACAATGTCAAAATATGTCCATCTCTTTCTTCTGACCATTCCATCGTCAGTTTTACACTAAGCCTTGCCTCCACTCTGGGAAGGGGTCCTGGATATTGGCACTGCAATGTGTCAATTCTGGATGATCCTGCTGTAAAAGAGGACATTTGCAATTTAATTTCAATTTTTTCTTCCAACGGCCCCTTTACGCCAGAGTGGTGGGAAGAACTTAAGCTGGACATTAAATCAATTCTCACTTCGCATAGCAAAAGGTTATCCCTTGAGCGGCGAAGTGAGATTGACAATATTAAAAACTCTATCGCTGACTTAAGCAAGTCTGACCCTTCTTCCCCTCATATTGCCAAATTGAGGGAGGACCTGGACGGTTTATTATCTCACTATAACAAAGGTGTTTATATACGCTCTAAATGTAAAGAGGTCAAATTTGATGATCGTCCGTCCAGGTTCTTCTTCAATAAGGAGAAAAGTAGGGGCCAGTCAAAACTAATTGACTCTCTCTCAGTCAATAATAATGTTATCTCAGACATTGATTCCATTAAACATGCTGTTAGAGAGTTTTATAGGGATCTTTTTACTGAGGAGGACATTTCAGAACCTCATGTTGAATTCTTTTTGAACGACTTACCTTCATTGTCTTCGGGGGAGTCTGACCCTCTGGAGGAACCTATTTCTCTGGAGGAAGTCCGGGCTGCCCTGAAGGCAATGAAGAATGATTCATCCCCTGGTTCTGATGGATTGCCAAAAGAATTTTATGAATTATTTATTAATGAAATAGGCCCTCTCTATGTTAAGTTTATAAATGATTGTTTTAATTCTTTTTCTTTGGCCCCGTCTCAAACGCTAAGCCTTATTACTCTTATCTGTAAAGATAAAAGTAAGGCTGACGACTTAAAGTTTTGGAGGCCAATATCTCTTTTAAATACGGATTACAAGATTGTGTCTAAGATTCTGTGTATGCGTCTAGGATCAGTAATGGATGTATTGATTCACATGGACCAGACGTGTTCGGTTCCCCTTAGATCCATTCTAGATAACTGCCACTTACTAAGAAACATAATTGATTTTATAAACCAGAAGCAGTCTGAAGGTCTTTTTCTATGCATTGATAACGAGAAAGCTTTTGATCGGGTCTCTCATAAATTCCTTTTTAGGGTCTTAGAAAAATACAATTTTGGTCAAAACTTTCGACGCTGGGTAAAACTCTTATATTTTGAGTCAAAAAGTTCTGTTTTAGTAAACGGTTTTGTTTCGGAACCTTTCCATGTGCAACGAGGCGTACATCAGGGCTGTGCCCTCAGTCCTTTATTGTACGTCCTGGCACTGGAACCCCTCCTTAACAAAATCCGGACAGATCCCAAAATTAGAGGAATTTCAGTTCCTGGTTCTAATATTGAAAACAAACTTTCGGCATTCGCAGACGATATTACCTGCACTTTATCTTCAAAGCTTTCCGTTGTCTTCGTTTTAAATTTATGTACTCTTTTTCAGTCTGCTTCTGGTTCCAAGGTGAATCTTGGTAAAACCAAAGGGCTTTGGTTGGGTCGTTTGTACGGCAGCCAGGAACAGTCATATGGCATTACCTGGACAAGCGAGCCAACCAAAATTGTAGGGGTGAAATTTTCATCAAGCCCGCTTTCCATCATTTTTCGTTGCAATTGGCAACCGATTATTGGTAAAGTTATAAACATTTTCAATCTTTGGAAAAATCGTTATGTTTCGTTTAAGGGTAAATCTATTTTAATTAATGTTTTGGCCCTAAGTAAATTGTGGTATTTAGGGTCGTGTTTGTTTCTACCCGATGATTATTTAAAACTATTTGTTCGTCAGCAGTTTATTTTCTTTTGGGGTGGGGGGCATGAGTGCCTCAAACGGCAAATATTGTATAATCAGGTTGACGAGGGGGGGTTTTCTTTGGTAGACATTAGACTCAAACTGAATGCCTTGTATATAATGCACATCGTTAAATTGTTAAAATGCTTTAATACACCAAAATGTCCGGTGTGGTGTTTTTTTTCGGTTTATTGGCTGGGTCACCGGCTGCGGGTGCTTTGCCCTTTGATGGCCCGGAATAACATCCCCCATTCATATCATCTCCCCCCATTTTATGATAAGGTAATGTCGGTGTTTCGTAGTTTCCTCGACGCCAGGAATTCATGCGACCTTCTCAATCTAACAACAAGCAAGGTCTATTGGATTCTCCTGACGTCGAGGAGGCTCGATCCCCCGGTCATTAGACTTTTTCCTTCAATTAAATTTTCAGAAACTTTTGTTAATGGTTCTTCGCCAATACTGGCTAACAATATTAAAGACTTTGTTTTCAAATGTCACCATAGGATCCTGTATACAGGATCCTATCTCAATAAGATCTGTCGAGAGAGGAGGCAGAATAACTGCACGTTATGTAACTCCCAATGGGAGACCATTGACCACTTATTTTTCTTTTGTCCTCATGTGAGGCAACTGTGGGTAAAACTTGCTACGGCTGTTAAATTAATTACAGGTTTTGCTTTTAAATTTACTTGTCAAGTTGTGGTCTTTACCTTTTTTAACAAATGTAAAAATGCAGGACTAAATGATCTCCTAATTTTATTCATTTCAAATTTAAAATGGTCAATATGGAAAGGCAGAAATGATTTGAAATTCCATAACCATGCTTTCTCACCTGGTGAGGTGTGGGCAAATTTTGTTCATTCAGTTAAATTAAGGTGCTTTTTAGATTTTAAAACTTACCCAAATATTGTTTTCGAAAAACGATGGTCCTGTGGAGGTAAACTAGCCGTGGTTACGTCGCCTTCCGCATTTACTTTCAAACTAAAATAATGTCAGAATAATATATCTAATTTTTTAATTGTATACTTACCTGGTACTTACCTTGTAGTCGGTTTTCTTTCTGCTCCACAGCACTTCTGTAATAAGAAAAAAAGACCATTGTTATGTATTGTTATATATATATATGTATATACAGATAGTATGTAAATAGATGTTTAAGCGATTGCCATCACATGTGTTGTTATTAATCATAACTTTCTGTTAGAATAAACCATAATGTTTAATTTATAATCAAAGATATTGATATTAAGCATGACTTTCTGTTAGAGCAAACTAAACTGTTCAATTAATGACTTTGGGGCACAACTGTGATACATGATTTTATTCGCCCCTAGTCTGATCTTTGTTATACTTACCAATTGTACTTTTGTTTTGCTTTGTCTATGGTAAATAAACATTATCAAAAAAAAAAAAAAAGTATCTGTTCTTATCAGCTTAATATCTGATACGTCTTCCATTGGAAGGCATCGATATTAAACTGATTTTTGGAACTAGGCGAGAGATCTGGAGCTTGCTCCATCCCCGCCACGGGTCGACCCGGTATTGCAGTACTTCCGGGACTGGCCCACTACTTTAATTTAAATCAATAATAGACTTACATTTCGTTTACTTGCATTCTGATGCTTATTTTCTATATTTTCAGGTAAACATGAGCCTAATCCATAGTACATCGAAAACCCGTCCAGGGGGGGTTAATGGGTATTATTGAAAACGTTAGCAGCAAGGTTTATAGATGTTCCGCAAGAAAAATAAAACATAAAAAGACTGATTACAGCACCCGGTGTTCCCAGGCGGTCACCCATCCAAGTACTAACCGGGCTCGACGTTGCTTAACTTCGGTGATCGGACGAGAACCGGTGTTTTCAACGTGATATGGCCGTAATCGAAAGATACAGGTAAAAACAGTCTTAAAAAGTAGAACGCTTTAGGTATAACACACAAACGCGCCATCCGATTTCATACTGGCTACTCCAAACCACTGTCCCCAACGGCCAACCACTGTCAAACTGGTCAGTTTGCATTCACACATCGTTTTCGGACTAATTACACTCACTTTTCAATGTTTTCCTTACTTATACAGTAATAACAAACCGCGCATGCTCACTCAACCCACTTCTACATACACCACATTGAAACAAGTTATACCGTTGTGTTCCTCTCGTCGGTCTGATTCCAATGAAACAAACCAGGGCCATATCCATCGATTACGTCCCGCTGAATTCCAATATCGATTTTCACCATTATGACGTCAGGCCATTGATGACGACGTTAACAACGCCGTTGCTAGAGGCAAGAAGGGTGATATTGGCTCCAAAACAACTTTAAATGCTCCGATTTGAATGCGGTTTTTTTCCGATACCACTAATAGATATGCGCCGCACTCGTTCATAACATATTTAGACCTCTCCTGGCAAAGGAAATAGTCGGGTATGAAATTACCTTGCATTTCGTTCAATTCACTGTTACCCATATATCACTATTTTCATATCCGATGATACTAAAAACATGAAAAACGAATGGATCGGGGTGCGCCATTACCTCGACTTGTCGAGGTATCGCTTCTCGGCCTTTTGGCTAAGATCAACCGTGAATAGATCTTGGAGCGATTTTTTTCTAGTATCTCCACATTCTGGGTGAGTTGGGTGGACGAAGTTTTTGTTTATTTATTTTTTTCAACAATCTGCTGAGCTGATCTATCACCAGTCTTCTCGGTGGTAAGAGCAAGGAGGGATGCCGTCCCATTCAGACCCGAGCCTGCTCAGGAGAACGGTGCGTCTGTCGCTGCTGGGAACACCACCTCCGATTGACAAAATCTACGACCTATTCGAGGAGAACTTTGCCAGGGCAGGAGTGACGGAGGATGAAATATTAGCCATCGGGCAGCTTAAAGGTAACAAGAACTGGCATGCCTGTTTTTCAAATTCTGTTTCATTTGATAATGTTCTTAAACTTTGTGATTTTCGACTCGGTTCATTTGATTGCGTTTGTTCCGTGTCTTCATTTGACAATTCTACTGTGCAAGTTAAGTTTCACTGGGTTCCATTTTCAGTTAGAGATTCTGGTTTCGCTTCTTTCGCTTCCCAGTTCGGTAAAGTTATTAAGGTTGAGAAGGCATTTCCGGGAAAAAAAAAATATGCTAGTTCTGTGAGGATCGTAACCATCGAGTGTTCTGAGTCTAATAAAGCAAAAATTCCTTATAATTGCGTCATTGACTCAATATACCCAGCATTAGTTTTGGTTCCTGGTAGAGACCCTAAATGTCTACGCTGCGGTATTTTAGGCCACGTTAGGAGAGAATGTGTTACGCCTCAATGTGGAGTATGCCGTGCTTTCGGGCACAGTTCGAATGAACATGAGAGGCGGTTTTCCTCTTTCGCCGCCCGTGTTAGTCAAAGACCGTCCCGGGAGGTCGAAGAGGAAACAAGTATGGAGGAAACATTGGAGGAAGTTTCCTCCAACATTGTCAATGTAAGTGTACACCAACCCCCAAGTGGAATTTTACCTGTGCCTGTGCCCCCTAAATCCCCTGTGCTCCCTGTGCCTCCTGTGCCTACTAAATCACTGCCAACCCCCCTCCCCCCTGTGCCTGAGGATTATGCTGAGGATAGTGTGAATGTTGAGGAAATCATTGGAGACGCCATGGATATGTCCGCTACTCCAAAGCGTCAGCGGTCCCCATCCCCACCCTCCACCATATCCCAAACTTATAGAGACTTGGCTCAAGGAAACAGAATTAATAACCCCTCCCCAAACTATTCACAATCTTCTCCGGACTCATTGCCTTATGACGGCAAGACATTACTTTCCTTTCTTTCTGACCAGGAGAGTTGCTCCGACTCGGAGGGGTTCACTGTGGTGAGGGACCGGCGCCGCTCGCGGCGTGGGTCTCCCCCCGCGGGGTCCCCTCTTAGGAAGAAGTGATTCTTCTGGTTAGAATATATTTAAGCAAAAGCTGGTTTAATTAACATTTCTGTCTGATTTTAAAACTACTGAAAAATTATGCAAGACCTTTCATTTCATTCGATTAATTGCAATGGTTTACTTTCTTTTCCTAAGTTTCCTAATTTATCCACTATTTGTAAATCTCTTAGTTATGATATTATTTTCCTCCAGGAAACTCATCTCAATTCACAGGATATTCAGAAATCCTGGGAGGTTTCCTGGGGGGGTAAATGCCTATTTTCATTTGGTTCCAATTTTTCTTGCGGGGTTGGGATTTTATTCCATCCCCGTTTATCGGTTGATTTTGTCAAAGTCCATAGGGACTTTGATGGTCGTTTACTTTATGTTGATTGTTCTGTTAATAATTTTCCTCTTCGTTTGCTGTCTGTTTATGCTCCTTGTTTGGAGAATGACAGGCGGGATTTCTTTCGTTCTTTGATTCCTCACTTAGTTTGTAGCCGGCCAATTATCTTGGCCGGTGATTTTAACTGCATTTTTGACCCGGGCCTCGACAAGGCTGGGGGCCAGCCTACCAGAGGCAGCGGTGGGTCCGAGGTCCTAAGGTCAATATGTCAGGACTTTTCTTTAGTTGATTCATTTCGTTATATTAATCCTCAGTTACCTTCATTTTCCTGGTCAAACAACAAAGTTAAATGCTTATTAGATCGTATTTTCATTGGTCAATCTCTAGTTAAACATTTAGTTAAGTCATATACATCTATTTGCTCATTATCTGATCATTTGTTTATTAATTCTTATTTGGTTTCATTGCCTAATTCTACCAGGGTCGGCCCAGGGTACTGGCATTGTAATGTTAGTACTTTGGACGACCCTGATTTTCTTTCTGATTTTTTAGATATCTGGTCTGTTTTTTCGTCAGTGGCAGATTATTCCTGTTCCTGGTGGGAGGAATTCAAATATGAAGTTAAGTTACTTATTATTTCCCACAGTAAGAGATTATCCAAAATTCGAAATTCCAGTGTCCGACTTCTCCGTCAACAAATCCAGGAACTTTCGGCCACTTCCCCTAGCTCCCCCCAACTTTCGGACCTCAAAAATCAATTAAATGATTTAGTTTCCTCTTTCAATTTCGGCGTCAAAATCAGATCAAAAGCTGTTAATTTTAATTTTGATGAAAAACCCTCACGCTTCTTTTTTCAAAAGGAGAAGTCGCAGGCTCAGCGTAAAACCCTTGATTTTCTGACCTTAGAGGGTAAGGTCATTTCTGATTCTGATGAGTTATTATCTTCTGTTAAAAGTTTTTACAAGTCTTTATTTTCTGCTGAGCCCGTTAGTGACACTTATCTAGATTATTTTTTCTCTGATTTGCCTTCTCTTTCGTCTGATATTTCTTTGACCTTAGAAGGTCCGATTACTTTATTAGAAATTAAAGATGCCCTTAAGGGGATGAAAGATTTTTCTTCGCCGGGTTCGGACGGCTTACCGAAAGAATTTTATTTGAAATTTATCGATATTATTGGTTCTGATTTTGTTACTTATTTGAATACTTGTTTTTCTAATAATGTTCTATGTAATTCACAACGCCTTGCTTACATTTCTTTAATTTGTAAAGATCCAAATAATTCTGATAATCTTAAGTTCTGGCGTCCCATTTCTTTATTAAACCTTGATTACAAGATTATTTCTAAAGTTTTATGTAACAGATTAAACCCTATTATGTACCTTTTAGTTAAAAAAGACCAAACTTGTGCCGTTCCAGGGCGATCAATTTTAGACAATGCTCATTTTTTACGCAATATTATTGATTATGTTAATTTTAAGAACCTTCCAGCTTTATTTTTATGCATTGATAACGAGAAAGCCTTTGATCGCGTTTCTCATGAATATTTATTTCGGCTTTTAGAAGTTTATAATTTTGGGCCTGTTTTTCGGAACTGGATCAAACTCTTGTACTCTGAGTCAAAAGCATCGGTTTTGGTAAACGGTTTTATTACGGAGGAGTTCGATTTGAAGAGGGGCGTCCATCAGGGCTGTGCCTTGTCGCCTCTCTTGTACGTCCTGTCGTTAGAGCCCCTGCTTAATAAGATTCGTGCAAAACCTGAAATTGTGGGGATATCACTCCCCGGTTCAAAAGAATCCGTTAAAATTTCAGCATATGCAGACGATATTACCTGCACTCTTAAATCAAGGCTTTCTGTAATTCAGATACTTAATTTGTGTGAGCTCTTTGGGACTGGCTCAGGGTCCAAGATCAACTTAATCAAGACGTATGGTTTGTGGCTTGGCCGCTGGGCCAGCTCCGAAGAGCCCACCTTATATTCTATCACAATGTTTTCGTCCATGAAAAAGATTATTGGTTTCCTTTTTGCATCAATCTTACCTTTTGATTTATGTATAGCAAATTTTAGACCTTTAGTTGATAAGATCATCAATGTTTTCAATCTCTGGAAAAATCGTCATCTTTCTTTTAAGGGTCGTTCTTTATTAATAACTGTCCTTGGTTTGTCTAAGTTATGGTATATTGGTTCAGTTCTTCCTTTGCCTCCTGAGTTACTTAAAATTATTAATCGTTCAGTTTATAATTTCTTTTGGGGCGGGTCACATGAATGTTTGAAAAGGGAGGTTTTAGTTAACTCTGTTGAGTATGGGGGTTATAATTTGGTTCACATTCCTTCTAAGTTGAAATCATTTTACATTATGCATATTAAACGTTTGGTTCAGTTACATGATTCTGATGAGTTTCCTTCTTGGGGTTATTTTGCTGTTTATTGGATTGGTTTATCTTTACGTTCTTTATGTCCTCATTTTGCCCGAAATTCCATCC
>OZ020555.1:6558292-6613292 GCA_963971465.1 Lepidochitona cinerea | reverse complement strand
CCCTCTTAGGAAGAAGTGATTCTTCTGGTTAGAATATATTTAAGCAAAAGCTGGTTTAATTAACATTTCTGTCTGATTTTAAAACTACTGAAAAATTATGCAAGACCTTTCATTTCATTCGATTAATTGCAATGGTTTACTTTCTTTTCCTAAGTTTCCTAATTTATCCACTATTTGTAAATCTCTTAGTTATGATATTATTTTCCTCCAGGAAACTCATCTCAATTCACAGGATATTCAGAAATCCTGGGAGGTTTCCTGGGGGGGTAAATGCCTATTTTCATTTGGTTCCAATTTTTCTTGCGGGGTTGGGATTTTATTCCATCCCCGTTTATCGGTTGATTTTGTCAAAGTCCATAGGGACTTTGATGGTCGTTTACTTTATGTTGATTGTTCTGTTAATAATTTTCCTCTTCGTTTGCTGTCTGTTTATGCTCCTTGTTTGGAGAATGACAGGCGGGATTTCTTTCGTTCTTTGATTCCTCACTTAGTTTGTAGCCGGCCAATTATCTTGGCCGGTGATTTTAACTGCATTTTTGACCCGGGCCTCGACAAGGCTGGGGGCCAGCCTACCAGAGGCAGCGGTGGGTCCGAGGTCCTAAGGTCAATATGTCAGGACTTTTCTTTAGTTGATTCATTTCGTTATATTAATCCTCAGTTACCTTCATTTTCCTGGTCAAACAACAAAGTTAAATGCTTATTAGATCGTATTTTCATTAGTCAATCTCTAGTTAAACATTTAGTTAAGTCATATACATCTATTTGCTCATTATCTGATCATTTGTTTATTAATTCTTATTTGGTTTCATTGCCTAATTCTACCAGGGTCGGCCCAGGGTACTGGCATTGTAATGTTAGTACTTTGGACGACCCTGATTTTCTTTCTGATTTTTTAGATATCTGGTCTGTTTTTTCGTCAGTGGCAGATTATTCCTGTTCCTGGTGGGAGGAATTCAAATATGAAGTTAAGTTACTTATTATTTCCCACAGTAAGAGATTATCCAAAATTCGAAATTCCAGTGTCCGACTTCTCCGTCAACAAATCCAGGAACTTTCGGCCACTTCCCCTAGCTCCCCCCAACTTTCGGACCTCAAAAATCAATTAAATGATTTAGTTTCCTCTTTCAATTTCGGCGTCAAAATCAGATCAAAAGCTGTTAATTTTAATTTTGATGAAAAACCCTCACGCTTTTTTTTTCAAAAGGAGAAGTCGCAGGCTCAGCGTAAAACCCTTGATTTTCTGACCTTAGAGGGTAAGGTCATTTCTGATTCTGATGAGTTATTATCTTCTGTTAAAAGTTTTTACAAGTCTTTATTTTCTGCTGAGCCCGTTAGTGACACTTATCTAGATTATTTTTTCTCTGATTTGCCTTCTCTTTCGTCTGATATTTCTTTGACCTTAGAAGGTCCGATTACTTTATTAGAAATTAAAGATGCCCTTAAGGGGATGAAAGATTTTTCTTCGCCGGGTTCGGACGGCTTACCGAAAGAATTTTATTTGAAATTTATCGATATTATTGGTTCTGATTTTGTTACTTATTTGAATACTTGTTTTTCTAATAATGTTCTATGTAATTCACAACGCCTCGCTTACATTTCTTTAATTTGTAAAGATCCAAATAATTCTGATAATCTTAAGTTCTGGCGTCCCATTTCTTTATTAAACCTTGATTACAAGATTATTTCTAAAGTTTTATGTAACAGATTAAACCCTATTATGTACCTTTTAGTTAAAAAAGACCAAACTTGTGCCGTTCCAGGGCGATCAATTTTAGACAATGCTCATTTATTACGCAATATTATTGATTATGTTAATTTTAAGAACCTTCCAGCTTTATTTTTATGCATTGATAACGAGAAAGCCTTTGATCGCGTTTCTCATGAATATTTATTTCGGCTTTTAGAAGTTTATAATTTTGGGCCTGTTTTTCGGAACTGGATCAAACTCTTGTACTCAGAGTCAAAAGCATCGGTTTTGATAAACGGTTTTATTACGGAGGAGTTCGATTTGAAGAGGGGCGTCCATCAGGGCTGTGCCTTGTCGCCTCTCTTGTACGTCCTGTCGTTAGAGCCCCTGCTTAATAAGATTCGTGCAAAACCTGAAATTGTGGGGATATCACTCCCCGGTTCAAAAGAATCCGTTAAAATTTCAGCATATGCAGACGATATTACCTGCACTCTTAAATCAAGGCTTTCTGTAATTCAGATACTTAATTTGTGTGAGCTCTTTGGGACTGGCTCAGGGTCCAAGATCAACTTAATCAAGACGTATGGTTTGTGGCTTGGCCGCTGGGCCAGCTCCGAAGAGCCCACCTTATATTCTATCACAATGTTTTCGTCCATGAAAAAGATTATTGGTTTCCTTTTTGCATCAATCTTACCTTTTGATTTATGTATAGCAAATTTTAGACCTTTAGTTGATAAGATCATCAATGTTTTCAATCTCTGGAAAAATCGTCATCTTTCTTTTAAGGGTCGTTCTTTAATAATAACTGTCCTTGGTTTGTCTAAGTTATGGTATATTGGTTCAGTTCTTCCTTTGCATCCTGAGTTACTTAAAATTATTAATCGTTCAGTTTATAATTTCTTTTGGGGCGGGTCACATGAATGTTTGAAAAGGGAGGTTTTAGTTAACTCTGTTGAGTATGGGGGTTATAATTTGGTTCACATTCCTTCTAAGTTGAAATCAGTTTACATTATGCATATTAAACGTTTGGTTCAGTTACATGATTCTGATGAGTTTCCTTCTTGGGGTTATTTTGCTGTTTATTGGATTGGTTTATCTTTACGTTCTTTATGTCCTCATTTTGCCCGAAATTCCATCCCTCATTCATCATCGACTACCTATTTTTATGCCAATGTTATTTCTGCTTTTAAAGAATTACTTGTATTAAATCCGTCTGTAAATGTCCTTAGTTTGTCTAACAAACAAGTGTATATTATGTATGTAAATAGTGTTTGTGTTAAACCACCTATTCTTTCTTTATATCCAAAAGTTAATTTCCGTAATGTTTTTATTTCTATCAATTCACACATATTAGATTCTTCGGTTAAAACTTTTCTGTTCAAGATTACTCATCATATTTTGTACACTGGTTCATTTTTAAACCGTATTTGTAGAGAGCCCCGAAAATACCTTTGTTTATTTTGTGATGCTCAGTGGGAAACCATTGAGCATCTTTTCTTTAGTTGTCCTTTCGTTAAACCCCTTTGGTCCTATCTATCTAATTTCATTGAACGTTTTACTTTGCTTTCATTTAGATTCACTTTTTTGAATGTTATTTTCTCTGTTTTCACTTCTAGTGGAAACAGGTTTTATGATGATTTTGTTCTCTATCTTATTTCTCAGTTAAAGTGGGTCGTGTGGAAGTGCCGGAATGAGGTCAAGTACCACAACCGGACTTTCACACGCTCACGAATTATCTCCTTGTTTGAATCTTCTGTTCGTTCTCGTATTAGAGTTGATTTCTTCCGTTTTTCTTCTGATACTTTTTCTGATTTGTGGTCATGTGACCTCCGATTATGTTCCATTTTAAATGATCAAGTTCAGTTTCATTTTTAATAGTTTGTACTTACCTCATTATTCCTGCCATGTAAATATTCTCTTCTTTTGTCATTGTTATCCTGTAAATAAAACATGTGTAAATATAAATTGTATATAATTATTGATAAGGTAGTTAAGTATAGTTAAGATTAGTTTAAGGATAGTTTAAGGTTAGTAGGTCTTTAAAATAAATTCGTAATAAATGTTGTATATAGTTAGTTAAGGTAGTTGGTAATTAGTTAAGGGTAAAGTAAGGCTGTCTGGTCGGCTACATCGTAGCGGGTCAGGCAGTCATTAGTGTAGTTAAGTTTTGGGAATAATTGTTTAGTTAAGAGGGAAAGGGTATGTTAGATTAATAGGGTTGGGTAGTTAAGTCTTTAATTCTCTTTGATAATATAACCATGTATTTGATAAATGTTTTTCTATAGATAAATTTAAAATTTCAATTGATTTAAAGTTAATAATTCATATATTGTTTTCAATTTCCCTTTGTATTTCTTTAGTTGGGGGCATCTTCTGTGATGTGTTTAATTTTAATCGCCCCCAAAACATTATGTTCTTAAATAATTGTACTTTGTTTTCCTGTAATAAACATTTTTCACAAAAAAAAAAAAAAAGTATCTGTTCTTATCAGCTTAATATCTGATACGTCTTCCATTGGAAGGCATCGATATTAAACTGATTTTTGGAACTAGGCGAGAGATCTGGAGCTTGCTCCATCCCCGCCACGGGTCGACCCGGTATTGCAGTACTTCCGGGACTGGCCCACTACTTTAATTTAAATCAATAATAGACTTACATTTCGTTTACTTGCATTCTGATGCTTATTTTCTATATTTTCAGGTAAACATGAGCCTAATCCATAGTACATCGAAAACCCGTCCAGGGGGGGTTAATGGGTATTATTGAAAACGTTAGCAGCAAGGTTTATAGATGTTCCGCAAGAAAAATAAAACATAAAAAGACTGATTACAGCACCCGGTGTTCCCAGGCGGTCACCCATCCAAGTACTAACCGGGCTCGACGTTGCTTAACTTCGGTGATCGGACGAGAACCGGTGTTTTCAACGTGATATGGCCGTAATCGAAAGATACAGGTAAAAACAGTCTTAAAAAGTAGAACGCTTTAGGTATAACACACAAACGCGCCATCCGATTTCATACTGGCTACTCCAAACCACTGTCCCCAACGGCCAACCACTGTCAAACTGGTCAGTTTGCATTCACACATCGTTTTCGGACTAATTACACTCACTTTTCAATGTTTTCCTTACTTATACAGTAATAACAAACCGCGCATGCTCACTCAACCCACTTCTACATACACCACATTGAAACAAGTTATACCGTTGTGTTCCTCTCGTCGGTCTGATTCCAATGAAACAAACCAGGGCCATATCCATCGATTACGTCCCGCTGAATTCCAATATCGATTTTCACCATTATGACGTCAGGCCATTGATGACGACGTTAACAACGCCGTTGCTAGAGGCAAGAAGGGTGATATTGGCCCCAAAACAACTTTAAATGCTCCGATTTGAATGCGGTTTTTTTCCGATACCACTAATAGATATGCGCCGCACTCGTTCATAACATATTTAGACCTCTCCTGGCAAAGGAAATAGTCGGGTATGAAATTACCTTGCATTTCGTTCAATTCACTGTTACCCATATATCACTATTTTCATATCCGATGATACTAAAAACATGAAAAACGATTGGATCGGGGTGCGCCATTACCTCGACTTGTCGAGGTATCGCTTCTCGGCCTTTTGGCTAAGTTCAAAGCGCCAGGGAAGCGAATTGGTCTGACCAATATTTTTTAGGACCCCTCTGGGGCCCGAACCTTTTTGACGATCAATCAGTTGAGCGGTGTGCCCAAAATCGGGACTCAGTATCATAGGATAGACGTGTGTGTGTGCGCGAAATATGAGTGAAGGTAAAGGGGTAGTGAGTTTAAGTTGGAATTACTCTTAAACTACCCCTTGCCTTGTATGATGGATGCCATCCATGATGGAGGCCGCATCAGGCGGTGTTGCAGAATTACATTTGCGGAGGCCCCAAAAGGCAATGTTCATGTCGCTGTCTCTAGCTATTTGGATTCCTTAGATTATATCCCTAAGGATTCTGTCGTCTCAATTGGGCAGCTGAGAAATTTTCGGGAGTGGTTTGTGCTTTTTTCTTCGGAACCTACCAACCTTCAGTTTATTCAACGTCATTCTTCGGAGCCGACTCAAATAGAAGATCTGCGAGCTGGTTTTTTAGCTTCATCAGCATTTTCTAAATGTATCTCTCTTCGTTTACACTGGGTGCCTGGGTGGGTGGGGGATAAAACCCTTACCGACTATATTGGTGGATATGGGACAGTCAAGTCTTGGAAGCGCCAGACAAACCGCATCACCGGTCAAGAAGATGGAATTGTGACTTTCCGACTCGAACTACAGATCCATCGGGCTGAGTCGCTGCCATACGTAGACAAGCTTAATGGAGAACCAGTCTTGTGGGTAGTGGGGGGCAGACAGCCCATGTGTCTGCGTTGTAAAAAAGTAGGCCACGTTAGAAAGGAGTGTCGAGCTATTGCCTGTGAATATTGTGCTTCCTTCACCCATCCATCTGGCGGATGCAACTCATACGCTAGTAGGGTATCCACTGGTGGTTCCCGTTCTCGCCAGCTTCGACGAGATAGGTATGACAGCCGGGATCAGAGCGACATTCAATCTTCTAGTGATGACGACACGGACGAAGAGAATATCACCCCTGTAGCAGAGGAAACTGGAAAGGCGGCGACGAGTATTCATGACAACATTGACGGAGATTTTCCACCACTTTCTAACAACACGCTCGTCATTCCCGATTCAATAAAGCAAGAGGTTGACGCAAGCGCTCCCCTCTTCAGTGGTGACGTAATAGAAGTTTGCGGGTTTTCGACCCCATCTGAACCGAATTCTGAGGATGAGGAACGCGTTCATGCTCCTCCGCCGATGGAAGGTATGGAAGTTTCAGTAGCTAGTGCAATGTGTAGTCTAAGTTCTTCTGGGGTTGTGCCCCCAACGTTGGAGGTGCCTCTTTCTGGGGTTGTACCCCCGACGGTGGAGGTACTTTCTTCAGTTGATGTTGTTCCCCCAACTGTGGAAATTTCGAACGTGGAATCTAGCATAAGGATGCCCCCTAGTGGTAGTGTTTCGCGACCGCTTGTCGAGGACATGGAAGGAATATCCCTTCAAAACAAGCGGTCATCCAATGCAATTGTCACTGGAGGGAAAGCTCAAAGAAAGAAGAAGAAGGACCGAAGATGACAGCCAAATATCAGAAGATACAAACAATTTTGCTTATCTATCGGACTAGAACCCCTGCCGTACTGATTTTTCCTTTCTTTCCCAGCAACTTTAACTTTCAGTTCCGATAAAAAGCAATCAGAAATAACTTTTTGTTCTTTAAACTGCAATGGACTTTTGGACCACAGCAAAAGGCGCAACCTATTTTCCTTTCTTAAATTTTCTGAATTTTCAATTATTTTCCTACAAGAAACTCACCTTCATTCCCCCTCTCTGGAAGCCCAATGGAAGACAGAGTGGGGGGGTGAGGGTGTGTTCTCTTTTGGTACTAAGTTTTCTAAGGGAGTTGGAATTCTCTTTTCTCCTAAATTAGACATAAATATACTTAATTCTTATTCTGATTTCGACGGCAGGGTCGTCCGATGCGACATCAAAATTGGCATTACTGAAATCAGGTTAGTGTCCGTCTACGCTCCATCTATTCAAGGAGAGAGGAAGTCATTCCTTGGCACGTTACATACTTACCTAAATACAAACTTACCTGTGATCCTTGGGGGGGATTTCAACTGTATCTTAAATCCAACCTTGGACAAGATCGGGGGGAATCCGTCCCTTGGATCCGGGGGGGCCAATTTGATCAAGCAGCTGTGCGCCGACAACAACTTGGTCGATGTTTACAGACATTTCTTTCCTAACAAGCCTGCCTCAACCTGGTCAAGTAACATGATTTCCTCTCTCCTTGATAGATTCTTTATTTCAAAACCACTAGTAAAGCTCTGCACGGGGGCGCAGATACTCCCTTCGCCCTCGTCTGATCACAGCATTGTTAAATTCTCATTAAAGGATATTTCCACTCTGGTTCGGGGACCCGGGTACTGGCACTGCAATGTGTCGGTCCTCGGTGACCCGGACCTCAGGGAGGATATCGAAAACTTAATATCGATCTACTCTGGGTTGAACTTCTCACCAGTAGTGTGGGAAGAGATGAAACGAGAGATAAAGGAACTCATTATTTTGCATAGTAAACGCATTTCGTATGACAGAACATGTGAAATCAATAAAATAAAACATTTAATACATACCTTGAACCGTTCCGACCCCGCGTCACCTGAAATCCAACATTTAAAAGAAGAATTAGACACTTTACTTTCCTTTTACAATAAAGGCGTTTATATCAGATCTAAAGTAAAAAATTTTAATTTTGACGACAAACCTTCGACATATTTCTTTAATAAGGAGAAAGTCAGGGGCCGGTCAAAATCGATCGAATCACTCTCGGTCGACGGAGACCTGGTCTCTGACTTTCGTTCAATTCAAAATTCTGTCAATGATTTTTACAAAATTCTTTTTTCGGAAGAACAAGTCTCTGATATAGCTATTGATTCCTTTTTATGCGACCTACCTTCATTGTCCGAGGCGGAGTCCGACCCTCTCGAAGCCCCTTTTACGCTGGAAGAGGTTCGGGCTGCGCTGAAGGCAATGAAGAATAACTCTTCACCGGGGTCGGATGGGCTTCCGAAGGAGTTCTACGAGAGTTTCTTTGATACAATTGGGCCTTTACTTCTGAACTACATTCATCTCTCCTTTAATAACTTTTGCTTGTCAACTTCTCAAAAACTAAGCCTGATAACCCTTATTTGCAAGGATAAAAACCAAGCCGATAAGTTAAAATTCTGGCGTCCTATATCACTGCTTAACATAGACTACAAAATCATTTCCAAAGTTCTTTGTACACGTTTAGGTTCAGTTATGCCTTATTTAATTCATCCCGATCAGTCCTGTTCAGTTCCATTTAGATCTATTTCTGACAATTGCCACTTACTAAGGAATGTCATTGACTACCTCAACCAGAAGCATTCTGGAGGCTTATTTCTTTGCATTGACAATGAGAAAGCCTTCGACCGCGTTTCACACAAATTCCTCAATCGCGTATTAGAAGCTTTCAAATTTGGACCAAACTTTCGGCAGTGGATTAAACTCTTATATTTTGAGTCTAAAAGTTCTGTTATTGTTAACGGTTTTATTTCGGAGCCGTTCAGCCTACAGCGAGGGGTCCATCAAGGCTGCGCCTTGAGTCCTCTGCTGTACGTGCTGTGTCTGGAACCCCTCTTAAATAAGATCCGGTCAGAACCCCAAATTAAGGGAATTTCAGTTCCCGGTTCAAAAATAAGTGTTAAACTTTCGGCATTTGCAGACGACATTACCTGCACTCTATCGTCAAGGCTTTCCGTTGTTTTCATCCTGAATTTATGCAAATTGTTTCAGAATGCTTCTGGTTCGAAAATAAATTTACTCAAAACGTATGGATTATGGCTCGGCAGGTGGTACGGCTGTCCAGACCAGCCATATGGTATCACCTGGACGAGCGACCCCAAGAAAATTGTAGGGGTCAAAATTTCTTCCGCCCCACTTTCAACCATATTCAGAGAAAATTGGCAACCTTTACTGGAAAGAACAAGTAAGGTTTTTAACTTATGGAAGAACAGATATCTCTCTTTTAAAGGGAGAGCAATTTTGATAAATGTTATAGCCTTTAGTAAACTTTGGTATCTTATTTCCTGTTTACACTTGCCAAATGAATTTCTCAAATTATTTGTCAGACAGCAGTTTTCTTTTTTCTGGGGTGGGGGGCATGAATGTCTAAAAAGGCAGATTTTATATAACCCCATTACAAGCGGGGGCTACAAATTGGTAGATATCTACACCAAAATGAAGGCATTTCAAATTATGCATATTGTAAAATTGTTATGTATATATCAGAGCGAGCAGTGCCCCGTGTGGTGCCATTTTTCCGTCTATTGGCTGGGACATCGCCTTCGTGCGCTATGTCCTCCGATGGGACGGAATGGCATCCCACACGGGGACGCGCTGCCACCTTTTTATGTCAAAGCATATGCCGCTTTCCGCGAGTTCCTCGGGATTCAGCCTTCCCCGGACTTGGCACGCCTGTCCACCGGGAAGGTTTACTGGATCCTCTTGAACTCGCGGAGACTTGATCCGCCAATCATATCTCTGTATCCCTCCGTCAATTTTGCAGATGTTTTCACAAATGGAGATAACCCAATACTAAGCAGTAATGTGAAAAAATTTGTATTCCGGTGCCATCACCAGATTGTGTACACTGGGGCTTTTCTAAACAAAGTTTTCAGAGAACCCAGGAAGCATAAATGCACATTTTGTAATTCAAATTGGGAGACTGTGGACCACCTGTTCTTCTTTTGTCCGGTTATAAGACCTCTTTGGGTCAAACTGGCGAGGAGGATCAGGTGGTTGACGGGACTCCCTTTCAAATTCACATCATTAGTTGTAACTTTTACAGTTTTTCAAAAATCTGGAAACATTAATTTTGACAACATACTTATTTTGTTCATTTCAAACCTTAAGTTTGCTATTTGGAAGGCCAGAAATAAGCTGAAATTCAACCGCCACAGATTTTCTTTAGTTGAAACCTGGCAAGATTTTTCAAATTCAGTTAAATACAGAGCATACATCGATTTTAAAACTTTATCTGTTCAACAATTTTCAAACAAATGGGGATGCAATAATAAACTGTGTGAGATAGTTTCAAACACAAACTTTACTTTCAAACTGGACAGCATTACTGTTTAAAACTGTATTATAAACACTTACCTTGTATTATACTCACCCTGTAGATATCCTCTGTACAATTTCATCTGTAAAAGGAAAAACATTTATTTACATTTTATGCAACTTTACTTACCTTGTATATAATTAGCTATCCAAACCCGCCTTTCAAACCTGTAATTAGAACATTGTAATTTGGTTAATATCGTTATGGAATCTTTCTTCTGTTCAATATTCATTATATATTCATTTGTAACACTTGGGGCAATTAATTTTATTTGTAAATATTTCCTTTATTGGCCCCAAGCAATGTCCATCTTCATGCCTGTATATATTATCTATGGTAAATATACATTTTACTCAAAAAAAAAAAAAAGTATCTGTTCTTATCAGCTTAATATCTGATACGTCTTCCATTGGAAGGCATCGATATTAAACTGATTTTTGGAACTAGGCGAGAGATCTGGAGCTTGCTCCATCCCCGCCACGGGTCGACCCGGTATTGCAGTACTTCCGGGACTGGCCCACTACTTTAATTTAAATCAATAATAGACTTACATTTCGTTTACTTGCATTCTGATGCTTATTTTCTATATTTTCAGGTAAACATGAGCCTAATCCATAGTACATCGAAAACCCGTCCAGGGGGGGTTAATGGGTATTATTGAAAACGTTACCAGCAAGGTTTATAGATGTTCCGCAAGAAAAATAAAACATAAAAAGACTGATTACAGCACCCGGTGTTCCCAGGCGGTCACCCATCCAAGTACTAACCGGGCTCGACGTTGCTTAACTTCGGTGATCGGACGAGAACCGGTGTTTTCAACGTGATATGGCCGTAATCGAAAGATACAGGTAAAAACAGTCTTAAAAAGTAGAACGCTTTAGGTATAACACACAAACGCGCCATCCGATTTCATACTGGCTACTCCAAACCACTGTCCCCAACGGCCAACCACTGTCAAACTGGTCAGTTTGCATTCACACATCGTTTTCGGACTAATTACACTCACTTTTCAATGTTTTCCTTACTTATACAGTAATAACAAACCGCGCATGCTCACTCAACCCACTTCTACATACACCACATTGAAACAAGTTATACCGTTGTGTTCCTCTCGTCGGTCTGATTCCAATGAAACAAACCAGGGCCATATCCATCGATTACGTCCCGCTGAATTCCAATATCGATTTTCACCATTATGACGTCAGGCCATTGATGACGACGTTAACAACGCCGTTGCTAGAGGCAAGAAGGGTGATATTGGCCCCAAAACAACTTTAAATGCTCCGATTTGAATGCGGTTTTTTTCCGATACCACTAATAGATATGCGCCGCACTCGTTCATAACATATTTAGACCTCTCCTGGCAAAGGAAATAGTCGGGTATGAAATTACCTTGCATTTCGTTCAATTCACTGTTACCCATATATCACTATTTTCATATCCGATGATACTAAAAACATGAAAAACGATTGGATCGGGGTGCGCCATTACCTCGACTTGTCGAGGTATCGCTTCTCGGCCTTTTGGCTAAAACCAAAGCGCCATCGGAGTGAGTTGGTTCGCCAACAATTTTTTTAGGACCCCTCCGGGGCCCGAACTATAGACGGTCAATCAGTTGAACGGTGCGCCCGGAATCGGGACTCAGGGCAATAGACAGACGTGTGTTTGTGCGCGTTATGTGAGTGTGGGTTGAAGGGTAGCGAGCTAAGTTGGAGTTGCTCCTAAGCTGCCCTTCGCCCTGTTTGCGAAGTATGGATAGAGATACTGGGCGGATACGCCGCTCGGTTAGGATCAATTTTGCTGAGATTCCGAGGGAGGATGTCCATCTTCACCTGGCTGAGTACCTGGATTCTTTGGGGTATATACCAAAGGAGAACGTTACTGCAATTGGTCAACTAAGGAACATTAGGGACTGGTTTATATTGTTTGAAACAGAAACTTGTGCGAAACTATTTATTGAAAGGCATTCGTTGGAGCCAACTAGATTAGACAGTGTGAGAGCAAGCTTCCTCGCTTCTTCAGCATTTGTGAAATGTGTGAGTGTCAGGGTTCATTGGGTTCCTTGTTGGATGGATGATGAGCCTGTGAAAGACTTTCTATCCAAATATGGAACAATTAAATCTTTCAACCGTTCAACGCACCGGGCCACCGGCTTGCAGAACGGCATAATAACAGTTCGTCTCGAGCTTGGGATTGTCAAAGCTGATTCACTCCCCTATGTGAGTAAAATAGAAGGACAAGAGGTTCTATTGGTAGTTAACGGGAGGCAACCCATGTGCCTTAGATGTAACAAGGTCGGTCACATCCGAAAGCAGTGCACAGCAATATCGTGCTCATACTGCTCATCGTACAACCACCCGTCAGGCTCCTGTCAGTCGTATGCTGGCAGAGTGGCAGCTGGAGGATCAGTACGCCCATGGGGACGCAGTGCTCCTCGCCACACTGAGCGTTCTTCTTCCAGCGAGTCGGAAACAGACGAGGACATCATTCCCCCTACTGCGCAAGTACCCAGGAAGAAGTCGTTGGACAGCTGGTCGAGGCGCTCAGAGTTTCCTCCACTCCAAGCATCTCCAGTGGTAATCCCGGAATCGGCGGATGTAAAGCCAGTAATTAACTCCAGTGCTGTTCTCTTCACGGAGGAAACAGTTGACATGACGGGCTTCTCAACACCATCTGAGGCCGGCAGTCAAGATGATTCTATGTCAGGAGCGGAAAGTGTCATCGTTCCGCCAACGATGGAAAGTGTCGATGGGCCTGTCCCTCCAGCGGTAGTTAATGCCCCCAGTTTGTCTTTATCTGTGCCCCTTAGGGGGAATTTACCTGTGTCATCGGGCTCGTTTCCAGCAACGTTGGATAGTGTCATTTCGGTGGATACTGGGGTTGTACCCCCAACGATGGAGGTTAGTGGTTCGGTGGCTTTGAAAACCAGTATCGCCCCCAGTGCTTCTAATGGACAAATGGAAGGGGTCGCTTCTAACATCAAAAGACCTTCCATTGGGAATCTACCGGCGCCGAAAAGTCAGCGAAAGAAGAAAAAGGAGCGCAGATGACGGGAAGACCCTGTAAGGTACAGACAATTTTGTTTATCGCTTGGACTACAACCTCTGCCATACTAAATTTCTCTTA
Source organism: Lepidochitona cinerea (assembly GCA_963971465.1). Taxonomy (NCBI): domain Eukaryota; kingdom Metazoa; phylum Mollusca; class Polyplacophora; order Chitonida; family Tonicellidae; genus Lepidochitona; species Lepidochitona cinerea. Next base: position 6,599,756 of record OZ020555.1, on the reverse strand, counting down.
CGTTCACCACAAACATTAACTTTCAGTTCCTCTAAGAAACAGCCAGAAGTAACTTTTTGTTCGTTGAATTGTAACGGTCTTTTGGACAATACCAAAAGACGAAACCTTTTTTCTTTCTTCAAATTTTCTGAATTTTCCATTATTTTCTTGCAGGAAACTCACCTTCACTCCCCCTCTCTGGAAGCCCAATGGAAGACAGACTGGGGGGGTGAGGGCGTGTTCTCTTTTGGAACTCAGTTTTCCAAAGGAGTTGGAATACTGTTTTCTCCTAAGTTAGATGTAAACATACTTAACCATTACTCTGATTTTGACGGCAGGGTCGTCCGATGTGACATCAAAATTTCCGATACTGAAATCAGGTTAGTGTCTGTCTACGCTCCTTCTATTCAAGGAGAGAGGAAATTATTCCTTGGCACGTTACATACTTACCTTAATATAAACTTACCTGTGATCCTTGGGGGGGATTTCAACTGTATCCTAAATCCAACCTTGGACAAGATCGGGGGGAATCCTTCCCTTGGATCCGGGGGGGCCGATTTGATAAAGCAGCTGTGCGCCGACAACAACTTGGTCGATGTGTACAGACATTTCTTTCCTAACAAGCCTGCCTCAACGTGGTCAAGTAACATGGTTTCCTCTCTCCTTGATAGATTCTTTATTTCAAAACCGCTTGTTAAGCTTAGTACGGGGGCTCAGATACTACCTTCTCCCTCATCTGATCATTGCATAGTGAAATTTCAATTAAAGGTTTCTTCCAGTCTGGCCCGGGGACCCGGGTACTGGCACTGCAATGTGTCGGTCCTCGGTGACCCGGATCTAAGGGAAGATATTGACAACTTAATTTCAATCTACTCTCCTTCGGACTTCTCCCCCGTAGTGTGGGAAGAGCTAAAGCGAGAGATTAAGGAACGTATTATTTTACATAGCAAGCGCCTTTCGTACGACAGAACTTGTGAAATCAATAAAATTAAAAATTTAATACTTACCTTGAACCGCTCCGATCCCGTTTCACCTGAAATAAAAAATTTAAAACAAGAACTAGACACATTACTTTCTTTCTACAATAAAGGTGTTTACATTAGATCCAAAGTTAAAAATTTTAATTTCGACGAAAAACCTTCCACATATTTCTTTAATAAAGAGAAAGTCAGAGGCCGGTCAAAATCGATCGAATCACTCTCGGTCGACGGAGACCTGGTCTCTGACTTTCGTTCAATCAAAAATGCTGTCAACAACTATTACAAAATTCTTTTTTCGGAAGAGCAAGTTTCAGATACAAGTATTGACTCCTTTCTATGCGACCTGCCTTCATTGTCCGAGGCGGAGTCCGACCCTCTCGAAGCCCCTTTTACGCTGGAAGAGGTTCGGGCTGCGCTGAAGGCAATGAAGAATAATTCTTCACCGGGGTCGGACGGGCTTCCAAAGGAGTTCTACGAATCCTTTTTTGAAACTTTAGGGCCAGTTTATCTTAAGTTCATAAACAAATGTTTTTTAGATTTTAATTTAGCTTCTTCACAAAAACTGAGTTTAATAAAACTGATTTGCAAGGACAAAAGCCAGGCTAATCAGCTAAAGTTCTGGCGTCCGATCTCTCTTTTAAACTTAAATTATAAAATCATATCAAAAATGCTCTGTACTCGTTTAAATTCTGTCATGTCCATTTTAGTTCACAGCGACCAAACATGCGCTGTACCTTTTCGTTCCATTTTAGACAATTGTCATCTCCTTAGGAATATTGTTGATTTCATTAACCAAAAGCATTCTGAAGGTCTTTTTCTCTGCATAGACAACGAGAAAGCCTTTGACCGCGTTTCACACAAATTCCTGAATCGTGTACTTGAGACTTTTAAATTTGGGCCCAACTTTCGGAGATGGATTAAACTCTTGTATTATGAGTCAAAAAGTTCTGTTCTTGTTAACGGTTTTATTTCTGAGCAGTTCAGCCTACAGCGGGGGGTCCATCAGGGCTGTGCCTTGAGTCCTCTGCTGTACGTGCTGTGTCTGGAACCACTCCTAAATAAGATTCGGGCAGAACCCAAAATTCGAGGGATCTCAGTTCCCGGATCAAATATTAATGTTAAACTTTCGGCTTATGCAGACGATGTTACCTGCACCCTATCGTCAAGGCTTTCCGTTGTATTTGTTTTAAACCTATGCGAGCTATTTCAGAATGCTTCTGGTTCGAAAATAAACTTACTTAAAACTTATGGTTTATGGCTCGGCAGGTGGTGCGGCTGTCCAGACCAGCCATACGGTATCACTTGGACGAGCGACCCCCAAAAAATTCTTGGGGTTAAATTATCTTCTTCGCCAATAAATGTTATTTTTCAGTCAAATTGGCAACCAATTTTACAAAAAACACTTAAAATATTTAATCTTTGGAAAAGCCGTTATCTATCATTTCGAGGAAAGGCCATTCTGATAAATGTTCTAGCGCTTAGCAAAATTTGGTTTTTGGGTTCTTCCCTCTTTTTACCTGATAATTTTCTAAAAATATTAGTTCGTAATGAATTTCAATTTTTTTGGGGTGGGGGGCATGAATGTCTTAAGCGTCAGGTCCTGTATAACCCCATTTCAAATGGGGGACAGGGCCTGGTGGATATCCGAACTAAATTAAAATCGCTAAACATTATGCATATTGTTAAACTTTTGCTAATTTATGACAGTGATTCGTGTCCGGTGTGGTGCTACTTTTCCGTCTACTGGCTGGGACACCGCCTCAGGGCTCTGTGTCCTTCCATGGGACGGAATGGTATCCCACATTCGGACACGATGCCCAACTTTTACAATAATGCCTATGCGGCCTTTCGCGAGTTCATTGGGATCCAGCCTTCCCCGGACTTGGCTCGCCTGACGACGCGGAAGGTCTACTGGATCCTGCTGAACTCGCGTAAACTCGATCCCCCAGTTATTGCTTTATTCCCATCAGTAGACTTCTCTGAAGTATTTTCGAATGGGGATTCAGCCATATTGGCCGGCAATATTAAAAAATTTGTTTTCAAATGTCATCATAGAATTATTTATACAGGTTCCTTTCTGAATAAAATTTTTAGAGAACGTAGGGAAAATAATTGTACTTTTTGTAGCCTGAGTTGGGAGACTGTGGACCACCTGTTCTTCCTTTGTCCGGTTATAAGACCTCTTTGGGTCAGACTGGCGAGGAAGATCAGGTGGTTGACAGGACTCCCTTTTAAATTCACATCCTTAGTTATTAATTTTACATTATTTAAGAAATCTGGAAACATTCATTATGACAACCTCCTTATTTTATTCATTTCAAACCTAAAGTTCGCTATTTGGAACGCCAGAAATAAGCTTAAGTTTAACCACCATAGATTTTCTTTAATTGATACCTGGCAAGATTTTTTAAACACTATTAAATATAGGGCATACATTGATTTTAGGACCATATCTGCTCGGCAATTCACAGCCAAATGGGGATGCCATGATAAATTATGTCAGATAAATTCTAACAACAATTTTATTTTCAATTTGGAATAACTGACTGTTTCAAAATGTATTATATGTACCTACCTTGTAAATATGCTCTGCAAAACCTTGATCTGTAAAAAGAAAAACATGTATTTATATTCTGTGAAACAGTACTTACCTTGTATATAGTTATCTTTGTAATTCTCCTTTCTTTTCTTTTCAACCTGTAAATAGAACATTACCATCTTGTTAATATCATTTTTTACATAACATGACTGGTTCTTACTTCTGTTCAATCTTCATTACTTAATTCTTTGTAAACAACTGGGGCAATTCATTTTATTTGTAAATACCTCATTTATTGGCCCCATTGTCTTTTTCAATTAAATGTATGTATATATTATCTATGGTAAATATACATTTTACTCAAAAAAAAAAAAAAAAAAGTATCTGTTCTTATCAGCTTAATATCTGATACGTCTTCCATTGGAAGGCATCGATATTAAACTGATTTTTGGAACTAGGCGAGAGATCTGGAGCTTGCTCCATCCCCGCCACGGGTCGACCCGGTATTGCAGTACTTCCGGGACTGGCCCACTACTTTAATTTAAATCAATAATAGACTTACATTTCGTTTACTTGCATTCTGATGCTTATTTTCTATATTTTCAGGTAAACATGAGCCTAATCCATAGTACATCGAAAACCCGTCCAGGGGGGGTTAATGGGTATTATTGAAAACGTTAGCAGCAAGGTTTATAGATGTTCCGCAAGAAAAATAAAACATAAAAAGACTGATTACAGCACCCGGTGTTCCCAGGCGGTCACCCATCCAAGTACTAACCGGGCTCGACGTTGCTTAACTTCGGTGATCGGACGAGAACCGGTGTTTTCAACGTGATATGGCCGTAATCGAAAGATACAGGTAAAAACAGTCTTAAAAAGTAGAACGCTTTAGGTATAACACACAAACGCGCCATCCGATTTCATACTGGCTACTCCAAACCACTGTCCCCAACGGCCAACCACTGTCAAACTGGTCAGTTTGCATTCACACATCGTTTTCGGACTAATTACACTCACTTTTCAATGTTTTCCTTACTTATACAGTAATAACAAACCGCGCATGCTCACTCAACCCACTTCTACATACACCACATTGAAACAAGTTATACCGTTGTGTTCCTCTCGTCGGTCTGATTCCAATGAAACAAACCAGGGCCATATCCATCGATTACGTCCCGCTGAATTCCAATATCGATTTTCACCATTATGACGTCAGGCCATTGATGACGACGTTAACAACGCCGTTGCTAGAGGCAAGAAGGGTGATATTGGCCCCAAAACAACTTTAAATGCTCCGATTTGAATGCGGTTTTTTTCCGATACCACTAATAGATATGCGCCGCACTCGTTCATAACATATTTAGACCTCTCCTGGCAAAGGAAATAGTCGGGTATGAAATTACCTTGCATTTCGTTCAATTCACTGTTACCCATATATCACTATTTTCATATCCGATGATACTAAAAACATGAAAAACGATTGGATCGGGGTGCGCCATTACCTCGACTTGTCGAGGTATCGCTTCTCGGCCTTTTGGCTAAGATCAACCGTGAATAGATCTTGGAGCGATTTTTTTCTAGTATCTCCACATTCTGGGTGAGTTGGGTGGACGAAGTTTTTGTTTATTTATTTTTTTCAACAATCTGCTGAGCTGATCTATCACCAGTCTTCTCGGTGGTAAGAGCAAGGAGGGATGCCGTCCCATTCAGACCCGAGCCTGCTCAGGAGAACGGTGCGTCTGTCGCTGCTGGGAACACCACCTCCGATTGACAAAATCTACGACCTATTCGAGGAGAACTTTGCCAGGGCAGGAGTGACGGAGGATGAAATATTAGCCATCGGGCAGCTTAAAGGTAACAAGAACTGGCATGCCTGTTTTTCAAATTCTGTTTCATTTGATAATGTTCTTAAACTTTGTGATTTTCGACTCGGTTCATTTGATTGCGTTTGTTCCGTGTCTTCATTTGACAATTCTACTGTGCAAGTTAAGTTTCACTGGGTTCCATTTTCAGTTAGAGATTCTGGTTTCGCTTCTTTCGCTTCCCAGTTCGGTAAAGTTATTAAGGTTGAGAAGGCATTTCCGGGAAAAAAAAAATATGCTAGTTCTGTGAGGATCGTAACCATCGAGTGTTCTGAGTCTAATAAAGCAAAAATTCCTTATAATTGCGTCATTGACTCAATATACCCAGCATTAGTTTTGGTTCCTGGTAGAGACCCTAAATGTCTACGCTGCGGTCTTTTAGGCCACGTTAGGAGAGAATGTGTTACGCCTCAATGTGGAGTATGCCGTGCTTTCGGGCACAGTTCGAATGAACATGAGAGGCGGTTTTCCTCTTTCGCCGCCCGTGTTAGTCAAAGACCGTCCCGGGAGGTCGAAGAGGAAACAAGTATGGAGGAAACATTGGAGGAAGTTTCCTCCAACATTGTCAATGTAAGTGTACACCAACCCCCAAGTGGAATTTTACCTGTGCCTGTGCCCCCTAAATCCCCTGTGCTCCCTGTGCCTCCTGTGCCTACTAAATCTCTGCCAACCCCCCTCCCCCCTGTGCCTGAGGATTATGCTGAGGATAGTGTGAATGTTGAGGAAATCATTGGAGACGCCATGGATATGTCCGCTACTCCAAAGCGTCAGCGGTCCCCATCCCCACCCTCCACCATATCCCAAACTTATAGAGACTTGGCTCAAGGAAACAGAATTAATAACCCCTCCCCAAACTATTCACAATCTTCTCCGGACTCATTGCCTTATGACGGCAAGACATTACTTTCCTTTCTTTCTGACCAGGAGAGTTGCTCCGACTCGGAGGGGTTCACTGTGGTGAGGGACCGGCGCCGCTCGCGGCGTGGGTCTCCCCCCGCGGGGTCCCCTCTTAGGAAGAAGTGATTCTTCTGGTTAGAATATATTTAAGCAAAAGCTGGTTTAATTAACATTTCTGTCTGATTTTAAAACTACTGAAAAATTATGCAAGACCTTTCATTTCATTCGATTAATTGCAATGGTTTACTTTCTTTTCCTAAGTTTCCTAATTTATCCACTATTTGTAAATCTCTTAGTTATGATATTATTTTCCTCCAGGAAACTCATCTCAATTCACAGGATATTCAGAAATCCTGGGAGGTTTCCTGGGGGGGAAATGCCTATTTTCATTTGGTTCCAATTTTTCTTGCGGGGTTGGGATTTTATTCCATCCCCGTTTATCGGTTGATTTTGTCAAAGTCCATAGGGACTTTGATGGTCGTTTACTTTATGTTGATTGTTCTGTTAATAATTTTCCTCTTCGTTTGCTGTCTGTTTATGCTCCTTGTTTGGAGAATGACAGGCGGGATTTCTTTCGTTCTTTGATTCCTCACTTAGTTTGTAGCCGGCCAATTATCTTGGCCGGTGATTTTAACTGCATTTTTGACCCGGGCCTCGACAAGGCTGGGGGCCAGCCTACCAGAGGCAGCGGTGGGTCCGAGGTCCTAAGGTCAATATGTCAGGACTTTTCTTTAGTTGATTCATTTCGTTATATTAATCCTCAGTTACCTTCATTTTCCTGGTCAAACAACAAAGTTAAATGCTTATTAGATCGTATTTTCATTAGTCAATCTCTAGTTAAACATTTAGTTAAGTCATATACATCTATTTGCTCATTATCTGATCATTTGTTTATTAATTCTTATTTGGTTTCATTGCCTAATTCTACCAGGGTCGGCCCAGGGTACTGGCATTGTAATGTTAGTACTTTGGACGACCCTGATTTTCTTTCTGATTTTTTAGATATCTGGTCTGTTTTTTCGTCAGTGGCAGATTATTCCTGTTCCTGGTGGGAGGAATTCAAATATGAAGTTAAGTTACTTATTATTTCCCACAGTAAGAGATTATCCAAAATTCGAAATTCCAGTGTCCGACTTCTCCGTCAACAAATCCAGGAACTTTCGGCCACTTCCCCTAGCTCCCCCCAACTTTCGGACCTCAAAAATCAATTAAATGATTTAGTTTCCTCTTTCAATTTCGGCGTCAAAATCAGATCAAAAGCTGTTAATTTTAATTTTGATGAAAAACCCTCACGCTTTTTTTTTCAAAAGGAGAAGTCGCAGGCTCAGCGTAAAACCCTTGATTTTCTGACCTTAGAGGGTAAGGTCATTTCTGATTCTGATGAGTTATTATCTTCTGTTAAAAGTTTTTACAAGTCTTTATTTTCTGCTGAGCCCGTTAGTGACACTTATCTAGATTATTTTTTCTCTGATTTGCCTTCTCTTTCGTCTGATATTTCTTTGACCTTAGAAGGTCCGATTACTTTATTAGAAATTAAAGATGCCCTTAAGGGGATGAAAGATTTTTCTTCGCCGGGTTCGGACGGCTTACCGAAAGAATTTTATTTGAAATTTATCGATATTATTGGTTCTGATTTTGTTACTTATTTGAATACTTGTTTTTCTAATAATGTTCTATGTAATTCACAACGCCTCGCTTACATTTCTTTAATTTGTAAAGATCCAAATAATTCTGATAATCTTAAGTTCTGGCGTCCCATTTCTTTATTAAACCTTGATTACAAGATTATTTCTAAAGTTTTATGTAACAGATTAAACCCTATTATGTACCTTTTAGTTAAAAAAGACCAAACTTGTGCCGTTCCAGGGCGATCAATTTTAGACAATGCTCATTTATTACGCAATATTATTGATTATGTTAATTTTAAGAACCTTCCAGCTTTATTTTTATGCATTGATAACGAGAAAGCCTTTGATCGCGTTTCTCATGAATATTTATTTCGGCTTTTAGAAGTTTATAATTTTGGGCCTGTTTTTCGGAACTGGATCAAACTCTTGTACTCAGAGTCAAAAGCATCGGTTTTGATAAACGGTTTTATTACGGAGGAGTTCGATTTGAAGAGGGGCGTCCATCAGGGCTGTGCCTTGTCGCCTCTCTTGTACGTCCTGTCGTTAGAGCCCCTGCTTAATAAGATTCGTGCAAAACCTGAAATTGTGGGGATATCACTCCCCGGTTCAAAAGAATCCGTTAAAATTTCAGCATATGCAGACGATATTACCTGCACTCTTAAATCAAGGCTTTCTGTAATTCAGATACTTAATTTGTGTGAGCTCTTTGGGACTGGCTCAGGGTCCAAGATCAACTTAATCAAGACGTATGGTTTGTGGCTTGGCCGCTGGGCCAGCTCCGAAGAGCCCACCTTATATTCTATCACAATGTTTTCGTCCATGAAAAAGATTATTGGTTTCCTTTTTGCATCAATCTTACCTTTTGATTTATGTATAGCAAATTTTAGACCTTTAGTTGATAAGATCATCAATGTTTTCAATCTCTGGAAAAATCGTCATCTTTCTTTTAAGGGTCGTTCTTTAATAATAACTGTCCTTGGTTTGTCTAAGTTATGGTATATTGGTTCAGTTCTTCCTTTGCATCCTGAGTTACTTAAAATTATTAATCGTTCAGTTTATAATTTCTTTTGGGGCGGGTCACATGAATGTTTGAAAAGGGAGGTTTTAGTTAACTCTGTTGAGTATGGGGGTTATAATTTGGTTCACATTCCTTCTAAGTTGAAATCAGTTTACATTATGCATATTAAACGTTTGGTTCAGTTACATGATTCTGATGAGTTTCCTTCTTGGGGTTATTTTGCTGTTTATTGGATTGGTTTATCTTTACGTTCTTTATGTCCTCATTTTGCCCGAAATTCCATCCCTCATTCATCATCGACTACCTATTTTTATGCCAATGTTATTTCTGCTTTTAAAGAATTACTTGTATTAAATCCGTCTGTAAATGTCCTTAGTTTGTCTAACAAACAAGTGTATATTATGTATGTAAATAGTGTTTGTGTTAAACCACCTATTCTTTCTTTATATCCAAAAGTTAATTTCCGTAATGTTTTTATTTCTATCAATTCACACATATTAGATTCTTCGGTTAAAACTTTTCTGTTCAAGATTACTCATCATATTTTGTACACTGGTTCATTTTTAAACCGTATTTGTAGAGAGCCCCGAAAATACCTTTGTTTATTTTGTGATGCTCAGTGGGAAACCATTGAGCATCTTTTCTTTAGTTGTCCTTTCGTTAAACCCCTTTGGTCCTATCTATCTAATTTCATTGAACGTTTTACTTTGCTTTCATTTAGATTCACTTTTTTGAATGTTATTTTCTCTGTTTTCACTTCTAGTGGAAACAGGTTTTATGATGATTTTGTTCTCTATCTTATTTCTCAGTTAAAGTGGGTCGTGTGGAAGTGCCGGAATGAGGTCAAGTACCACAACCGGACTTTCACACGCTCACGAATTATCTCCTTGTTTGAATCTTCTGTTCGTTCTCGTATTAGAGTTGATTTCTTCCGTTTTTCTTCTGATACTTTTTCTGATTTGTGGTCATGTGACCTCCGATTATGTTCCATTTTAAATGATCAAGTTCAGTTTCATTTTTAATAGTTTGTACTTACCTCATTATTCCTGCCATGTAAATATTCTCTTCTTTTGTCATTGTTATCCTGTAAATAAAACATGTGTAAATATAAATTGTATATAATTATTGATAAGGTAGTTAAGTATAGTTAAGATTAGTTTAAGGATAGTTTAAGGTTAGTAGGTCTTTAAAATAAATTCGTAATAAATGTTGTATATAGTTAGTTAAGGTAGTTGGTAATTAGTTAAGGGTAAAGTAAGGCTGTCTGGTCGGCTACATCGTAGCGGGTCAGGCAGTCATTAGTGTAGTTAAGTTTTGGGAATAATTGTTTAGTTAAGAGGGAAAGGGTATGTTAGATTAATAGGGTTGGGTAGTTAAGTCTTTAATTCTCTTTGATAATATAACCATGTATTTGATAAATGTTTTTCTATAGATAAATTTAAAATTTCAATTGATTTAAAGTTAATAATTCATATATTGTTTTCAATTTCCCTTTGTATTTCTTTAGTTGGGGGCATCTTCTGTGATGTGTTTAATTTTAATCGCCCCCAAAACATTATGTTCTTAAATAATTGTACTTTGTTTTCCTGTAATAAACATTTTTCACAAAAAAAAAAAAAAAAGTATCTGTTCTTATCAGCTTAATATCTGATACGTCTTCCATTGGAAGGCATCGATATTAAACTGATTTTTGGAACTAGGCGAGAGATCTGGAGCTTGCTCCATCCCCGCCACGGGTCGACCCGGTATTGCAGTACTTCCGGGACTGGCCCACTACTTTAATTTAAATCAATAATAGACTTACATTTCGTTTACTTGCATTCTGATGCTTATTTTCTATATTTTCAGGTAAACATGAGCCTAATCCATAGTACATCGAAAACCCGTCCAGGGGGGGTTAATGGGTATTATTGAAAACGTTAGCAGCAAGGTTTATAGATGTTCCGCAAGAAAAATAAAACATAAAAAGACTGATTACAGCACCCGGTGTTCCCAGGCGGTCACCCATCCAAGTACTAACCGGGCTCGACGTTGCTTAACTTCGGTGATCGGACGAGAACCGGTGTTTTCAACGTGATATGGCCGTAATCGAAAGATACAGGTAAAAACAGTCTTAAAAAGTAGAACGCTTTAGGTATAACACACAAACGCGCCATCCGATTTCATACTGGCTACTCCAAACCACTGTCCCCAACGGCCAACCACTGTCAAACTGGTCAGTTTGCATTCACACATCGTTTTCGGACTAATTACACTCACTTTTCAATGTTTTCCTTACTTATACAGTAATAACAAACCGCGCATGCTCACTCAACCCACTTCTACATACACCACATTGAAACAAGTTATACCGTTGTGTTCCTCTCGTCGGTCTGATTCCAATGAAACAAACCAGGGCCATATCCATCGATTACGTCCCGCTGAATTCCAATATCGATTTTCACCATTATGACGTCAGGCCATTGATGACGACGTTAACAACGCCGTTGCTAGAGGCAAGAAGGGTGATATTGGCCCCAAAACAACTTTAAATGCTCCGATTTGAATGCGGTTTTTTTCCGATACCACTAATAGATATGCGCCGCACTCGTTCATAACATATTTAGACCTCTCCTGGCAAAGGAAATAGTCGGGTATGAAATTACCTTGCATTTCGTTCAATTCACTGTTACCCATATATCACTATTTTCATATCCGATGATACTAAAAACATGAAAAACGATTGGATCGGGGTGCGCCATTACCTCGACTTGTCGAGGTATCGCTTCTCGGCCTTTTGGCTAAGATCAACCGTGAATAGATCTTGGAGCGATTTTTTTCTAGTATCTCCACATTCTGGGTGAGTTGGGTGGACGAAGTTTTTGTTTATTTATTTTTTTCAACAATCTGCTGAGCTGATCTATCACCAGTCTTCTCGGTGGTAAGAGCAAGGAGGGATGCCGTCCCATTCAGACCCGAGCCTGCTCAGGAGAACGGTGCGTCTGTCGCTGCTGGGAACACCACCTCCGATTGACAAAATCTACGACCTATTCGAGGAGAACTTTGCCAGGGCAGGAGTGACGGAGGATGAAATATTAGCCATCGGGCAGCTTAAAGGTAACAAGAACTGGCATGCCTGTTTTTCAAATTCTGTTTCATTTGATAATGTTCTTAAACTTTGTGATTTTCGACTCGGTTCATTTGATTGCGTTTGTTCCGTGTCTTCATTTGACAATTCTACTGTGCAAGTTAAGTTTCACTGGGTTCCATTTTCAGTTAGAGATTCTGGTTTCGCTTCTTTCGCTTCCCAGTTCGGTAAAGTTATTAAGGTTGAGAAGGCATTTCCGGGAAAAAAAAAATATGCTAGTTCTGTGAGGATCGTAACCATCGAGTGTTCTGAGTCTAATAAAGCAAAAATTCCTTATAATTGCGTCATTGACTCAATATACCCAGCATTAGTTTTGGTTCCTGGTAGAGACCCTAAATGTCTACGCTGCGGTCTTTTAGGCCACGTTAGGAGAGAATGTGTTACGCCTCAATGTGGAGTATGCCGTGCTTTCGGGCACAGTTCGAATGAACATGAGAGGCGGTTTTCCTCTTTCGCCGCCCGTGTTAGTCAAAGACCGTCCCGGGAGGTCGAAGAGGAAACAAGTATGGAGGAAACATTGGAGGAAGTTTCCTCCAACATTGTCAATGTAAGTGTACACCAACCCCCAAGTGGAATTTTACCTGTGCCTGTGCCCCCTAAATCCCCTGTGCTCCCTGTGCCTCCTGTGCCTACTAAATCACTGCCAACCCCCCTCCCCCCTGTGCCTGAGGATTATGCTGAGGATAGTGTGAATGTTGAGGAAATCATTGGAGACGCCATGGATATGTCCGCTACTCCAAAGCGTCAGCGGTCCCCATCCCCACCCTCCACCATATCCCAAACTTATAGAGACTTGGCTCAAGGAAACAGAATTAATAACCCCTCCCCAAACTATTCACAATCTTCTCCGGACTCATTGCCTTATGACGGCAAGACATTACTTTCCTTTCTTTCTGACCAGGAGAGTTGCTCCGACTCGGAGGGGTTCACTGTGGTGAGGGACCGGCGCCGCTCGCGGCGTGGGTCTCCCCCCGCGGGGTCCCCTCTTAGGAAGAAGTGATTCTTCTGGTTAGAATATATTTAAGCAAAAGCTGGTTTAATTAACATTTCTGTCTGATTTTAAAACTACTGAAAAATTATGCAAGACCTTTCATTTCATTCGATTAATTGCAATGGTTTACTTTCTTTTCCTAAGTTTCCTAATTTATCCACTATTTGTAAATCTCTTAGTTATGATATTATTTTCCTCCAGGAAACTCATCTCAATTCACAGGATATTCAGAAATCCTGGGAGGTTTCCTGGGGGGGTAAATGCCTATTTTCATTTGGTTCCAATTTTTCTTGCGGGGTTGGGATTTTATTCCATCCCCGTTTATCGGTTGATTTTGTCAAAGTCCATAGGGACTTTGATGGTCGTTTACTTTATGTTGATTGTTCTGTTAATAATTTTCCTCTTCGTTTGCTGTCTGTTTATGCTCCTTGTTTGGAGAATGACAGGCGGGATTTCTTTCGTTCTTTGATTCCTCACTTAGTTTGTAGCCGGCCAATTATCTTGGCCGGTGATTTTAACTGCATTTTTGACCCGGGCCTCGACAAGGCTGGGGGCCAGCCTACCAGAGGCAGCGGTGGGTCCGAGGTCCTAAGGTCAATATGTCAGGACTTTTCTTTAGTTGATTCATTTCGTTATATTAATCCTCAGTTACCTTCATTTTCCTGGTCAAACAACAAAGTTAAATGCTTATTAGATCGTATTTTCATTAGTCAATCTCTAGTTAAACATTTAGTTAAGTCATATACATCTATTTGCTCATTATCTGATCATTTGTTTATTAATTCTTATTTGGTTTCATTGCCTAATTCTACCAGGGTCGGCCCAGGGTACTGGCATTGTAATGTTAGTACTTTGGACGACCCTGATTTTCTTTCTGATTTTTTAGATATCTGGTCTGTTTTTTCGTCAGTGGCAGATTATTCCTGTTCCTGGTGGGAGGAATTCAAATATGAAGTTAAGTTACTTATTATTTCCCACAGTAAGAGATTATCCAAAATTCGAAATTCCAGTGTCCGACTTCTCCGTCAACAAATCCAGGAACTTTCGGCCACTTCCCCTAGCTCCCCCCAACTTTCGGACCTCAAAAATCAATTAAATGATTTAGTTTCCTCTTTCAATTTCGGCGTCAAAATCAGATCAAAAGCTGTTAATTTTAATTTTGATGAAAAACCCTCACGCTTCTTTTTTCAAAAGGAGAAGTCGCAGGCTCAGCGTAAAACCCTTGATTTTCTGACCTTAGAGGGTAAGGTCATTTCTGATTCTGATGAGTTATTATCTTCTGTTAAAAGTTTTTACAAGTCTTTATTTTCTGCTGAGCCCGTTAGTGACACTTATCTAGATTATTTTTTCTCTGATTTGCCTTCTCTTTCGTCTGATATTTCTTTGACCTTAGAAGGTCCGATTACTTTATTAGAAATTAAAGATGCCCTTAAGGGGATGAAAGATTTTTCTTCGCCGGGTTCGGACGGCTTACCGAAAGAATTTTATTTGAAATTTATCGATATTATTGGTTCTGATTTTGTTACTTATTTGAATACTTGTTTTTCTAATAATGTTCTATGTAATTCACAACGCCTTGCTTACATTTCTTTAATTTGTAAAGATCCAAATAATTCTGATAATCTTAAGTTCTGGCGTCCCATTTCTTTATTAAACCTTGATTACAAGATTATTTCTAAAGTTTTATGTAACAGATTAAACCCTATTATGTACCTTTTAGTTAAAAAAGACCAAACTTGTGCCGTTCCAGGGCGATCAATTTTAGACAATGCTCATTTATTACGCAATATTATTGATTATGTTAATTTTAAGAACCTTCCAGCTTTATTTTTATGCATTGATAACGAGAAAGCCTTTGATCGCGTTTCTCATGAATATTTATTTCGGCTTTTAGAAGTTTATAATTTTGGGCCTGTTTTTCGGAACTGGATCAAACTCTTGTACTCAGAGTCAAAAGCATCGGTTTTGGTAAACGGTTTTATTACGGAGGAGTTCGATTTGAAGAGGGGCGTCCATCAGGGCTGTGCCTTGTCGCCTCTCTTGTACGTCCTGTCGTTAGAGCCCCTGCTTAATAAGATTCGTGCAAAACCTGAAATTGTGGGGATATCACTCCCCGGTTCAAAAGAATCCGTTAAAATTTCAGCATATGCAGACGATATTACCTGCACTCTTAAATCAAGGCTTTCTGTAATTCAGATACTTAATTTGTGTGAGCTCTTTGGGACTGGCTCAGGGTCCAAGATCAACTTAATCAAGACGTATGGTTTGTGGCTTGGCCGCTGGGCCAGCTCCGAAGAGCCCACCTTATATTCTATCACAATGTTTTCGTCCATGAAAAAGATTATTGGTTTCCTTTTTGCATCAATCTTACCTTTTGATTTATGTATAGCAAATTTTAGACCTTTAGTTGATAAGATCATCAATGTTTTCAATCTCTGGAAAAATCGTCATCTTTCTTTTAAGGGTCGTTCTTTATTAATAACTGTCCTTGGTTTGTCTAAGTTATGGTATATTGGTTCAGTTCTTCCTTTGCCTCCTGAGTTACTTAAAATTATTAATCGTTCAGTTTATAATTTCTTTTGGGGCGGGTCACATGAATGTTTGAAAAGGGAGGTTTTAGTTAACTCTGTTGAGTATGGGGGTTATAATTTGGTTCACATTCCTTCTAAGTTGAAATCATTTTACATTATGCATATTAAACGTTTGGTTCAGTTACATGATTCTGATGAGTTTCCTTCTTGGGGTTATTTTGCTGTTTATTGGATTGGTTTATCTTTACGTTCTTTATGTCCTCATTTTGCCCGAAATTCCATCCCTCATTCATCATCGACTACCTATTTTTATGCCAATGTTATTTCTGCTTTTAAAGAATTACTTGTATTAAATCCGTCTGTAAATGTCCTTAGTTTGTCTAACAAACAAGTCTATATTATGTATGTAAATAGTGTTTGTGTTAAACCACCTATTCTTTCTTTATATCCAAAAGTTAATTTCCGTAATGTTTTTATTTCTATCAATTCACACATATTAGATTCTTCGGTTAAAAATTTTCTGTTCAAGATTACTCATCATATTTTGTACACTGGTTCATTTTTAAACCGTATTTGTAGAGAGCCCCGAAAATACCTTTGTTTATTTTGTGATGCTCAGTGGGAAACCATTGAGCATCTTTTCTTTAGTTGTCCTTTCGTTAAACCCCTTTGGTCCTATCTATCTAATTTCATTGAACGTTTTACTTTGCTTTCATTTAGATTCACTTTTTTGAATGTTATTTTCTCTGTTTTCACTTCTAGTGGAAACAGGTTTTATGATGATTTTGTTCTCTATCTTATTTCTCAGTTAAAGTGGGTCGTGTGGAAGTGCCGGAATGAGGTCAAGTACCACAACCGGACTTTCACACGCTCACGAATTATCTCCTTGTTTGAATCTTCTGTTCGTTCTCGTATTAGAGTTGATTTCTTCCGTTTTTCTTCTGATACTTTTTCTGATTTGTGGTCATGTGACCTCCGATTATGTTCCATTTTAAATGATCAAGTTCAGTTTCATTTTTAATAGTTTGTACTTACCTCATTATTCCTGCCATGTAAATATTCTCTTCTTTTGTCATTGTTATCCTGTAAATAAAACATGTGTAAATATAAATTGTATATAATTATAGATAAGGTAGTTAAGTATAGTTAAGATTAGTTTAAGGTTAGTTTAAGGTTAGTAGGTCTTTAAAATAAATTCGTAATAAATGTTGTATATAGTTAGTTAAGGTAGTTGGTAATTAGTTAAGGGTAAAGTAAGGCTGTCTGGTCGGCTACATCGTAGCGGGTCAGGCAGTCATTAGTGTAGTTAAGTTTTGGGAATAATTGTTTAGTTAAGAGGGAAAGGGTATGTTAGATTAATAGGGTTGGGTAGTTAAGTCTTTAATTCTCTTTGATAATATAACCATGTATTTGATAAATGTTTTTCTATAGATAAATTTAAAATTTCAATTGATTTAAAGTTAATAATTCATATATTGTTTTCAATTTCCCTTTGTATTTCTTTAGTTGGGGGCATCTTCTGTGATGTGTTTAATTTTAATCGCCCCCAAAACATTATGTTCTTAAATAATTGTACTTTGTTTTCCTGTAATAAACAGTTTTCACAAAAAAAAAAAAAAAAAGTATCTGTTCTTATCAGCTTAATATCTGATACGTCTTCCATTGGAAGGCATCGATATTAAACTGATTTTTGGAACTAGGCGAGAGATCTGGAGCTTGCTCCATCCCCGCCACGGGTCGACCCGGTATTGCAGTACTTCCGGGACTGGCCCACTACTTTAATTTAAATCAATAATAGACTTACATTTCGTTTACTTGCATTCTGATGCTTATTTTCTATATTTTCAGGTAAACATGAGCCTAATCCATAGTACATCGAAAACCCGTCCAGGGGGGGGTTAATGGGTATTATTGAAAACGTTAGCAGCAAGGTTTATAGATGTTCCGCAAGAAAAATAAAACATAAAAAGACTGATTACAGCACCCGGTGTTCCCAGGCGGTCACCCATCCAAGTACTAACCGGGCTCGACGTTGCTTAACTTCGGTGATCGGACGAGAACCGGTGTTTTCAACGTGATATGGCCGTAATCGAAAGATACAGGTAAAAACAGTCTTAAAAAGTAGAACGCTTTAGGTATAACACACAAACGCGCCATCCGATTTCATACTGGCTACTCCAAACCACTGTCCCCAACGGCCAACCACTGTCAAACTGGTCAGTTTGCATTCACACATCGTTTTCGGACTAATTACACTCACTTTTCAATGTTTTCCTTACTTATACAGTAATAACAAACCGCGCATGCTCACTCAACCCACTTCTACATACACCACATTGAAACAAGTTATACCGTTGTGTTCCTCTCGTCGGTCTGATTCCAATGAAACAAACCAGGGCCATATCCATCGATTACGTCCCGCTGAATTCCAATATCGATTTTCACCATTATGACGTCAGGCCATTGATGACGACGTTAACAACGCCGTTGCTAGAGGCAAGAAGGGTGATATTGGCCCCAAAACAACTTTAAATGCTCCGATTTGAATGCGGTTTTTTTCCGATACCACTAATAGATATGCGCCGCACTCGTTCATAACATATTTAGACCTCTCCTGGCAAAGGAAATAGTCGGGTATGAAATTACCTTGCATTTCGTTCAATTCACTGTTACCCATATATCACTATTTTCATATCCGATGATACTAAAAACATGAAAAACGATTGGATCGGGGTGCGCCATTACCTCGACTTGTCGAGGTATCGCTTCTCGGCCTTTTGGCTAAGATCAACCGTGAATAGATCTTGGAGCGATTTTTTTCTAGTATCTCCACATTCTGGGTGAGTTGGGTGGACGAAGTTTTTGTTTATTTATTTTTTTCAACAATCTGCTGAGCTGATCTATCACCAGTCTTCTCGGTGGTAAGAGCAAGGAGGGATGCCGTCCCATTCAGACCCGAGCCTGCTCAGGAGAACGGTGCGTCTGTCGCTGCTGGGAACACCACCTCCGATTGACAAAATCTACGACCTATTCGAGGAGAACTTTGCCAGGGCAGGAGTGACGGAGGATGAAATATTAGCCATCGGGCAGCTTAAAGGTAACAAGAACTGGCATGCCTGTTTTTCAAATTCTGTTTCATTTGATAATGTTCTTAAACTTTGTGATTTTCGACTCGGTTCATTTGATTGCGTTTGTTCCGTGTCTTCATTTGACAATTCTACTGTGCAAGTTAAGTTTCACTGGGTTCCATTTTCAGTTAGAGATTCTGGTTTCGCTTCTTTCGCTTCCCAGTTCGGTAAAGTTATTAAGGTTGAGAAGGCATTTCCGGGAAAAAAAAAATATGCTAGTTCTGTGAGGATCGTAACCATCGAGTGTTCTGAGTCTAATAAAGCAAAAATTCCTTATAATTGCGTCATTGACTCAATATACCCAGCATTAGTTTTGGTTCCTGGTAGAGACCCTAAATGTCTACGCTGCGGTCTTTTAGGCCACGTTAGGAGAGAATGTGTTACGCCTCAATGTGGAGTATGCCGTGCTTTCGGGCACAGTTCGAATGAACATGAGAGGCGGTTTTCCTCTTTCGCCGCCCGTGTTAGTCAAAGACCGTCCCGGGAGGTCGAAGAGGAAACAAGTATGGAGGAAACATTGGAGGAAGTTTCCTCCAACATTGTCAATGTAAGTGTACACCAACCCCCAAGTGGAATTTTACCTGTGCCTGTGCCCCCTAAATCCCCTGTGCTCCCTGTGCCTCCTGTGCCTACTAAATCTCTGCCAACCCCCCTCCCCCCTGTGCCTGAGGATTATGCTGAGGATAGTGTGAATGTTGAGGAAATCATTGGAGACGCCATGGATATGTCCGCTACTCCAAAGCGTCAGCGGTCCCCATCCCCACCCTCCACCATATCCCAAACTTATAGAGACTTGGCTCAAGGAAACAGAATTAATAACCCCTCCCCAAACTATTCACAATCTTCTCCGGACTCATTGCCTTATGACGGCAAGACATTACTTTCCTTTCTTTCTGACCAGGAGAGTTGCTCCGACTCGGAGGGGTTCACTGTGGTGAGGGACCGGCGCCGCTCGCGGCGTGGGTCTCCCCCCGCGGGGTCCCCTCTTAGGAAGAAGTGATTCTTCTGGTTAGAATATATTTAAGCAAAAGCTGGTTTAATTAACATTTCTGTCTGATTTTAAAACTACTGAAAAATTATGCAAGACCTTTCATTTCATTCGATTAATTGCAATGGTTTACTTTCTTTTCCTAAGTTTCCTAATTTATCCACTATTTGTAAATCTCTTAGTTATGATATTATTTTCCTCCAGGAAACTCATCTCAATTCACAGGATATTCAGAAATCCTGGGAGGTTTCCTGGGGGGGTAAATGCCTATTTTCATTTGGTTCCAATTTTTCTTGCGGGGTTGGGATTTTATTCCATCCCCGTTTATCGGTTGATTTTGTCAAAGTCCATAGGGACTTTGATGGTCGTTTACTTTATGTTGATTGTTCTGTTAATAATTTTCCTCTTCGTTTGCTGTCTGTTTATGCTCCTTGTTTGGAGAATGACAGGCGGGATTTCTTTCGTTCTTTGATTCCTCACTTAGTTTGTAGCCGGCCAATTATCTTGGCCGGTGATTTTAACTGCATTTTTGACCCGGGCCTCGACAAGGCTGGGGGCCAGCCTACCAGAGGCAGCGGTGGGTCCGAGGTCCTAAGGTCAATATGTCAGGACTTTTCTTTAGTTGATTCATTTCGTTATATTAATCCTCAGTTACCTTCATTTTCCTGGTCAAACAACAGAGTTAAATGCTTATTAGATCGTATTTTCATTAGTCAATCTCTAGTTAAACATTTAGTTAAGTCATATACATCTATTTGCTCATTATCTGATCATTTGTTTATTAATTCTTATTTGGTTTCATTGCCTAATTCTACCAGGGTCGGCCCAGGGTACTGGCATTGTAATGTTAGTACTTTGGACGACCCTGATTTTCTTTCTGATTTTTTAGATATCTGGTCTGTTTTTTCGTCAGTGGCAGATTATTCCTGTTCCTGGTGGGAGGAATTCAAATATGAAGTTAAGTTACTTATTATTTCCCACAGTAAGAGATTATCCAAAATTCGAAATTCCAGTGTCCGACTTCTCCGTCAACAAATCCAGGAACTTTCGGCCACTTCCCCTAGCTCCCCCCAACTTTCGGACCTCAAAAATCAATTAAATGATTTAGTTTCCTCTTTCAATTTCGGCGTCAAAATCAGATCAAAAGCTGTTAATTTTAATTTTGATGAAAAACCCTCACGCTTCTTTTTTCAAAAGGAGAAGTCGCAGGCTCAGCGTAAAACCCTTGATTTTCTGACCTTAGAGGGTAAGGTCATTTCTGATTCTGATGAGTTATTATCTTCTGTTAAAAGTTTTTACAAGTCTTTATTTTCTGCTGAGCCCGTTAGTGACACTTATCTAGATTATTTTTTCTCTGATTTGCCTTCTCTTTCGTCTGATATTTCTTTGACCTTAGAAGGTCCGATTACTTTATTAGAAATTAAAGATGCCCTTAAGGGGATGAAAGATTTTTCTTCGCCGGGTTCGGACGGCTTACCGAAAGAATTTTATTTGAAATTTATCGATATTATTGGTTCTGATTTTGTTACTTATTTGAATACTTGTTTTTCTAATAATGTTCTATGTAATTCACAACGCCTCGCTTACATTTCTTTAATTTGTAAAGATCCAAATAATTCTGATAATCTTAAGTTCTGGCGTCCCATTTCTTTATTAAACCTTGATTACAAGATTATTTCTAAAGTTTTATGTAACAGATTAAACCCTATTATGTACCTTTTAGTTAAAAAAGACCAAACTTGTGCCGTTCCAGGGCGATCAATTTTAGACAATGCTCATTTATTACGCAATATTATTGATTATGTTAATTTTAAGAACCTTCCAGCTTTATTTTTATGCATTGATAACGAGAAAGCCTTTGATCGCGTTTCTCATGAATATTTATTTCGGCTTTTAGAAGTTTATAATTTTGGGCCTGTTTTTCGGAACTGGATCAAACTCTTGTACTCAGAGTCAAAAGCATCGGTTTTGGTAAACGGTTTTATTACGGAGGAGTTCGATTTGAAGAGGGGCGTCCATCAGGGCTGTGCCTTGTCGCCTCTCTTGTACGTCCTGTCGTTAGAGCCCCTGCTTAATAAGATTCGTGCAAAACCTGAAATTGTGGGGATATCACTCCCCGGTTCAAAAGAATCCGTTAAAATTTCAGCATATGCAGACGATATTACCTGCACTCTTAAATCAAGGCTTTCTGTAATTCAGATACTTAATTTGTGTGAGCTCTTTGGGACTGGCTCAGGGTCCAAGATCAACTTAATCAAGACGTATGGTTTGTGGCTTGGCCGCTGGGCCAGCTCCGAAGAGCCCACCTTATATTCTATCACAATGTTTTCGTCCATGAAAAAGATTATTGGTTTCCTTTTTGCATCAATCTTACCTTTTGATTTATGTATAGCAAATTTTAGACCTTTAGTTGATAAGATCATCAATGTTTTCAATCTCTGGAAAAATCGTCATCTTTCTTTTAAGGGTCGTTCTTTATTAATAACTGTCCTTGGTTTGTCTAAGTTATGGTATATTGGTTCAGTTCTTCCTTTGCCTCCTGAGTTACTTAAAATTATTAATCGTTCAGTTTATAATTTCTTTTGGGGCGGGTCACATGAATGTTTGAAAAGGGAGGTTTTAGTTAACTCTGTTGAGTATGGGAGTTATAATTTGGTTCACATTCCTTCTAAGTTGAAATCATTTTACATTATGCATATTAAACGTTTGGTTCAGTTACATGATTCTGATGAGTTTCCTTCTTGGGGTTATTTTGCTGTTTATTGGATTGGTTTATCTTTACGTTCTTTATGTCCTCATTTTGCCCGAAATTCCATCCCTCATTCATCATCGACTACCTATTTTTATGCCAATGTTATTTCTGCTTTTAAAGAATTACTTGTATTAAATCCGTCTGTAAATGTCCTTAGTTTGTCTAACAAACAAGTGTATATTATATATGTAAATAGTGTTTGTGTTAAACCACCTATTCTTTCTTTATATCCAAAAGTTAATTTCCGTAATGTTTTTATTTCTATCAATTCACACATATTAGATTCTTCGGTTAAAAATTTTCTGTTCAAGATTACTCATCATATTTTGTACACTGGTTCATTTTTAAACCGTATTTGTAGAGAGCCCCGAAAATACCTTTGTTTATTTTGTGATGCTCAGTGGGAAACCATTGAGCATCTTTTCTTTAGTTGTCCTTTCGTTAAACCCCTTTGGTCCTATCTATCTAATTTCATTGAACGTTTTACTTTGCTTTCATTTAGATTCACTTTTTTGAATGTTATTTTCTCTGTTTTCACTTCTAGTGGAAACAGGTTTTATGATGATTTTGTTCTCTATCTTATTTCTCAGTTAAAGTGGGTCGTGTGGAAGTGCCGGAATGAGGTCAAGTACCACAACCGGACTTTCACACGCTCACGAATTATCTCCTTGTTTGAATCTTCTGTTCGTTCTCGTATTAGAGTTGATTTCTTCCGTTTTTCTTCTGATACTTTTTCTGATTTGTGGTCATGTGACCTCCGATTATGTTCCATTTTAAATGATCAAGTTCAGTTTCATTTTTAATAGTTTGTACTTACCTCATTATTCCTGCCATGTAAATATTCTCTTCTTTTGTCATTGTTATCCTGTAAATAAAACATGTGTAAATATAAATTGTATATAATTATAGATAAGGTAGTTAAGTATAGTTAAGATTAGTTTAAGGTTAGTTTAAGGTTAGTAGGTCTTTAAAATAAATTCGTAATAAATGTTGTATATAGTTAGTTAAGGTAGTTGGTAATTAGTTAAGGGTAAAGTAAGGCTGTCTGGTCGGCTACATCGTAGCGGGTCAGGCAGTCATTAGTGTAGTTAAGTTTTGGGAATAATTGTTTAGTTAAGAGGGAAAGGGTATGTTAGATTAATAGGGTTGGGTAGTTAAGTCTTTATTTCTCTTTGATAATATAACCATGTATTTGATAAATGTTTTTCTATAGATAAATTTAAAATTTCAATTGATTTAAAGTTAATAATTCATATATTGTTTTCAATTTCCCTTTGTATTTCTTTAGTTGGGGGCATCTTCTGTGATGTGTTTAATTTTAATCGCCCCCAAAACATTATGTTCTTAAATAATTGTACTTTGTTTTCCTGTAATAAACATTTTTCACAAAAAAAAAAAAAAAAAAAAAAAAAAAAAAGTATCTGTTCTTATCAGCTTAATATCTGATACGTCTTCCATTGGAAGGCATCGATATTAAACTGATTTTTGGAACTAGGCGAGAGATCTGGAGCTTGCTCCATCCCCGCCACGGGTCGACCCGGTATTGCAGTACTTCCGGGACTGGCCCACTACTTTAATTTAAATCAATAATAGACTTACATTTCGTTTACTTGCATTCTGATGCTTATTTTCTATATTTTCAGGTAAACATGAGCCTAATCCATAGTACATCGAAAACCCGTCCAGGGGGGGTTAATGGGTATTATTGAAAACGTTAGCAGCAAGGTTTATAGATGTTCCGCAAGAAAAATAAAACATAAAAAGACTGATTACAGCACCCGGTGTTCCCAGGCGGTCACCCATCCAAGTACTAACCGGGCTCGACGTTGCTTAACTTCGGTGATCGGACGAGAACCGGTGTTTTCAACGTGATATGGCCGTAATCGAAAGATACAGGTAAAAACAGTCTTAAAAAGTAGAACGCTTTAGGTATAACACACAAACGCGCCATCCGATTTCATACTGGCTACTCCAAACCACTGTCCCCAACGGCCAACCACTGTCAAACTGGTCAGTTTGCATTCACACATCGTTTTCGGACTAATTACACTCACTTTTCAATGTTTTCCTTACTTATACAGTAATAACAAACCGCGCATGCTCACTCAACCCACTTCTACATACACCACATTGAAACAAGTTATACCGTTGTGTTCCTCTCGTCGGTCTGATTCCAATGAAACAAACCAGGGCCATATCCATCGATTACGTCCCGCTGAATTCCAATATCGATTTTCACCATTATGACGTCAGGCCATTGATGACGACGTTAACAACGCCGTTGCTAGAGGCAAGAAGGGTGATATTGGCCCCAAAACAACTTTAAATGCTCCGATTTGAATGCGGTTTTTTTCCGATACCACTAATAGATATGCGCCGCACTCGTTCATAACATATTTAGACCTCTCCTGGCAAAGGAAATAGTCGGGTATGAAATTACCTTGCATTTCGTTCAATTCACTGTTACCCATATATCACTATTTTCATATCCGATGATACTAAAAACATGAAAAACGATTGGATCGGGGTGCGCCATTACCTCGACTTGTCGAGGTATCGCTTCTCGGCCTTTTGGCTAAGATACCAACATAGCGATCTGGGGACACGAGTCAGAACATAGTGCCACCTCCTGGACCTTACTGACTGAAGTTCAGCTACGTACGTTTCACGTTCAACCAGTTGAACGGAGGGCCCATTGTCGGGACTCCCCGAATAAAGAACATTTGTATGTGTGATTGTGTCCTGCGAGCAGGCAGAGAGAATGTCGAACGGGATTGATTTAGGTCTTTTAAAGAAAACAGTGAGGCTCACTTTAACCGGGTCTTCACCACCTTCTCTGGAAGTCATTGATTGTCTTCTTGAAGCTTTCAAAAATGTTGGAGTAAAAGAAGAAGACATCATGGGCCTTGGCCACTTAAAAGGAAGAGTATGGCATGCGTGCTTTGAGTCCTCTAGGGCTTATGAAGCAGTTTTGAAATTGCATGATTTCCGGATTGGCAAAAGGGACTGTGTTGTGTCCGTCACTAGTTTCTCGAAATCTACATTCCAAGTAAAGTTTTATCAAGTCCCTCTTTTCGTGAGGCATAGCGAGATCGGAGCCTTCTTAGCCCCCTTTGGCAAGGTGATGAAGATCGATTTCCAGCCCCAACGGAACAAGGGTTTCGTTACACCTGTCCGGGTGGCAACGATAGAAACATCTGAAGAGAATCGGTCAAAAATTCCTTACAGTTGCATTATCAGCGACTACTCTATTCTGGTGATGGTGGATGGCCGTGAACCGAAGTGCTTGCGCTGCGGTAAGATCGGCCATGTCCGTAGAGACTGTGACGCTGTTTGTTGCACAAAGTGCAGATCCTTTAATCATACCACTGACAACCATCCCGTGTTCAAATCTCAATCATTTGCTGATCGGGTCAAAGGTCGCCCATCCAGGGAACCTGAGCCTGAGCCTGAGCCTGAAGCCACCTCTGAGCCTGAAACCACCTCTGAGCAGATTGCTCCCGATGCCGAGACGTCAGAAGAGCCGGAATCTTCTGATTACCCCGCTCCAGCGAGTGCATGTGATACCATGGATGAGCCTACCACCCCTCTGAACCAAATGGATCTTTCTCCAACCATCTCCCCGACATACCGACAGATGCAATACGGCAATGAGTGCGAGCTGGAGGATGACCCTCCTTACTTTCAGGACTCTCCTTCACCTGACCGATCTATCACAATGTTTTCCATGTTGACTGACCAGGATGCTTCTGCTGATCTGGAGGGTTTCACGGAGGTAAGGGGGAGGCGAAATAAAAGGCGCAACTCCCCCACCTCTGTGTCTCCCATACGGAAGAAGTAGACCTCCTGGTCGATTCTCGGAAGATGAAATCTTCTGTCCTAGATTTTTGAAGAGTTGTCTGTGTTAGGTCTGAAAAAATAAAAAATAATTAAAAATAGATATAATGGGGTCTTTAAATTTTCATACAATAAATTGTAATGGGCTTCGGGATGTTGTGAAACGCCAGAATTTTTTCTCTCTATTTTCTGTTATGAATCTTGATGTGGTGTTTATTCAGGAAACCCACTTGGATAA
Organism: Lepidochitona cinerea; assembly: GCA_963971465.1. Taxonomy (NCBI): domain Eukaryota; kingdom Metazoa; phylum Mollusca; class Polyplacophora; order Chitonida; family Tonicellidae; genus Lepidochitona; species Lepidochitona cinerea. The sequence goes on along the minus strand of OZ020555.1, from coordinate 6,573,261 downwards.
AAAATCTACAGAAGACCAGTGGTTGTCATCTTTTCCTGGTAAATGTTTTTTTTCATATGGTTCCCCTCATTCACGGGGTGTGGGGATTGTTTTTGGTCCACATATAAATGTTAAAATAGAGAAGATACAAAGAGATTTCGAAGGGCGGTTTTTGGCATTAGATTGTATTTTTGATAACTTTTCTGTTAGACTGGTGGCGATATATGCCCCATCCTTAGAAAAGGATAGGAGAGATTTTTTTGATAACCTTCCTTCTATTTTGGTAACGAAGCATCCAATTGTTCTAGCAGGAGATTTTAATTGTGTGTTTAACCCTGATATTGATAAGATAGGTGGTAACCCAAATAGAAGTCTTGGGGGCAGTGATCTGCTGAAAAAGCTATGTACAGATTTTTCCCTGGTAGACTCTTACAGGTTTTTACATAAGAGTAATACAGCTACCTCATGGTCTAGCTCCTCTGTTTCTTGTTTACTGGATAGAATTTTCGTTTCTACTTCGATTGTAAACAATATCGTTTCATCAGAAATCTCACCATGTAGTTTTTCAGATCATAGCTTTGTTAACACCACTCTTTCAGATCTTCATATTAACACCAAAGGCCCTGGCTACTGGAAATGTAATGTATCTGTTTTGGGCGATGACGACTTCCGAGAAGAGTTTGCTGAGATGTGGGTTGTCTTTAACACCGCTTGTAATCTTTCACATGCCTGGTGGGAAGATTTCAAAAAAGAAACCAAGGCTCTTATTATTAAGCATAGCAAAAGGTTGTCGGATGTTCGCCGTCGCTCAATCAGAGACATCAAGCGGAGGATCTTTTCTTTGAATCAAGCTGATCCGCTATCCCCTAATGTAAATGTTTTAAAAGAAGAACTAAATGAGCTATTGTCCGCCTTCAATGATGGTGTTAAGATCCGTTCAAAATGTATCAATTTTAATTATGACGACAAACCGTCAAGGTATTTTTTCAATAAGGAAAAACAAAGAGCTCAAAACAAAAACATCTCTTCAATTGTTGTAAACGACAATGCGTACCATACTACAGAAGAAATTGTTCCTGTTGTTAAGGATTTTTACACAGATCTTTTTTCTGCAGAGTCCATCTCTGATACAATGTGTGATTTTTTCTTTTCTGACTTGTCCATTCTGTCAAATGACGAGAGTGAATCTCTGGAGGGACCGGTGACTCTTGAGGAGGTCCGGCTGGCTCTGGGTGGTATGAAGAGTTTTTCGTCCCCGGGGTCGGACGGGCTTCCAATGGAGTTTTATCGATCATTTTTGGACTTGATCGGTCCAACTTTTGTTAAATATATCAATCATTGCTTTGATGGCTCATTGTTAGCGCCTTCTCAGAGGTTCAGCTTAATATCTCTTATCTGTAAAGACCCCTCCAATTCAGAAAACCTAAAAAATTGGAGACCAATTTCATTGTTAAACTTAGACTACAAAATAATATCAAAGGTAATGTGTAACAGGTTAAACAATGTTATGTCATCTTTAATCCATGTAGATCAGTCTTGTGCAGTCCCCAACAGATCTATTTTAGATAATTGTCATCTTTTACGAAACATTATGGATTACGTCACATTTAAAGACTTACCTGCTCTGTTCCTTTGTGTTGACAACGAGAAAGCCTTTGACCGCGTTTCACACAACTACCTTTTTCGGCTGCTAGAAACTTTGAATTTCGGAACGTCATTTCGGAAATGGATTAAGCTCTTATATTGTGAGTCAAAAGCATCGGTTTTAGTCAACGGTTTTATTTCTGACGAGTTCCCATTGGGACGGGGCGTCCATCAGGGCTGCGCCTTGAGTCCTCTCCTCTACGTCCTCGCCTTGGAACCCCTCCTTAATCAAATACGTTCAAAACCTGAAATTGTGGGGATTAGCCTCCCTGGTTCAAACCTTAAAGTCAAATTGACAGCATACGCAGACGACGTTACCTGCACCCTCTCGACGAGGCTTTCTCTTGTTCATGTTATAAATCTTTTCGAGCTGTTTTCTTTTGCCTCTGGGTCCAAAATAAATCTTATTAAGACGTATGGTTTGTGGTTAGGCCGTTGGGCCAATTGTGTAGAGGATTTGCACGGAATAACCATGTTTAACAGCTGTAAGAAGATTCTGGGTGTTTTTATTAGTCCTCATAATTTTTCTACCAGATTTAACTTTGATAAATGTATAGAAAAGATAGAGTCAGTTTTCAACCTTTGGAAAGGTAGACACTTGTGCTTTCGGGGCAAATCCATCCTGGTTAACTCCCTTGCTTTGGCCAAACTGTGGTATTTGGCGTCCGTATGTACCTTGCCGGAAAGCGTATGTAAAAAGATAAACTCTGTTCTCTTCAGATTTTTTTGGGGTAGTCCCCATGAATGTATAGCTAGGAAGGTTCTGTACATGCCCTACGGGCAAGGTGGTTTTGGTGTTGTACACCTACAGTCTAAGATATCTGCTCTTCATATTATGCATGTAAGGAGGTTGCTTTTGCAATTCAATTCCCCAACGCCTCATCCGTGGGTGTTTTTTGCGGTCTATTTTGTTGGCATGCCACTAAGGAAGTTTAGTCCCCTAATGGCTAAAAATACTATTCCTCATGCGTCCTCAATTCCAGAATTTTATTCTTCCGTTTTGTGTTCTTTAAGAAGATATCTACTGCTTGACTCTGATCCCGATTTTGGTCAGCTCACATGTAAAAGGGTATATGTGTCCCTTGTGAGCCATATCGCTATCCCACCACCAGTTGTTAAACTTTTTTCTTTCGTTAATTTACCCGAATCTTTTAAAAATGTTTGTAACCCCATTTTGGAAAATAATATTAAAGATTTTCTGTATAAGATTACCAACCGAATACTCTACACCGGTGATTTCTTAACAAGGATCTGTAGACTCAATAGGGAAATCAAATGTTATTTTTGTAGAAAGTCCAGGGAAACTTTGGAACATTTATTTTTTCATTGCCCCACTGTACATCCTTTATGGCTTTTTTTGTCAGATTTTCTAACGAAATGCACAGGTATGAATGTAAAATTTACTGTCCATGGGATTCTTTTTAGTTGCTTTAGCAAATGTAAAAACCATTTCTTTAACGATTTTTTTCTATATTGTATTTCTTTATTAAAGTGGACCATATGGTCCTGTAGGAATGACATTAAATTTAGAAATTTAGCATTTGTATCAGAAGATATCCAATCTCGTTTCAAATTGTTATTAAGGAAACGCATCAAATTAGATGTTCACAGACTAGAACCACTAGTGTTCTCAGACGTTTGGTCTTGTGACCTTAGACTGGTATCCGTTATGGATAACCAGTTGCATTTTCATATGCTGTAAATACAAACTTTTACTTACCTTCGTCTGGGTCCGAGGATCTCCCTGCCGGTTCCAGTACCTGAAAGAAAACAAGAATGAACACAATTGTAAATATATTCATGTAAAAGAGGCATATCTGTGATAATTTTAATTGAATTTAATTTTTAACTGGCCTCTTACTGTGTTTTTTGTAAATGTTTTCTATGGTAATAAAGTTTTATTCAAAGAAAAAAAAAAAAAAGTATCTGTTCTTATCAGCTTAATATCTGATACGTCTTCCATTGGAAGGCATCGATATTAAACTGATTTTTGGAACTAGGCGAGAGATCTGGAGCTTGCTCCATCCCCGCCACGGGTCGACCCGGTATTGCAGTACTTCCGGGACTGGCCCACTACTTTAATTTAAATCAATAATAGACTTACATTTCGTTTACTTGCATTCTGATGCTTATTTTCTATATTTTCAGGTAAACATGAGCCTAATCCATAGTACATCGAAAACCCGTCCAGGGGGGGTTAATGGGTATTATTGAAAACGTTAGCAGCAAGGTTTATAGATGTTCCGCAAGAAAAATAAAACATAAAAAGACTGATTACAGCACCCGGTGTTCCCAGGCGGTCACCCATCCAAGTACTAACCGGGCTCGACGTTGCTTAACTTCGGTGATCGGACGAGAACCGGTGTTTTCAACGTGATATGGCCGTAATCGAAAGATACAGGTAAAAACAGTCTTAAAAAGTAGAACGCTTTAGGTATAACACACAAACGCGCCATCCGATTTCATACTGGCTACTCCAAACCACTGTCCCCAACGGCCAACCACTGTCAAACTGGTCAGTTTGCATTCACACATCGTTTTCGGACTAATTACACTCACTTTTCAATGTTTTCCTTACTTATACAGTAATAACAAACCGCGCATGCTCACTCAACCCACTTCTACATACACCACATTGAAACAAGTTATACCGTTGTGTTCCTCTCGTCGGTCTGATTCCAATGAAACAAACCAGGGCCATATCCATCGATTACGTCCCGCTGAATTCCAATATCGATTTTCACCATTATGACGTCAGGCCATTGATGACGACGTTAACAACGCCGTTGCTAGAGGCAAGAAGGGTGATATTGGCCCCAAAACAACTTTAAATGCTCCGATTTGAATGCGGTTTTTTTCCGATACCACTAATAGATATGCGCCGCACTCGTTCATAACATATTTAGACCTCTCCTGGCAAAGGAAATAGTCGGGTATGAAATTACCTTGCATTTCGTTCAATTCACTGTTACCCATATATCACTATTTTCATATCCGATGATACTAAAAACATGAAAAACGATTGGATCGGGGTGCGCCATTACCTCGACTTGTCGAGGTATCGCTTCTCGGCCTTTTGGCTAAGGCTATAGGACATTTGTTTAATAGCGATTTTAGTATCTCCACATTTTGGGTGAGTTTTGTGGATGAAGTTTTAGTTCCTGTTTTTTTTTCTCCCCTCTCCTCACTGCGAGTCTACTCCACCAGTCTTCCCGGTGGTTGTAGTTTTACAGGATGTCAAGCCATGTGGATTTAGGACTCCTCAAGAAGACTGTTCGCCTGACGCTGACCGGGACCATTCCACCTATTCAAGACATCTACGACTTATTCGAGGAGGCATTTCTACAAGCCGGAGTTAAGGACGACAAGATAGTGGCCTTAGGACAATTAAAAGGTAACCGAAATTGGCATTGTGTTTTTTTGGATTCCGTTTCTTATGACTCAGTTTTGCGTATGCATGATTTTCGATTAGGTGCTTATGATTGTGTTTGTTCTGTTTCGGCCTTTAACAAGTCAACCGTTTCCGTAAAATTTTTTTGGGTCCCGTGCACTGTCCGTGACGCAGGTTTTGGAGTGTTCTGTGCACAGTTCGGCAAGGTCCTCAAAATTGAGAGGAATTTCCCAAGAGGAAAGAAATATTCCAATTCAGTGCGGACTGTGACATTAGAGTGCTCCGAAGACCAGAAAGCTAGAATCCCCTATAACTGTATTATTGATAATCAGTACCCGGCCTTGGTAATGGTCCATGGTCGGGAACCCAAATGTCTAAAGTGTGGTGTTATCGGTCATCTACGGCGAGATTGCTCCACCCCCCAGTGCGCCAAGTGCAATTCTTTTCACCATTCCACGGAAAATCACCCTGAACCAAAGTGGCGATCTTTCGCTGACAGGGTCAGAGGTTCCGCCCCCGCCCCACCCCCATCTGTGGTTCCAGACCCCCCAGAGGAACTCGACGTCGACTTTGACGATGTCGTCGAGGAGGCCTTGCACACCCCCCTGGTCAGTGAGGACGAAGGTCCCGCCCCCTCGGTTGAGATGGATGAAACACCTGCCCCCCCTATCAATCACCAAGCAGAGGACAATACCACTTGTAGTAAACCATCAACTCCAGTATCTCCCCAAGGACCTGCTTACTCTGGAACAATTTCCCCCACATATGAGAGGTTAGGTCGAGGCAACTTCTGCAAAAATGACTCTAATTTTGATTATAACCTTGATTCTCCTTCACCCGATCGATCATATACTTTGTTGTCCTTGGTCCCTGATCAGGGAATTGCTTCTGAGGAGGAGGGGTACACTGTGGTTAGGGAGCGTCGTAAGAAACGCCGCCAGCCCAACACCTCAGTGTCCCCTCTTAAGAAGAAGTAATTCTTCTGGTCAGCCCAAGTTTACACTTTTTTATGTCAGTTAGATTAATTATACTTTAATTATCAACCATGCAGGATCTTTCTTTTCATTCTATTAATTGTAATGGTTTACTTTCTTATCCTAAGTTTCCTAATTTATCTACAATATGTAGTTCTTTGAGTTATGATATTATTTTCCTTCAGGAGACTCACCTCGATTCTGAGGTTATCCAAAGGTCTTGGGAGTCTACCTGGGGGGGTAAATGTTTATTTTCTTATGGCTCTAATTTTTCTCGGGGGGTGGGCATTTTGTTCCATCCTCGTTTATCTGTTGAGTTTGTTAAAGTCCATAGGGACTTTGACGGTCGTCTTCTTTATGTTGATTGTTCTATTAATAATTTTGATTTGCGTTTGCTGTCTGTTTATGCTCCTTGTTTGGAGCATGACAGGCGGGATTTTTTTCGTTCATTGATTCCACATTTAGTTTGCAGCCGGCCAATTATACTGGCCGGTGATTTTAACTGCATACTTGACCCGGGCCTCGACAAGGCTGGGGGCCAGCCTACCAGAGGCAGCGGTGGGTCCGAGGTCCTAAGGTCAATATGTCAGGATTTCTCTTTAGTTGATTCATTTCGTTATATCAATCCTCAGTTACCTGCTTTCTCATGGAAAAATAGTAATATAAAATGTTTATTAGACAGAATATTTATAAGTTCATCTTTAGTTAAGTATTTACGTACCTCTGATATAACTATATGTTCAATTTCCGACCATTTGTTTATTAACTCATATTTTGTTTCTCTGCCTAATTCTACCAGGGTCGGCCCAGGGTACTGGCATTGTAATGTTAGTACCTTGGACGACCCTGATTTTCTTTCTGATTTTTTAGACTTGTGGTCTGTTTTTTCGGCTGTAGCAGATCGATCCTGTTCCTGGTGGGAGGAATTTAAACAAGAAGTTAAGTTGCTTATTATTTCCCACAGTAAGAGACTATCTAAAATTCGAAATTCCAGTGTCCGACTTCTCCGTCAGCAAATTCAGGAACTTTCGGCAACCTCCCCTAGCTCCCCCCAACTTTCGGACCTCAAAAATGAGTTAAATGATTTAGTTTCCTCTTTCAATTTCGGTGTCAAAATCAGATCAAAAGCTGTTAATTTTAATTTTGATGAAAAACCCTCGCGCTTCTTTTTCCAAAAGGAGAAGTCGCAGGCTCAGCGTAAAACCCTTGAGTTTCTGACCATTGAGGGTAAGGTCATTTCTGATTCTGATGAGTTGTTATCTTCTGTTCGGGATTTCTATAAGTCTTTATTTTCTGCTGAGCCTGTTAGTGACACTTATCTTGATTATTTTTTCTCTGATTTGCCTTCTCTTTCTTTGAATGATTCCCAGGCTCTTGAGGGCCCTATTACCTTAAACGAAGTTAAGGAAGCCCTTAAGGGCATGAAAGATTTTTCGTCGCCTGGTTCTGACGGGCTTCCAAAGGAGTTTTATTTAAAATTTATTGATTTACTTGGAAAAGATTTAGTTATTTACCTTAATAATTGTTTTTCTCTCAATCAATTATCCAACTCTCAACGTTTGTGTTATATTTCTTTAATTTGTAAGGACAAAAACAATGCAGATAATCTTAAGTTTTGGCGTCCTATTTCTTTGCTTAATTTAGATTTTAAAATTATTTCCAAAGTTTTGTGTAATCGTTTGAATTCTGTTATGAATATCTTAATTAACAAAGATCAGACATGTGCCGTACAAGGGAGATCTATTCTTGATAACGCTCATCTTTTAAGAAACATTATTGATTTTGTAAATTTAAAAAACTTACCTGCTTTGTTTCTCTGTATTGATAATGAGAAAGCCTTTGATCGCGTTTCCCATGAATATTTGTTTCGGCTCCTTGAGGTTTATAATTTCGGCCCTACCTTTCGGAAGTGGATCAAACTCCTGTATTCGGAGTCAAAAGCCTCGGTTTTGGTAAACGGTTTTATTTCGGAGGAGTTCTCTTTGAATAGGGGCGTGCATCAGGGCTGTCCGCTTTCGCCTCTTTTGTACGTCCTGTCGTTAGAGCCCTTACTTAATAAAATTCGTGCAAAACCCGAAATTGAGGGTATCTCACTACCCGGTTCAAAAGAAGTTGTAAAAATTTCAGCTTATGCGGACGATATTACCTGCATCCTTAAATCAAGGCTTTCTGTGATTCATATCATTAATTTGTGTGAGCTCTTCGGGACTGGCTCAGGGTCCAAGATCAACCTAATCAAGACGTATGGTTTGTGGCTTGGCCGCTGGGCCAGCTCCGAAGAGCCCATCTTATATTCAATTACTATGCATTCTTCGTTGAAAAAGATTATTGGGTTTCATTTGGGTTCTTTTGCACCGATTGATTTATGTAATGCTAATTTTAGACCATTAGTGGATAAAATCATCAATGTTTTGAATCTGTGGAAAAATCGTCATCTTTCATTTAAGGGCCGTTCTTTATTAATAAGTGTCCTTGGTTTGTCTAAGTTATGGTATATTGGTTCAGTTCTTCCTTTACCTCCTGAGTTACTTAAAGTTATTAATCATTCAGTTTATAATTTCTTTTGGGGCGGGTCACATGAATGTTTGAAAAGGGAGGTTTTAGTTAACTCTGTTGAGTCTGGGGGTTATAATTTGGTTCATATTCCTTCTAAGTTGAAATCATTTTACATTATGCATATTAAACGTTTGGTTCAGTTACATGATTCTGATGAGTTTCCTTCTTGGGGTTATTTTGCTATTTATTGGATTGGTTTATCTTTACGTTCTTTATGCCCTCAGTTTGCCCGAAATTCCATTCCTCATTCATCATCATCAACCTATTTTTATTCTAAAGTTATGTCTGCATATAAAGAATTGCTTATATTAAATCCCTCTGTTGATATTCTTATTTTGTCCACAAAGCAAGTTTATGTTATGTTTGTAAACAACATTTCTGTTAAACCACCGGTTATTTCTTTATATTCCCAGATTAACTTTCGTAATGTTTTCCTTTCTATAAATTCACATATATTAGATTCTTCTGTTAAAAACTTTTTATTTAAGGTCGTTCATCATATCTTATATACCGGTTCATTTTTAAATCGAATATGTAGGGAACCGAGGAAATATTTGTGTTTATTTTGCGGTGCCCATTGGGAGACTATTGAGCATCTTTTCTTCAGTTGTTCTTTTGTTAAACCTCTTTGGGATTATTTGTCTGATTTTATCAAACGTTTTACTTTGCTTTCTTTCAGATTTACTTTTATGAACGTTATTTTCTCTGTTTTCACTTCTAGTGGAAACAGGTTTTATGATGATTTTGTTCTTTATCTTATTTCTCAGTTAAAGTGGGTCGTGTGGAAGTGTCGGAATGAGGTCAAGTACCACAACCGGACTTTCACACGCTCACGAATTATCTCCTTGTTTGAAGCTTCAGTTCGTTCTCGTATTAGAGTTGATTTTTTTCGTTTTTCTTCCGATAAGTTTTCTGACGTGTGGTCATGTGACCTCCGATTATGTTCAGTTGTAAACGACCAGGTTCAGTTTTATTTTTAATTTATTTTCAATTTATTTTAAATATATAATACTTACCTCAATATTCTTGACATAAACTGTACATATCCTCATTGCTGTTACCCTGTAAAATAAAATATGTAGATTGAAAGTGTATATATATATATAATTAAGATAGTTATTTAGTAAGTATAGTTAAGATAGTTAAGGTTAGTTCTGGTTAGTTAAGGTTAGTTAAGGTTAGTTAAGGTTAGTTTAAGGTTAATTAAGGTTAGTTTAAGGCTAGTTAATTTAGTTAGTTTTTAGTTAAGGTTAATTAAGGTATAAAGTAGGGCTGTCTGGTCGGCTACATAGTAGCGGGCCAGGCAGTCATTAGAGTATTTAAGATTAGTTAAGGTCGGGAAATGGGTGTCAATATTGTGGGAAGGGTGTGTTAACTTAAAAGGGTCGGGTAGTTAAGGGTTTATTTTCTTTTTGATAATATAACCAATTCTTTGATAAATGTTTTTGTGTATAAAAATATAAATATTAAATTGATTCAAAATTAATAATTCATATATTGTTTTCGATTTTCCTGTGTATTTCTTTAGTTGGGGGCCTCTCTTGTGATGTGCTTAATTTTAATCGCCCCCCAATTCTGTAAATAAATGAATGTAATCTATCTGAAAATAAACATTTTTCACAAAAAAAAAAAAAAAAAAGTATCTGTTCTTATCAGCTTAATATCTGATACGTCTTCCATTGGAAGGCATCGATATTAAACTGATTTTTGGAACTAGGCGAGAGATCTGGAGCTTGCTCCATCCCCGCCACGGGTCGACCCGGTATTGCAGTACTTCCGGGACTGGCCCACTACTTTAATTTAAATCAATAATAGACTTACATTTCGTTTACTTGCATTCTGATGCTTATTTTCTATATTTTCAGGTAAACATGAGCCTAATCCATAGTACATCGAAAACCCGTCCAGGGGGGGTTAATGGGTATTATTGAAAACGTTAGCAGCAAGGTTTATAGATGTTCCGCAAGAAAAATAAAACATAAAAAGACTGATTACAGCACCCGGTGTTCCCAGGCGGTCACCCATCCAAGTACTAACCGGGCTCGACGTTGCTTAACTTCGGTGATCGGACGAGAACCGGTGTTTTCAACGTGATATGGCCGTAATCGAAAGATACAGGTAAAAACAGTCTTAAAAAGTAGAACGCTTTAGGTATAACACACAAACGCGCCATCCGATTTCATACTGGCTACTCCAAACCACTGTCCCCAACGGCCAACCACTGTCAAACTGGTCAGTTTGCATTCACACATCGTTTTCGGACTAATTACACTCACTTTTCAATGTTTTCCTTACTTATACAGTAATAACAAACCGCGCATGCTCACTCAACCCACTTCTACATACACCACATTGAAACAAGTTATACCGTTGTGTTCCTCTCGTCGGTCTGATTCCAATGAAACAAACCAGGGCCATATCCATCGATTACGTCCCGCTGAATTCCAATATCGATTTTCACCATTATGACGTCAGGCCATTGATGACGACGTTAACAACGCCGTTGCTAGAGGCAAGAAGGGTGATATTGGCCCCAAAACAACTTTAAATGCTCCGATTTGAATGCGGTTTTTTTCCGATACCACTAATAGATATGCGCCGCACTCGTTCATAACATATTTAGACCTCTCCTGGCAAAGGAAATAGTCGGGTATGAAATTACCTTGCATTTCGTTCAATTCACTGTTACCCATATATCACTATTTTCATATCCGATGATACTAAAAACATGAAAAACGATTGGATCGGGGTGCGCCATTACCTCGACTTGTCGAGGTATCGCTTCTCGGCCTTTTGGCTACGACCACCAGGATTAGGTCGGAAGCGATTTTGAGTATCTCCGTATTGTGGGTAGGTTTTGCGGACTAAGTTTTCTGTTCCTGTTGATTTTTTTTTTCTCCACTCTCCATTGGTGAGGTCTTCAGACCGGTGATGTCGTCCCACGTCGACCTGGGACTTCTCAAGAAGACAGTGCGTCTCACGTTGACTGGATCAGTGCCCCCCATCCAGGAGATATATGACCTCTTCGAAGCGGCCTTTTTGGAAGTGGGAGTTGCAGCGGACAAAATCATGGCATTGGGACAGTTAAAAGGTAACAGGAATTGGCATTGTGTTTTTAATGATTCGTTTTCTTATGACTCTATTATTCGTATGCACGACTTTCGTTTGGGTTCCTTTGACTGTGTTTGTTCGGTTTCTGCGTTTAATAAGTCAACTGTTTCTGTAAAGTTTTTTTGGGTGCCGTGCACTGTCCGTGACGCCGGTTTTGGTGTTTTTTGTGCCCAGTTCGGCAAAGTCCTTAAAATAGAGAGAAATTTCCCTAGAGGAAAAAAATATTCAAATTCAGTGAGAACTGTGACCCTAGAATGCTCCGAGGAACAAAAATCGCGCATCCCATACAACTGTACTATTGATAATCAGTACCCGGCCTTGGTAATGGTCCATGGTCGGGAACCAAAATGTCTCAAGTGTGGGGTAATTGGCCATTTACGGCGAGATTGTTCCACCCCCCAGTGCGCCAGGTGCAATTCATTTAACCATGCAACTGAAAATCACCCTGAGCCGAAGTGGCGATCTTTCGCTGACAGGGTCAGAGGTTCAGCCCCCGCCCCACCCCCATCTGTGGTTCCAGACCCCCCAGAGGAACTCGACGTCGAGTTTGACGATGTCGTCGAGGAGCCCGTACAAACCCCCCTGGTTAGTGAGGACGAAGGCCCCGCCCCCTCGGTTGAGATGGATGAAACACCCGCCCCCCCTATTAATCACCAAGCCGAGGACATTGCCATTTCCACGTTACCATCAACTTCAGTTTCTCCCCAAGCATCTACGTATTCCGGAACTATCTCCCCCACTTATGAGAGGTTAGGTAGAGGCAACTTCTTCAAAAATGACTCTAATGATAATTATAACCTTGATTCTCCTTCACCCGATCGGTCATATACTTTGTTGTCCTTGGTCCCTGACCAGGGAATTGCTTCTGAGGAGGAGGGGTACACGGTGGTTAGGGAGCGTCGTAAGAAACGGCGCCAGCCCAACACCTCGGTGTCCCCTCTTAAGAAGAAGTGATTCTTCTGGTCAGCCCAGGACTATAGTTATCTTCTTATTTTCATGTAACTTAGATAATTTTAAGTCTAACAATCAATAATGCAGGATCTTTCGTTTCATTCCATTAATTGTAATGGTTTACTTTCTTATCCTAAGTTTCCTAATTTATCTACAATATGTAGTTCTTTGAGTTATGATATTATTTTCCTTCAGGAGACTCACCTCGATTCTGAGGTTATCCAAAGGTCTTGGGAGTCTACCTGGGGGGGTAAATGTTTATTTTCTTATGGCTCTAATTTTTCTCGGGGGGTGGGCATTTTATTCCATCCTCGTTTATCTGTTGATTTTGTTAAAGTCCATAGGGACTTTGACGGTCGTCTTCTTTATGTTGATTGTTCTATTAATAATTTTGATTTGCGTTTGCTGTCTGTTTATGCTCCTTGTTTGGAGCGTGACAGGCGGGATTTCTTTCGTTCTTTAATTCCCCACTTAGTTTGTAGCCGGCCAATTATTATGGCCGGTGATTTTAACTGCATATTTGACCCGGGCCTCGACAAGGCTGGGGGCCAGCCTACCAGAGGCAGCGGTGGGTCCGAGGTCCTAAGGTCAATATGTCAGGATTTCTCTTTAGTTGATTCATTTCGTTATATCAATCCTCAGTTACCTGCTTTCTCATGGAAAAATAATAATATAAAATGTTTATTAGACAGAATATTTATAAGTTCATCTTTAGTTAAGTATTTACGTACCTCTGATATAACTATATGTTCAATTTCCGACCATTTGTTTATTAATTCATATTTTGTTGCTCTGCCTAATTCTACCAGGGTCGGCCCAGGGTATTGGCATTGTAATGTCAGTACCTTGGACGACTCTGATTTTCTTTCTGATTTTTTAGACTTGTGGTCTGTTTTTTCGGCTGTAGCAGATCGATCCTGTTCCTGGTGGGAGGAATTTAAACAAGAAGTTAAGTTACTTATTATTTCCATCAGTAAGAGACTATCTAAAATTCGAAATTCCAGTGTCCGACTTCTCCGTAAGCAAATTCAGGAACTTTCGGCAACCTCCCCTAGCTCCCCCCAACTTTCGGACCTCAAAAATGAGTTAAATGATTTAGTTTCCTCTTTCAATTTCGGTGTCAAAATCAGATCAAAAGCTGTTAATTTTAATTTTGATGAAAAACCCTCGCGCTTCTTTTTTCAAAAGGAGAAGTCGCAGGCTCAGCGTAAAACCCTTGATTTTCTGACCATTGAGGGTAAGGTCATTTCTGATTCTGATGAGTTATTATTTTCTGTTCGGGATTTCTATAAGTCTTTATTTTCTGCTGAGCCTGTTAGTGACACTTACCTTGATTATTTTTTCTCTGATTTGCCTTCTCTTTCTTTGAATGATTCCCAGGCCCTCGAGGGCCCTATTACCTTAGACGAAGTTAAGGAAGCCCTTAAGGGCATGACAGATTTTTCGTCGCCAGGTTCTGACGGGCTTCCAAAAGAGTTTTATTTGAAATTTATTGATTTAATTGGAAAAGATTTAGTTATTTACCTTAATAATTGTTTTTCTCTCAATCAATTATCCAACTCTCAACGTTTGTGTTATATTTCTTTAATTTGTAAGGACAAAAACAATGCTGACAATCTTAAGTTTTGGCGTCCTATTTCTTTGCTTAATTTAGATTTTAAAATTATTTCCAAAGTTATGTGTAATCGTTTGAATTCAGTTATGAATATCTTAATTAACAAAGATCAGACATGTGCCGTACAAGGGAGATCTATTCTTGATAATGCTCATCTTTTAAGAAACATTATTGATTTTGTTAATTTAAAAAACTTACCTGCTTTGTTTCTCTGTATTGATAATGAGAAAGCCTTTGATCGCGTTTCCCATGAATATTTGTTTCGGCTCCTTGAGGTTTATAATTTCGGCCCTACCTTTCGGAAGTGGATCAAACTCCTGTATTCGGAGTCAAAAGCCTCGGTTTTGGTAAACGGTTTTATTTCGGAAGAGTTCTCTTTGAATAGGGGCGTGCATCAGGGCTGTCCGCTTTCGCCTCTTTTGTACGTCCTCTCGTTGGAGCCCTTACTTAATAAAATTCGTGCAAAACCCGAAATTGAGGGTATCTCACTACCCGGTTCAAAAGAAGTTGTAAAAATTTCAGCTTATGCGGACGATATTACCTGCATCCTTAAATCAAGGCTTTCCGTGATTCATATCATTAATTTGTGTGAGCTCTTCGGGACTGGCTCAGGGTCCAAGATCAACTTAATCAAGACGTATGGTTTGTGGCTTGGCCGCTGGGCCAGCTCCGAAGAGCCCATCTTATATTCAATTACTATGCATTCTTCGTTGAAAAAGATTATTGGGTTTCATTTGGGTTCTGTTGC
>OZ020555.1:6543292-6553292 GCA_963971465.1 Lepidochitona cinerea | reverse complement strand
AGGAACCCCGTGTAAGTCCCTCTGTGTCATTTAGTGAAACCCCTGTGAATGCCCCCCTTGCCCCTGTGATTGTACCCCCTGTTTCTGTGACTACCCCTTGTGTGGTTCCTGAGCCCCCTTCATGTGACGCCCCCGCTGATGATGTCTATGATACGCAGTATCGAGAGGAGGAAATGGACCTCTCTTCCACCCCCAAGAGGCGCCGATCCCCTTCCCCACCGCCAACTATCTCCCCAACGTACAGGAACTTGGCCGGGGGGAATCGTTTCGTTTCTCCCGCCCCCTCACCAACTTCGTCCGATTCATCCCCTAAAACCAACAGAACTTTAATGTCCTATTTATCTGACCAGGAGGATGGCGTTTCCGACTTGGAGGGGTTCACTCTGGTGAGGGAGCGGCGCCGTTCACGGCGTAGCCCCAAACCCGGGAGTTCCCCTCTAAGGAAGAAATAGTCTTCCTGGTCCAATTTATTTTCTAAAGCGAAAGCTGGTATCTCATTTTTAGTGCTTAATTAGTTTATTTACTTATGTTTGAAACAAAATGAAACACAATGCAGGATCTTTCTTTTCATTCAATTAATTGCAATGGTTTACTTTCTTATCCTAAGTTTCCTAATTTATCCACTATTTGCAAATCTCTTAATTATGATATTATTTTCCTCCAGGAAACTCATCTCAATTCAAAGGACATTCAGAAATCCTGGGAGAGTTCCTGGGGGGGTAAATGCATATTTTCTTTTGGTTCTAATTTTTCTTGCGGGGTTGGCATTCTTTTCCATCCCCGACTATCTGTTGAGTTTGTCAAAGTCCATAGGGACTTTGACGGCCGTCTACTTTATGTTGATTGTTCTGTTAATAATTATTCATTTCGTTTGCTGTCTGTTTATGCTCCTTGTTTGGAGTGTGACAGGCGGGATTTCTTTCGTTCTTTAATTCCCCACTTAGTTTGTAGCCGGCCAATTATTATGGCCGGTGATTTTAACTGCATATTCAACCCGGGCCTCGACAAGGCTGGGGGCCACCCCACCAGAGGCAGCGGTGGGTCCGAGGTCCTAAGGTCAATATGTCAGGATTTTTCTTTGGTTGATTCATTTCGTTATATCAATCCTCAGTTACCTGCTTTTTCGTGGTCTAATAATTCCGTTAAATCTTTACTTGATAGAATTTTTATTAGCCAGTCTTTAGTTAAACATTTAGTTAATTCAAATACATCTATATGTCCATTGTCTGATCACTTGTTTATCAATTCTTATTTTGTTTCATTGCCTAATTCTACCAGGGTCGGCCCGGGGTACTGGCATTGTAATGTTAGTACTCTGGACGACCCTGATTTCCTTTCTGATTTTTTAGATATGTGGTCTGTCTTTTCGTCAGTGGCAGATTATTCCTGTTCCTGGTGGGAGGAATTCAAATATGAAGTTAAGTTACTTATTATTTCCCACAGTAGGAGATTATCCAAAATTCGAAATTCCAGTGTCCGACTTCTCCGTGAACAAATTCAGGAACTTTCGGCCTCCTCCCCTAGCTCCCCCCAACTTTCGGACCTCAAAAATCAATTAAACGATTTAGTTTCTTCTTTCAATTTCGGCGTAAAAATCAGATCAAAAGCTGTTAATTTTAATTTTGATGAAAAACCCTCGCGCTTCTTTTTTCAAAAGGAGAAGTCGCAGGCTCAGCGTAAAACCCTTGAGTTTCTGACCATTGAGGGTAAGGTCATTTCTGATTCTGATGAGTTATTATCTTCGGTTCAAGATTTCTTTAAGTCTTTATTTTCTGCTGAGCCTGTCAGTGACACTTACCTTGATTATTTTTTCTCTGATTTGCCTTCTCTTTCGTCTGATATATCATTGACCTTAGAAGGTCCTATTACTTTAATTGAAGTTAAAGAAGCACTTAATGGCATGAAGGATTTTTCTTCGCCGGGTTCGGACGGCTTGCCGAAAGAATTTTATTTAAAATTTATTGATTTTATTGGAGTTGATTTTGTTAAATATTTGAATACCTGTTTTGCTAATAATGTATTATGTAACTCTCAACGCCTTGCTTATATTTCTTTAATTTGTAAAGATTCTTCCAATTCAGACAATCTTAAGTTCTGGCGTCCCATTTCTTTATTAAACCTTGATTATAAGATTATTTCCAAAATTTTATGTAACCGATTAAATCCCATTATGTACCTTTTAGTTAAAAAAGACCAAACATGTGCTGTTCCCGGACGATCAATTTTAGACAATGCTCATTTACTTCGAAATATTATTGATTATGTTAACTTTAAGAACCTTCCCGCTTTATTTTTATGCATTGACAATGAGAAAGCCTTTGATCGCGTTTCTCATGAATATTTATTTCGGCTCCTTGAAGTTTATAATTTTGGACCTGTCTTTCGGAACTGGATCAAACTCTTGTATTCAGAGTCAAAAGCCTCGGTTTTGGTAAACGGTTTTATTACGGAGGAGTTCGACTTGAAGAGGGGCGTGCATCAGGGCTGTGCCCTCTCGCCTCTCATGTACGTCCTGTCGTTGGAGCCCCTGCTTAATAAAATCCGTGCAAAACCAGAAATTGAGGGGATATCACTCCCCGGTTCTAAAGAATTTGTAAAAATTTCCGCCTATGCAGATGATATTACCTGCACCCTTAAATCAAGGCTTTCTGTAATTCATATAATTAATTTGTGTGAGCTCTTTGGAGCTGGCTCAGGGTCCAAGATCAACTTAATCAAGACGTATGGTTTGTGGCTTGGCCGCTGGGCCAGCTCCGAAGAGCCCACCTTATACTCAATCAAAATGTTTTCATCTCTAAAGAAAATTATTGGTATTCAGTTTGCTTCCATTTTGCCTATTGATTTATGTACTTCAAATTTTAAACCTTTAGTTGATAAAATTACCAATGTTCTGAACTTATGGAAAAATCGTCATCTTTCATTTAAGGGCCGTTCTTTATTAATAACCGTCCTTGGTTTGTCTAAGTTATGGTATGTTGGTTCAGTTCTTCCTTTACCTCCTGAGTTACTTAAAGTTATTAATCATTCAGTTTATAATTTCTTTTGGGGCGGGTCACATGAATGTTTGAAGAGGGAGGTTTTAGTTAACTCTGTTGAGTCTGGGGGTTATAATTTGGTTCACATTCCTTCTAAGTTGAAATCATTTTACATTATGCATATTAAACGTTTGGTTCAGTTACATAATTCTGATGAGTTTCCTTCTTGGGGTTATTTTGCTATTTATTGGATTGGTTTATCTTTACGTTCTTTATGCCCTCAGTTTGCCCGAAATTCCATTCCTCATTCATCATCATCAACCTATTTTTATTCTAAAGTTATGTCTGCATATAAAGAATTGCTTATATTAAATCCCTCTGTTGATATTCTTAATTTGTCCACAAAGCAAGTTTATGTTATGTTTGTAAACAACATTTTTGTTAAACCACCGGTTATTTCTTTATATCCCCAGATTAACTTTCGTAATGTTTTCCTATCTATAAATTCACATATATTAGATTCTTCAGTTAAAAACTTTTTATTTAAGGTCGTTCATCAAATCTTATATACCGGTTCATTTTTAAATCGAATATGTAGGGAACCGAGGAAATATTTGTGTTTATTTTGCGGTGCCCATTGGGAGACTATTGAGCATCTTTTCTTCAGTTGTTCTTTTGTTAAACCTCTTTGGGATTATTTGTCTAATTTTATCAAACGTTTTACTTTGCTTTCTTTTAGATTTACTTTTATGAACGTTATTTTCTCTGTTTTCACTTCTAGTGGAAACAGGTTTTATGATGATTTTGTTCTTTATCTTATTTCTCAGTTAAAGTGGGTCGTGTGGAAGTGCCGGAATGAGGTGAAATACCACAACCGGACTTTCACACGCTCACGAATTATCTCCTTGTTTGAATCTTCAGTTCGTTCTCGTATTAGAGTTGATTTCTTCCGTTTTTCTTCTGACACTTTTTCTGATTTGTGGTCATGTGACCTCCGATTATGTTCTATTTTAAATGATCAGGTTCAGTTTCATTTTTAATATTTTGTACTTACCTCATTATTTCTCTCAACTGTCAATCTCATCCTGTAAATAAAACAATAAGAAACTGTATATATATATATATAATTAAGGTAGTTAAGTATAGTTAAGGTTAGTTATTTGTGTAATAAGTAAATATTTAGAAAGAATTTAAATTAAATGTTGTAAATAATTAAGTTAAGATAATTAGTTAAGGTTAAAGTAAGGCTGTCTGGTCGGCTACATAGTAGCGGGCCAGGCAGTCATTAGAGTAGTTAAGTTTAGTTAAGGTTGGGAAATAAATGTTAGTTAAGTGGGAAAGGGTGGGTTTAATTAGGAGGGATGGGTATTTGTGTAATTTTGTCTGCAATGATAATGAAACCATTTTTATTTTGAATCGTTTGGTATATTACAATATTAAAATTTTGTTTGTTTTGTAATTAATAATTGATATATTGTTTTGTATTTCCATTTGTAATTCTTTAGTTGGGGGCATCTTCTGTGATGTAGCTAATTTTAATCGCCCCCAAGTTTTCTGTCATTAAATGTTTGTACTTTACCTTCTGTTGAATAAACAGTTTTCACAAAAAAAAAAAAAAAAAAAAAGTATCTGTTCTTATCAGCTTAATATCTGATACGTCTTCCATTGGAAGGCATCGATATTAAACTGATTTTTGGAACTAGGCGAGAGATCTGGAGCTTGCTCCATCCCCGCCACGGGTCGACCCGGTATTGCAGTACTTCCGGGACTGGCCCACTACTTTAATTTAAATCAATAATAGACTTACATTTCGTTTACTTGCATTCTGATGCTTATTTTCTATATTTTCAGGTAAACATGAGCCTAATCCATAGTACATCGAAAACCCGTCCAGGGGGGGTTAATGGGTATTATTGAAAACGTTAGCAGCAAGGTTTATAGATGTTCCGCAAGAAAAATAAAACATAAAAAGACTGATTACAGCACCCGGTGTTCCCAGGCGGTCACCCATCCAAGTACTAACCGGGCTCGACGTTGCTTAACTTCGGTGATCGGACGAGAACCGGTGTTTTCAACGTGATATGGCCGTAATCGAAAGATACAGGTAAAAACAGTCTTAAAAAGTAGAACGCTTTAGGTATAACACACAAACGCGCCATCCGATTTCATACTGGCTACTCCAAACCACTGTCCCCAACGGCCAACCACTGTCAAACTGGTCAGTTTGCATTCACACATCGTTTTCGGACTAATTACACTCACTTTTCAATGTTTTCCTTACTTATACAGTAATAACAAACCGCGCATGCTCACTCAACCCACTTCTACATACACCACATTGAAACAAGTTATACCGTTGTGTTCCTCTCGTCGGTCTGATTCCAATGAAACAAACCAGGGCCATATCCATCGATTACGTCCCGCTGAATTCCAATATCGATTTTCACCATTATGACGTCAGGCCATTGATGACGACGTTAACAACGCCGTTGCTAGAGGCAAGAAGGGTGATATTGGCCCCAAAACAACTTTAAATGCTCCGATTTGAATGCGTTTTTTTTCCGATACCACTAATAGATATGCGCCGCACTCGTTCATAACATATTTAGACCTCTCCTGGCAAAGGAAATAGTCGGGTATGAAATTACCTTGCATTTCGTTCAATTCACTGTTACCCATATATCACTATTTTCATATCCGATGATACTAAAAACATGAAAAACGATTGGATCGGGGTGCGCCATTACCTCGACTTGTCGAGGTATCGCTTCTCGGCCTTTTGGCTAGATCTTTACACGGTCAGTAAAAGCGAAATTGAGTATCTCCACATTGTGGGTAGGTTGGGTGGATGAAGTTTTAATATTTTTTTTTTTTTCCTCTCATCTCTTCTTGGTGAGCTACCCCCCTACTACCAGTCTTCCCGGTGGTAGTCCACCAGTCTTCCCGGTGGTCAGGATGCCGAGCCATGTAGACAGCAGCCTTCTGAAGAGGACAGTGCGGCTTACGCTTACGGGAACCCCTCCACCTGCAAACAAAGTGTATGACCTTTTGGAGGAGAAATTTTCTACTATTGGAGTTACAGTGGACAAGATCGAAGCAATTGGACAACTCAAAGGTAATCGCCATTGGCATGCTTGTTTTTCTGATTCGTTTTCGTATGACTGTGTTATTCGACTTTTGGATTTTCGCCTGGGATATTTTGATTGTGTTTGTTCAGTTACAGCCTTTAATAAGTCAACTGTTCAAATTAAGTTCCACTGGGTCCCTTTTATTGTGTTAGATTCTGGCTTCGCTTCCTTTTGTTCTACTTACGGAAAAGTCATCAAGGTTGACAAGATCCATCCACCGGGAAAAAAATACTCATCCTCCGTAAGAGTTGTCACCCTTGAATGTAGTGAGACCGATAAGTGTAAAATACCTTACAACTGCACTATTGATGAAATTTATCCGGCACTCATTGTAGTTCAAGGTAGAGAACCGAAATGTCTTCGTTGTGGGCGAATCGGCCATGTTCGCCGTGATTGTGACACCCCACAATGCAACGTATGTCGTTCCTTTGGTCATCATACTGGCCAACATGTGCACCGTGTGCCCTCCTTTGCGGACCGTGTCAGATCCGGTCCCTCTGAGGTAGATGGACCTCCATCGTATGAGCAAGATGTCTCCTTCCAGGAGGAACCCCGTGTAAGTCCCTCTGTGTCATTTAGTGAAACCCCTGTGAATGCCCCCCTTGCCCCTGTGATTGTACCCCCTGTTTCTGTGACTACCCCTTGTGTGGTTCCTGAGCCCCCTTCATGTGACGCCCCCGCTGATGATGACTTTGATACTCAGTATCGAGAGGAGGAAATGGACCTCTCTTCCACCCCCAAGAGGCGCCGATCCCCTTCCCCACCGCCAACTATCTCCCCAACGTACAGGAACTTGGCCGGGGGGAATCGTTTCGTTTCTCCCGCCCCCTCACCAACTTCGTCCGATTCATCCCCTAAAACCAACAGAACTTTAATGTCCTATTTATCTGACCAGGAGGATGGCGTTTCCGACTTGGAGGGGTTCACTCTGGTGAGGGAGCGGCGCCGTTCACGGCGTAGCCCCAAACCCGGGAGTTCCCCTCTAAGGAAGAAATAGTCTTCCTGGTCCAATTTATTTTCTAAAGCGAAAGCTGGTATCTCATTTTTAGTGCTTAATTAGTTTATTTACTTATGTTTGAAACAAAATGAAACACAATGCAGGATCTTTCTTTTCATTCAATTAATTGCAATGGTTTACTTTCTTATCCTAAGTTTCCTAATTTATCCACTATTTGCAAATCTCTTAATTATGATATTATTTTCCTCCAGGAAACTCATCTCAATTCACAGGACATTCAGAAATCCTGGGAGAGTTCCTGGGGGGGTAAATGCATATTTTCTTTTGGTTCTAATTTTTCTTGCGGGGTTGGCATTCTTTTCCATCCCCGACTATCTGTTGAGTTTGTCAAAGTCCATAGGGACTTTGACGGTCGTCTACTTTATGTTGATTGTTCTGTTAATAATTATTCATTTCGTTTGCTGTCTGTTTATGCTCCTTGTTTGGAGTGTGACAGGCGGGATTTATTTCGTTCTTTAATTCCCCACTTAGTTTGTAGCCGGCCAATTATTATGGCCGGTGATTTTAACTGCATATTCGACCCGGGCCTCGACAAGGCTGGGGGCCACCCCACCAGAGGCAGCGGTGGGTCCGAGGTCCTAAGGTCAATATGTCAGGATTTCTCTTTAGTTGATTCATTTCGTTATATCAATCCTCAGTTACCTGCTTTTTCGTGGTCTAATAATTCCGTTAAATCTTTACTTGATAGAATTTTTATTAGCCAGTCTTTAGTTAAACATTTAGTTAATTCAAATACATCTATATGTCCATTGTCTGATCACTTGTTTATCAATTCTTATTTTGTTTCATTGCCTAATTCTACCAGGGTCGGCCCGGGGTACTGGCATTGTAATGTTAGTACTCTGGACGACCCTGATTTCCTTTCTGATTTTTTAGATTTGTGGTCTGTCTTTTCGTCAGTGGCAGATTATTCCTGTTCCTGGTGGGAGGAATTCAAATATGAAGTTAAGTTACTTATTATTTCCCACAGTAGGAGATTATCCAAAATTCGAAATTCCAGTGTCCGACTTCTCCGTGAACAAATTCTGGAACTTTCGGCCTCCTCCCCTAGCTCCCCCCAACTTTCGGACCTCAAAAATCAATTAAACGATTTAGTTTCTTCTTTCAATTTCGGCGTAAAAATCAGATCAAAAGCTGTTAATTTTAATTTTGATGAAAAACCCTCGCGCTTCTTTTTTCAAAAGGAGAAGTCGCAGGCTCAGCGTAAAACCCTTGAGTTTCTGACCATTGAGGGTAAGGTCATTTCTGATTCTGATGAGTTATTATCTTCGGTTCAAGATTTCTTTAAGTCTTTATTTTCTGCTGAGCCTGTCAGTGACACTTACCTTGATTATTTTTTCTCTGATTTGCCTTCTCTTTCGTCTGATATATCATTGACCTTAGAAGGTCCTATTACTTTAACTGAAGTTAAAGAAGCACTTAATGGCATGAAGGATTTTTCTTCGCCGGGTTCGGACGGCTTGCCGAAAGAATTTTATTTAAAATTTATTGATTTTATTGGAGTTGATTTTGTTAAATATTTGAATACCTGTTTTGCTAATAATGTATTATGTAACTCTCAACGCCTTGCTTATATTTCTTTAATTTGTAAAGATTCTTCCAATTCAGACAATCTTAAGTTCTGGCGTCCCATTTCTTTATTAAACCTTGATTATAAGATTATTTCCAAAATTTTATGTAACCGATTAAATCCCATTATGTACCTTTTAGTTAAAAAAGACCAAACATGTGCTGTTCCCGGACG
Organism: Lepidochitona cinerea; assembly: GCA_963971465.1. Lineage (NCBI taxonomy): Eukaryota > Metazoa > Mollusca > Polyplacophora > Chitonida > Tonicellidae > Lepidochitona > Lepidochitona cinerea. The sequence goes on along the minus strand of OZ020555.1, from coordinate 6,544,427 downwards.
ATCAATTTTAGACAATGCTCATTTACTTCGAAATATTATTGATTATGTTAACTTTAAGAACCTTCCCGCTTTATTTTTATGCATTGACAATGAGAAAGCCTTTGATCGCGTTTCTCATGAATATTTATTTCGGCTCCTTGAAGTTTATAATTTTGGACCTGTCTTTCGGAACTGGATCAAACTCTTGTATTCTGAGTCAAAAGCCTCGGTTTTGGTAAACGGTTTTATTACGGAGGAGTTCGACTTGAAGAGGGGCGTGCATCAGGGCTGTGCCCTTTCGCCTCTCATGTACGTCCTGTCGTTGGAGCCCCTGCTTAATAAAATCCGTGCAAAACCAGAAATTGAGGGGATATCACTCCCCGGTTCTAAAGAATTTGTAAAAATGTCCGCCTATGCAGATGATATTACCTGCACCCTTAAATCAAGGCTTTCTGTAATTCATATAATTAATTTGTGTGAGCTCTTTGGGGCTGGCTCAGGGTCCAAGATCAACTTAATCAAGACGTATGGTTTGTGGCTTGGTCGCTGGGCCAGCTCCGAAGAGCCCACCTTATACTCAATCAAAATGTTTTCATCTCTAAAGAAAATTATTGGTATTCAGTTTGCTTCCATTTTGCCTATTGATTTATGTACTTCAAATTTTAAACCTTTAGTTGATAAAATTACCAGTGTTCTGAACTTATGGAAAAATCGTCATCTTTCATTTAAGGGCCGTTCTTTATTAATAACCGTCCTTGGTTTGTCTAAGTTATGGTATGTTGGTTCAGTTCTTCCTTTACCTCCTGAGTTACTTAAAGTTATTAATCATTCAGTTTATAATTTCTTTTGGGGCGGGTCACATGAATGTTTGAAGAGGGAGGTTTTAGTTAACTCTGTTGAGTCTGGGGGTTATAATTTGGTTCACATTCCTTCTAAGTTGAAATCATTTTACATTATGCATATTAAACGTTTGGTTCAGTTACATAATTCTGATGAGTTTCCTTCTTGGGGTTATTTTGCTATTTATTGGATTGGTTTATCTTTACGTTCTTTATGCCCTCAGTTTGCCCGAAATTCCATTCCTCATTCATCATCATCAACCTATTTTTATTCTAAAGTTATGTCTGCATATAAAGAATTGCTTATATTAAATCCC
>OZ020555.1:6478292-6538292 GCA_963971465.1 Lepidochitona cinerea | reverse complement strand
CAGGATCTTTCATTTCATTCAATTAATTGCAATGGTTTACTTTCTTATCCTAAGTTTCCTAATTTATCCACTATTTGCAAGTCTCTTAATTATGATATTATTTTCCTCCAGGAAACTCATCTCAATTCACAGGACATTCAGAAGTCCTGGGAGAGTTCCTGGGGGGGTAAATGCCTATTTTCTTTTGGTTCTAATTTTTCTTGCGGGGTTGGCATTCTTTTCCATCCCCGACTGTCTGTTGAGTTTGTCAAAGTCCATAGGGACTTTGACGGCCGTCTACTTTATGTTGATTGTTCTGTTAATAATTATTCTTTTCGTTTGCTGTCTGTTTATGCTCCTTGTTTGGAGTGTGACAGGCGGGATTTCTTTCGTTCTTTAATTCCCCATTTAGTTTGTAGCCGGCCAATTATTATGGCCGGTGATTTTAACTGCATATTCGACCCGGGCCTCGACAAGGCTGGGGGCCACCCCACCAGAGGCAGCGGTGGGTCCGAGGTCCTAAGGTCAATATGTCAGGATTTTTCTTTGGTTGATTCATTTCGTTATATCAATCCTCAGTTACCTGCTTTTTCGTGGTCTAATAATACCGTTAAATCTTTACTTGATAGAATTTTTATTAGCCAGTCTTTAGTTAAACATTTAGTTAATTCAAATACATCTATATGTTCATTGTCTGATCACTTGTTTATCAATTCTTATTTTGTTTCATTGCCTAATTCTACCAGGGTCGGCCCGGGGTACTGGCATTGTAATGTTAGTACTCTGGACGACCCTGATTTCCTTTCTGATTTTTTAGATATGTGGTCTGTCTTTTCGTCAGTGGCAGATTATTCCTGTTCCTGGTGGGAGGAATTCAAATATGAAGTTAAGTTACTTATTATTTCCCACAGTAAGAGATTATCCAAAATTCGAAATTCCAGTGTCCGACTTCTCCGTGAACAAATTCAGGAACTTTCGGCCTCCTCCCCTAGCTCCCTCCAACTTTCGGACCTCAAAAATCAATTAAACGATTTAGTTTCCTCTTTCAATTTCGGCGTAAAAATCAGATCAAAAGCTGTTAATTTTAATTTTGATGAAAAACCCTCGCGCTTCTTTTTTCAAAAGGAGAAGTCGCAGGCTCAGCGTAAAACCCTTGATTTTCTGACCGTTGAGGGTAAGGTCATTTCTGATTCTGATGAGTTATTATCTTCTGTTCGAGATTTCTATAAGTCTTTATTTTCTGCTGAGCCTGTCAGTGACACTTACCTTGATTATTTTTTCTCTGATTTGCCTTCTCTTTCGTCTGATATATCATTGACCTTAGAAGGTCCTATTACTTTAACTGAAGTTAAAGAAGCACTTAATGGCATGAAGGATTTTTCTTCGCCGGGTTCGGACGGCTTGCCGAAAGAATTTTATTTAAAATTTATTGATTTTATTGGTGTTGATTTTGTTAAATATTTGAATACCTGTTTTGCTAATAATGTATTATGTAACTCTCAACGCCTTGCTTATATTTCTTTAATTTGTAAAGATTCTTCCAATTCAGACAATCTTAAGTTCTGGCGTCCCATTTCTTTATTAAACCTTGATTATAAGATTATTTCCAAAATTTTATGTAACAGATTAAATCCCATTATGTACCTTTTAGTTAAAAAAGACCAAACATGTGCTGTTCCCGGACGATCAATTTTAGACAATGCTCATTTACTTCGAAATATTATTGATTATGTTAACTTTAAGAACCTTCCCGCTTTATTTTTATGCATTGACAATGAGAAAGCCTTTGATCGCGTTTCTCATGAATATTTATTTCGGCTCCTTGAAGTTTATAATTTTGGGCCTGTCTTTCGGAACTGGATCAAACTCTTGTATTCAGAGTCAAAAGCCTCGGTTTTGGTAAACGGTTTTATTACGGAGGAGTTCGACTTGAAGAGGGGCGTGCATCAGGGCTGTGCCCTTTCGCCTCTCATGTACGTCCTGTCGTTGGAGCCCCTGCTTAATAAAATTCGTGCAAAACCAGAAATTGAGGGGATATCACTCCCCGGTTCTAAAGAATTTGTAAAAATTTCCGCCTATGCAGATGATATTACCTGCACCCTTAAATCAAGGCTTTCTGTAATTCATATAATTAATTTGTGTGAGCTCTTTGGAGCTGGCTCAGGGTCCAAGATCAACTTAATCAAGACGTATGGTTTGTGGCTTGGCCGCTGGGCCAGCTCCGAAGAGCCCACCTTATACTCAATCACTATGTTTTCATCTCTAAAGAAAATTATTGGTATTCAGTTTGCTTCCATTTTGCCTATTGATTTATGTACTTCGAATTTTAAACCTTTAGTTGATAAAATTACCAGTGTTTTAAACTTATGGAAAAATCGTCATCTTTCATTTAAGGGCCGTTCTTTATTAATAACTGTCCTTGGTTTGTCTAAGTTATGGTATGTTGGTTCAATTCTTCCTTTACCTCCTGAGTTACTTAAAGTTATTAATCATTCAGTTTATAATTTCTTTTGGGGCGGGTCACATGAATGTTTGAAAAGGGAGGTTTTAGTTAACTCTGTTGAGTTTGGGGGTTATAATTTGGTTCACATTCCTTCTAAGTTGAAATCGTTTTACATTATGCATATTAAACGTTTGGTTCAGTTGCACGATTCTGATGAGTTTCCTTCTTGGGGTTATTTTGCTATTTATTGGATTGGTTTATCTTTACGTTCTTTATGTCCTCAGTTTGCCCGAAATTCCATCCCTCATTCATCATCAACTACTTATTTTTATTCTAAAGTTATGTCTGCATATAAAGAATTGTTTACATTAAATCCCTCTGTTGATATTCTTAATTTGTCCACAAAGCAAGTTTATGTTATGTTTGTAAACAACATTTGTGTTAAACCATCGATTATTTCTTTATATCCCCAAATTAACTTTCGTAATGTATTCCTATCTATAAATTCACATATATTAGATTCTTCTGTTAAAAACTTTTTATTTAAGGTAGTTCATCATATTTTATATACCGGTTCATTTTTAAATCGAATATGTAGGGAACCTAGAAAATATTTGTGTTTATTTTGCGGTGCCCATTGGGAGACTATTGAGCATCTTTTCTTCAGTTGTTCTTTTGTTAAACCTCTTTGGGATTATTTGTCTGATTTTATCAAACGTTTTACTTTGCTTTCTTTTAGATTTACTTTTATGAACGTTATTTTCTCTGTTTTCACTTCTAGTGGAAACAGGTTTTATGATGATTTTGTTCTTTATCTTATTTCTCAGTTAAAGTGGGTCGTGTGGAAGTGCCGGAATGAGGTGAAATACCACAACCGGACTTTCACACGCTCACGAATTATCTCCTTGTTTGAATCTTCAGTTCGTTCTCGTATTAGAGTTGATTTCTTCCGTTTTTCTTCTGACACTTTTTCTGATTTGTGGTCATGTGACCTCCGATTATGTTCTGTTTTAAATGATCAGGTTCAGTTTCATTTTTAAATATTTTGTACTTACCTCATTAGTTCAAGCAACTGTCAATGTCATCCTGTAAATAAAACAATAATAAACTGTATATATATATATAATTAAGGTAGTTAAGTTAGTTAAGTATAGTTAAGGTAAGTTAGTTGTGTAATATATAAATATTTAGAAAGAATTTAAATTAAATGTTGTAAATAATTAGTTAAGGTAATTAGTTAAGGTTAAAGTAAGGCTGTCTGGTCGGCTACATAGTAGCGGGCCAGGCAGTCATTAGAGTATTTAAGTTTAGTTAAGGTTGGGAAATAAATGTTAGTTAAGTGGGAAAGGGTGGGTTTAATTAGGAGGGATGGGTAGGTATGTATATTTGTTGTAATGATAATGAAACCAGTTTTATTTTGAAACGTTTGGTATATTACAATATTAAAATTATGTTTTTTTTGTAATTAATAATTGATATATTGTTTTGCATTTCCATTTGTATTTCTTTAGTTGGGGGCATCTTCTGTGATGTAGCTAATTTTAATCGCCCCCAAGTTTCTGTCATTAAATGTTTGTACTTTTCTTTCTGTTGAATAAACAGTTTTCAAAAAAAAGTATCTGTTCTTATCAGCTTAATATCTGATACGTCTTCCATTGGAAGGCATCGATATTAAACTGATTTTTGGAACTAGGCGAGAGATCTGGAGCTTGCTCCATCCCCGCCACGGGTCGACCCGGTATTGCAGTACTTCCGGGACTGGCCCACTACTTTAATTTAAATCAATAATAGACTTACATTTCGTTTACTTGCATTCTGATGCTTATTTTCTATATTTTCAGGTAAACATGAGCCTAATCCATAGTACATCGAAAACCCGTCCAGGGGGGGTTAATGGGTATTATTGAAAACGTTAGCAGCAAGGTTTATAGATGTTCCGCAAGAAAAATAAAACATAAAAAGACTGATTACAGCACCCGGTGTTCCCAGGCGGTCACCCATCCAAGTACTAACCGGGCTCGACGTTGCTTAACTTCGGTGATCGGACGAGAACCGGTGTTTTCAACGTGATATGGCCGTAATCGAAAGATACAGGTAAAAACAGTCTTAAAAAGTAGAACGCTTTAGGTATAACACACAAACGCGCCATCCGATTTCATACTGGCTACTCCAAACCACTGTCCCCAACGGCCAACCACTGTCAAACTGGTCAGTTTGCATTCACACATCGTTTTCGGACTAATTACACTCACTTTTCAATGTTTTCCTTACTTATACAGTAATAACAAACCGCGCATGCTCACTCAACCCACTTCTACATACACCACATTGAAACAAGTTATACCGTTGTGTTCCTCTCGTCGGTCTGATTCCAATGAAACAAACCAGGGCCATATCCATCGATTACGTCCCGCTGAATTCCAATATCGATTTTCACCATTATGACGTCAGGCCATTGATGACGACGTTAACAACGCCGTTGCTAGAGGCAAGAAGGGTGATATTGGCCCCAAAACAACTTTAAATGCTCCGATTTGAATGCGGTTTTTTTCCGATACCACTAATAGATATGCGCCGCACTCGTTCATAACATATTTAGACCTCTCCTGGCAAAGGAAATAGTCGGGTATGAAATTACCTTGCATTTCGTTCAATTCACTGTTACCCATATATCACTATTTTCATATCCGATGATACTAAAAACATGAAAAACGATTGGATCGGGGTGCGCCATTACCTCGACTTGTCGAGGTATCGCTTCTCGGCCTTTTGGCTACGACCACCAGGATTAGGTCGGAAGCGATTTTGAGTATCTCCGTATTGTGGGTAGGTTTTGCGGACTAAGTTTTCTGTTCCTGTTGATTTTTTTTTTCCACTCTCCATTGGTGAGGTCTTCAGACCGGTGATGTCGTCCCACGTCGACCTGGGACTTCTCAAGAAGACAGTGCGTCTCACGTTGACTGGATCAGTGCCCCCCATCCAGGAGATATATGACCTCTTCGAAGCGGCCTTTTTGGAAGTGGGAGTTGCAGCGGACAAAATCATGGCATTGGGACAGTTAAAAGGTAACAGGAATTGGCATTGTGTTTTTAATGATTCGTTTTCTTATGACTCTATTATTCGTATGCACGACTTTCGTTTGGGTTCCTTTGACTGTGTTTGTTCGGTTTCTGCGTTTAATAAGTCAACTGTTTCTGTAAAGTTTTTTTGGGTGCCGTGCACGGTCCGTGACGCCGGTTTTGGTGTTTTTTGTGCCCAGTTTGGCAAAGTCCTTAAAATAGAGAGAAATTTCCCTAGAGGAAAAAAATATTCCAATTCAGTGAGAACTGTGACGCTAGAATGCTCCGAGGAACAAAAATCGCGCATCCCATACAACTGTGTTATTGACAATCAGTACCCGGCCTTGGTAATGGTCCATGGTCGGGAACCAAAATGTCTCAAGTGTGGGGTAATTGGCCATTTACGGCGAGATTGTTCCACCCCCCAGTGCGCCAGGTGCAATTCATTTAACCATGCAACTGAAAATCACCCTGAGCCGAAGTGGCGATCTTTCGCTGACAGGGTCAGAGGTTCAGCCCCCGCCCCACCCCCATCTGTGGTTCCAGACCCCCCAGAGGAACTCGACGTCGAGTTTGACGATGTCGTCGAGGAGCCCGTACAAACCCCCCTGGTTAGTGAGGACGAAGGCCCCGCCCCCTCGGTTGAGATGGATGAAACCCCCGCCCCCCCTATTAATCACCAAGCAGAGGACATTGCCATTTCCACGTTACCATCAACTTCAGTTTCTCCCCAAGCATCTACTTATTCCGGAACTATCTCCCCCACTTATGAGAGGTTAGGTAGAGGCAACTTCTTCAAAAATGACTCTAATTATAATTATAACCTTGATTCTCCTTCACCCGATCGGTCATATACTTTGTTGTCCTTGGTCCCTGACCAGGGAATTGCTTCTGAGGAGGAGGGGTACACGGTGGTTAGGGAGCGTCGTAAGAAACGGCGCCAGCCCAACACCTCGGTGTCCCCTCTTAAGAAGAAGTGATTCTTCTGGTCAGCCCAGGACTATAGTTATCTTCTTATTTTCATGTAACTTAGATAATTTTAAGTCTAACAATCAATAATGCAGGATCTTTCGTTTCATTCCATTAATTGTAATGGTTTACTTTCTTATCCTAAGTTTCCTAATTTATCTACAATATGTAGTTCTTTGAGTTATGATATTATTTTCCTTCAGGAGACTCACCTCGATTCTGAGGTTATCCAAAGGTCTTGGGAGTCTACCTGGGGGGGTAAATGTTTATTTTCTTATGGCTCTAATTTTTCTCGGGGGGTGGGCATTTTATTCCATCCTCGTTTATCTGTTGATTTTGTTAAAGTCCATAGGGACTTTGACGGTCGTCTTCTTTATGTTGATTGTTCTATTAATAATTTTGATTTGCGTTTGCTGTCTGTTTATGCTCCTTGTTTGGAGTGTGACAGGCGGGATTTCTTTCGTTCTTTAATTCCCCACTTAGTTTGTAGCCGGCCAATTATTATGGCCGGTGATTTTAACTGCATATTTGACCCGGGCCTCGACAAGGCTGGGGGCCAGCCTACCAGAGGCAGCGGTGGGTCCGAGGTCCTAAGGTCAATATGTCAGGATTTCTCTTTAGTTGATTCATTTCGTTATATCAATCCTCAGTTACCTGCTTTCTCATGGAAAAATAGTAATATAAAATGTTTATTAGACAGAATATTTATAAGTTCATCTTTAGTTAAGTATTTACGTACCTCTGATATAACTATATGTTCAATTTCCGACCATTTGTTTATTAATTCATATTTTGTTTCTCTGCCTAATTCTACCAGGGTCGGCCCAGGGTATTGGCATTGTAATGTCAGTACCTTGGACGACCCTGATTTTCTTTCTGATTTTTTAGACTTGTGGTCTGTTTTTTCGGCTGTAGCAGATCGATCTTGTTCCTGGTGGGAGGAATTTAAACAAGAAGTTAAGTTACTTATTATTTCCCACAGTAAGAGACTATCTAAAATTCGAAATTCCAGTGTCCGACTTCTCCGTAAGCAAATTCAGGAACTTTCGGCAACCTCCCCTAGCTCCCCCCAACTTTCGGACCTCAAAAATGAGTTAAATGATTTAGTTTCCTCTTTCAATTTCGGTGTCAAAATCAGATCAAAAGCTGTTAATTTTAATTTTGATGAAAAACCCTCGCGCTTCTTTTTTCAAAAGGAGAAGTCGCAGGCTCAGCGTAAAACCCTTGATTTTCTGACCATTGAGGGTAAGGTCATTTCTGATTCTGATGAGTTATTATTTTCTGTTCGGGATTTCTATAAGTCTTTATTTTCTGCTGAGCCTGTTAGTGACACTTACCTTGATTATTTTTTCTCTGATTTGCCTTCTCTTTCTTTGAATGATTCCCAGGCCCTTGAGGGCCCTATTACCTTAGATGAAGTTAAGGAAGCCCTTAAGGGCATGAAAGATTTTTCGTCGCCAGGTTCTGACGGGCTTCCAAAAGAGTTTTATTTGAAATTTATTGATTTAATTGGAAAAGATTTAGTTATTTACCTTAATAATTGTTTTTCTCTCAATCAATTATCCAACTCTCAACGTTTGTGTTATATTTCTTTAATTTGTAAGGACAAAAACAATGCTGATAATCTTAAGTTTTGGCGTCCTATTTCTTTGCTTAATTTAGATTTTAAAATTATTTCCAAAGTTATGTGTAATCGTTTGAATTCTGTTATGAATATCTTAATTAACAAAGATCAGACATGTGCCGTACAAGGGAGATCTATTCTTGATAATGCTCATCTTTTAAGAAACATTATTGATTTTGTTAATTTAAAAAACTTACCTGCTTTGTTTCTCTGTATTGATAATGAGAAAGCCTTTGATCGCGTTTCCCATGAATATTTGTTTCGGCTCCTTGAGGTTTATAATTTCGGCCCTACCTTTCGGAAGTGGATCAAACTCCTGTATTCGGAGTCAAAAGCATCGGTTTTGGTAAACGGTTTTATTTCGGAAGAGTTCTCTTTGAATAGGGGCGTGCATCAGGGCTGTCCGCTTTCGCCTCTTTTGTACGTCCTGTCGTTAGAGCCCTTACTTAATAAAATTCGTGCAAAACCCGAAATTGAGGGTATCTCACTACCCGGTTCAAAAGAAGTTGTAAAAATTTCAGCTTATGCGGACGATATTACCTGCATCCTTAAATCAAGGCTTTCTGTGATTCATATCATTAATTTGTGTGAGCTCTTCGGGACTGGTTCAGGGTCCAAGATCAACTTAATCAAGACGTATGGTTTGTGGCTTGGCCGCTGGGCCAGCTCCGAAGAGCCCATCTTATATTCAATTACTATGCATTCTTCGTTGAAAAAGATTATTGGGTTTCATTTGGGTTCTTTTGCACCGATTGATTTATGTAATGCTAATTTTAGACCATTAGTGGATAAAATCATCAATGTTTTGAATCTGTGGAAAAATCGTCATCTTTCATTTAAGGGCCGTTCTTTATTAATAACTGTCCTTGGTTTGTCTAAGTTATGGTATGTTGGTTCAGTTCTTCCTTTACCTCCTGAGTTACTTAAAGTTATTAATCATTCAGTTTATAATTTCTTTTGGGGCGGGTCACATGAATGTTTGAAAAGGGAGGTTTTAGTTAACTCTGTTGAGTCTGGGGGTTATAATTTGGTTCACATTCCTTCTAAGTTGAAATCATTTTACATTATGCATATTAAACGTTTGGTTCAGTTACATAATTCTGATGAGTTTCCTTCTTGGGGTTATTTTGCTATTTATTGGATTGGTTTATCTGTACGTTCTTTATGTCCTCAGTTTGCCCGAAATTCCATTCCTCATTCATCATCTACTACTTATTTTTATTCTAATGTTATATCTGCCTATAAAGAATTACTTAAGTTAAACCCTTCTGTTGATATCCTAAGTTTGTCTACAAAGCAAGTGTATATAATGTATGTAAATAATGTTTCTGTTAAACCACCTATTTTTTCTTTGTACCCTCAAGTTAATTTTCGTAAAACCTTTATCTCGATTAATTCTCATATATTAGATTCTTCTGTTAAAAACTTTTTATTTAAGGTCGTTCACCATATATTATATACTGGTTCATTTTTAAATCGAATATGTAGGGAACCTAGGAAATATTTGTGTTTATTTTGCGGTGCCCAGTGGGAGACCATTGAGCACCTTTTCTTCAGTTGTTCTTTTGTTAAACCTCTTTGGGATTATTTGTCTGATTTTATCGAACGTTTTACTTTGCTTTCTTTTAGATTTACTTTTATGAACGTTATTTTCTCTGTTTTCACTTCTAGTGGAAACAGGTTTTATGATGATTTTGTTCTTTATCTTATTTCTCAGTTAAAGTGGGTCGTGTGGAAGTGCCGGAATGAGGTCAAGTACCACAACCGGACTTTCACACGCTCACGAATTATCTCCTTGTTTGAATCTTCAGTTCGTTCTCGTATTAGAGTTGATTTCTTCCGTTTTTCTTCTGACACTTTTTCTGATTTTTGGTCATGTGACCTCCGATTATGTTCTATTCTAAATGATCAGGTTCAGTTTCATTTTTAAATTTTTTTGTACTTACCTCATTATTTCTCTCATGTAAACAATTTCTTCAACTTTCATCCTATAAATGACACAAGTGTAAATATCATCTGTATATATATAATTAAGGTAGTTAAGTTAGTTAAGTATAGTTAAGGTTAGTTTAAGGTTAGTTTAGGTAGTAAATATTTAGAATGAATTTAAATTAAATGTTGTATATAATAAGTTAAGGTAATTAATAATTAATTAGGGTTAAAGTAAGGCTGTCTGGTCGGCTACATAGTAGCGGGCCAGGCAGTCATTAGAGTATTTAAGATTAGTTAAGGTCGGGAAATGGGTGTCAATATTGTGGGAAGGGTGTGTTAACTTAAAAGGGTCGGGTAGTTAAGGGTTTATTTTCTTTTTGATAATATAACCAATTCTTTGATAAATGTTTTTGTGTATAAAAATATAAATATTAAATTGATTCAAAATTAATAATTCATATATTGTTTTCGATTTTCTTTGTATTTATTTAGTTGGGGGCCTCACTTGTGATGTGCTTAATTTTAATCGCCCCCAATTCTGTAAATAAATGAATGTAATCTATCTGTAAATAAACATTTTTCACAAAAAAAAAAAAAAAAAGTATCTGTTCTTATCAGCTTAATATCTGATACGTCTTCCATTGGAAGGCATCGATATTAAACTGATTTTTGGAACTAGGCGAGAGATCTGGAGCTTGCTCCATCCCCGCCACGGGTCGACCCGGTATTGCAGTACTTCCGGGACTGGCCCACTACTTTAATTTAAATCAATAATAGACTTACATTTCGTTTACTTGCATTCTGATGCTTATTTTCTATATTTTCAGGTAAACATGAGCCTAATCCATAGTACATCGAAAACCCGTCCAGGGGGGGTTAATGGGTATTATTGAAAACGTTAGCAGCAAGGTTTATAGATGTTCCGCAAGAAAAATAAAACATAAAAAGACTGATTACAGCACCCGGTGTTCCCAGGCGGTCACCCATCCAAGTACTAACCGGGCTCGACGTTGCTTAACTTCGGTGATCGGACGAGAACCGGTGTTTTCAACGTGATATGGCCGTAATCGAAAGATACAGGTAAAAACAGTCTTAAAAAGTAGAACGCTTTAGGTATAACACACAAACGCGCCATCCGATTTCATACTGGCTACTCCAAACCACTGTCCCCAACGGCCAACCACTGTCAAACTGGTCAGTTTGCATTCACACATCGTTTTCGGACTAATTACACTCACTTTTCAATGTTTTCCTTACTTATACAGTAATAACAAACCGCGCATGCTCACTCAACCCACTTCTACATACACCACATTGAAACAAGTTATACCGTTGTGTTCCTCTCGTCGGTCTGATTCCAATGAAACAAACCAGGGCCATATCCATCGATTACGTCCCGCTGAATTCCAATATCGATTTTCACCATTATGACGTCAGGCCATTGATGACGACGTTAACAACGCCGTTGCTAGAGGCAAGAAGGGTGATATTGGCCCCAAAACAACTTTAAATGCTCCGATTTGAATGCGGTTTTTTTCCGATACCACTAATAGATATGCGCCGCACTCGTTCATAACATATTTAGACCTCTCCTGGCAAAGGAAATAGTCGGGTATGAAATTACCTTGCATTTCGTTCAATTCACTGTTACCCATATATCACTATTTTCATATCCGATGATACTAAAAACATGAAAAACGATTGGATCGGGGTGCGCCATTACCTCGACTTGTCGAGGTATCGCTTCTCGGCCTTTTGGCTAGATCTTTACACGGTCAGTAAAAGCGAAATTGAGTATCTCCACATTGTGGGTAGGTTGGGTGGATGAAGTTTTAATATTTTTTTTTCTTTCCTCTCATCTCTTCTTGGTGAGCTACCCCCCTACTACCAGTCTTCCCGGTGGTAGTCCACCAGTCTTCCCGGTGGTCAGGATGCCGAGCCATGTAGACAGCAGCCTTCTGAAGAGGACAGTGCGGCTTACGCTTACGGGAACCCCTCCACCTGCAAACAAAGTGTATGACCTTTTGGAGGAGAAATTTTCTACTATTGGAGTTACAGTGGACAAGATTGAAGCAATTGGACAACTCAAAGGTAATCGCCATTGGCATGCTTGTTTTTCTGATTCGTTTTCGTATGACTGTGTTATTCGACTTTTGGATTTTCGCCTGGGATATTGTGATTGTGTTTGTTCAGTTACAGCCTTTAATAAGTCAACTGTTCAAATTAAGTTCCACTGGGTCCCTTTTATTGTGTTAGATTCTGGCTTCGCTTCCTTTTGTTCTACTTACGGAAAAGTTATCAAGGTTGACAAGATCCATCCACCGGGAAAAAAATACTCATCCTCAGTAAGAGTTGTCACCCTTGAATGTAGTGAGACCGATAAGTGTAAAATACCTTACAACTGCACTATTGATGAAATTTATCCGGCACTCATTGTAGTTCAAGGTAGAGAACCGAAATGTCTTCGTTGTGGGCGAATCGGCCATGTTCGCCGTGATTGTGACACCCCACAATGCAACGTATGTCGTTCCTTTGGTCACCATACTGGCCAACATGTGCACCGTGTGCCCTCCTTTGCGGACCGTGTCAGAGCCGGTCCCTCTGAGGTAGATGGACCTCCATCGTATGAACAAGATGTCTCCTTTCAGGAGGAACCCCGTGTAAGTCCCTCTGTGTCATTCAGTGAAACCCCTGTGAATGCCCCCCTTGCCCCTGTGATTGTACCCCCTGTTTCTGTGACTACCCCTTGTGTTGTTCCTGAGCCCCCTTCATGTGACGCCCCCGCTGATGATGACTATGATACGCAGTATCGAGAGGAGGAAATGGACCTCTCTTCCACCCCCAAGAGGCGCCGATCCCCTTCCCCACCGCCAACTATCTCCCCAACGTACAGGAACTTGGCCGGGGGGAATCGTTTCGTTTCTCCCGCCCCCTCACCAACTTCGTCCGATTCATCCCCTAAAACCAACAGAACTTTAATGTCCTATTTATCTGACCAGGAGGATGGCGTTTCCGACTTGGAGGGGTTCACTCTGGTGAGGGAGCGGCGCCGTTCACGGCGTAGCCCCAAACCCGGGAGTTCCCCTCTAAGGAAGAAATAGTCTTCCTGGTCCAATTTATTTTCTAAAGCGAAAGCTGGTATCTCATTTTTAGTGCTTAATTAGTTTATTTACTTATGTTTGAAACAAAATGAAACACAATGCAGAATCTTTCTTTTCATTCAATTAATTGCAATGGTTTACTTTCTTATCCTAAGTTTCCTAATTTATCCACTATTTGCAAATCTCTTAATTATGATATTATTTTCCTCCAGGAAACTCATCTCAATTCACAGGACATTCAGAAATCCTGGGAGAGTTCCTGGGGGGGTAAATGCATATTTTCTTTTGGTTCTAATTTTTCTTGCGGGGTTGGCATTCTTTTCCATCCCCGACTATCTGTTGAGTTTGTCAAAGTCCATAGGGACTTTGACGGTCGTCTACTTTATGTTGATTGTTCTGTTAATAATTATTCATTTCGTTTGCTGTCTGTTTATGCTCCTTGTTTGGAGTGTGACAGGCGGGATTTCTTTCGTTCTTTAATTCCCCACTTAGTTTGTAGCCGGCCAATTATTATGGCCGGTGATTTTAACTGCATATTCGACCCGGGCCTCGACAAGGCTGGGGGCCACCCCACCAGAGGCAGCGGTGGGTCCGAGGTCCTAAGGTCAATATGTCAGGATTTTTCTTTGGTTGATTCATTTCGTTATATCAATCCTCAGTTACCTGCTTTTTCGTGGTCTAATAATTCCGTTAAATCTTTACTTGATAGAATTTTTATTAGCCAGTCTTTAGTTAAACATTTAGTTAATTCAAATACATCTATATGTCCATTGTCTGATCACTTGTTTATCAATTCTTATTTTGTTTCATTGCCTAATTCTACCAGGGTCGGCCCGGGGTACTGGCATTGTAATGTTAGTACTCTGGACGACCCTGATTTCCTTTCGGATTGTTTAGATATGTGGTCTGTCTTTTCGTCAGTGGCAGATTATTCCTGTTCCTGGTGGGAGGAATTCAAATATGAAGTTAAGTTACTTATTATTTCCCACAGTAGGAGATTATCCAAAATTCGAAATTCCAGTGTCCGACTTCTCCGTGAACAAATTCAGGAACTTTCGGCCTCCTCCCCTAGCTCCCCCCAACTTTCGGACCTCAAAAATCAATTAAACGATTTAGTTTCTTCTTTCAATTTCGGCGTAAAAATCAGATCAAAAGCTGTTAATTTTAATTTTGATGAAAAACCCTCGCGCTTCTTTTTTCAAAAGGAGAAGTCGCAGGCTCAGCGTAAAACCCTTGAGTTTCTGACCATTGAGGGTAAGGTCATTTCTGATTCTGATGAGTTATTATCTTCGGTTCAAGATTTCTTTAAGTCTTTATTTTCTGCTGAGCCTGTCAGTGACACTTACCTTGATTATTTTTTCTCTGATTTGCCTTCTCTTTCGTCTGATATATCATTGACCTTAGAAGGTCCTATTACTTTAACTGAAGTTAAAGAAGCACTTAATGGCATGAAGGATTTTTCTTCGCCGGGTTCGGACGGCTTGCCGAAAGAATTTTATTTAAAATTTATTGATTTTATTGGAGTTGATTTTGTTAAATATTTGAATACCTGTTTTGCTAATAATGTATTATGTAACTCTCAACGCCTTGCTTATATTTCTTTAATTTGTAAAGATTCTTCCAATTCAGACAATCTTAAGTTCTGGCGTCCCATTTCTTTATTAAACCTTGATTATAAGATTATTTCCAAAATTTTATGTAACCGATTAAATCCCATTATGTACCTTTTAGTTAAAAAAGACCAAACATGTGCTGTTCCCGGACGATCAATTTTAGACAATGCTCATTTACTTCGAAATATTATTGATTATGTTAACTTTAAGAACCTTCCCGCTTTATTTTTATGCATTGACAATGAGAAAGCCTTTGATCGCGTTTCTCATGAATATTTATTTCGGCTCCTTGAAGTTTATAATTTTGGACCTGTCTTTCGGAACTGGATCAAACTCTTGTATTCTGAGTCAAAAGCCTCGGTTTTGGTAAACGGTTTTATTACGGAGGAGTTCGACTTGAAGAGGGGCGTGCATCAGGGCTGTGCCCTTTCGCCTCTCATGTACGTCCTGTCGTTGGAGCCCCTGCTTAATAAAATCCGTGCAAAACCAGAAATTGAGGGGATATCACTCCCCGGTTCTAAAGAATTTGTAAAAATTTCCGCCTATGCAGATGATATTACCTGCACCCTTAAATCAAGGCTTTCTGTAATTCATATAATTAATTTGTGTGAGCTCTTTGGGGCTGGCTCAGGGTCCAAGATCAACTTAATCAAGACGTATGGTTTGTGGCTTGGTCGCTGGGCCAGCTCCGAAGAGCCCACCTTATACTCAATCAAAATGTTTTCATCTCTAAAGAAAATTATTGGTATTCAGTTTGCTTCCATTTTGCCTATTGATTTATGTACTTCAAATTTTAAACCTTTAGTTGATAAAATTACCAGTGTTCTGAACTTATGGAAAAATCGTCATCTTTCATTTAAGGGCCGTTCTTTATTAATAACCGTCCTTGGTTTGTCTAAGTTATGGTATGTTGGTTCAGTTCTTCCTTTACCTCCTGAGTTACTTAAAGTTATTAATCATTCAGTTTATAATTTCTTTTGGGGCGGGTCACATGAATGTTTGAAGAGGGAGGTTTTAGTTAACTCTGTTGAGTCTGGGGGTTATAATTTGGTTCACATTCCTTCTAAGTTGAAATCATTTTACATTATGCATATTAAACGTTTGGTTCAGTTACATAATTCTGATGAGTTTCCTTCTTGGGGTTATTTTGCTATTTATTGGATTGGTTTATCTTTACGTTCTTTATGCCCTCAGTTTGCCCGAAATTCCATTCCTCATTCATCATCATCAACCTATTTTTATTCTAAAGTTATGTCTGCATATAAAGAATTGCTTATATTAAATCCCTCTGTTAATATTCCTAATTTGTTCACAAAGCAAGTTTATGTTATGTTTGTAAACAACATTTTTGTTAAACCACCGGTTATTTCTTTATATCCCCAGATTAACTTTCGTAATGTTTTCCTATCTATAAATTCACATATATTAGATTCTTCAGTTAAAAACTTTTTATTTAAGGTCGTTCATCAAATCTTATATACCGGTTCATTTTTAAATCGAATATGTAGGGAACCGAGGAAATATTTGTGTTTATTTTGCGGTGCCCATTGGGAGACTATTGAGCATCTTTTCTTCAGTTGTTCTTTTGTTAAACCTCTTTGGGATTATTTGTCTAATTTTATCAAACGTTTTACTTTGCTTTCTTTTAGATTTACTTTTATGAACGTTATTTTCTCTGTTTTCACTTCTAGTGGAAACAGGTTTTATGATGATTTTGTTCTTTATCTTATTTCTCAGTTAAAGTGGGTCGTGTGGAAGTGCCGGAATGAGGTGAAATACCACAACCGGACTTTCACACGCTCACGAATTATCTCCTTGTTTGAATCTTCAGTTCGTTCTCGTATTAGAGTTGATTTCTTCCGTTTTTCTTCTGACACTTTTTCTGATTTGTGGTCATGTGACCTCCGATTATGTTATATTTTAAATGATCAGGTTCAGTTTCATTTTTAATATTTTGTACTTACCTCATTATGTCTCTCAACTGTCAATCTCATCCTGTAAAGAAAACAATAATAAACTGTATATATATATATATATAATTAAGGTAGTTAAGTATAGTTAAGGTTAGTTATTTGTGTAATAAGTAAATATTTAGAAAGAATTTAAATTAAATGTTGTAAATAATTAGTTAAGGTAATTAGTTAAGGTTAAAGTAAGGCTGTCTGGTCGGCTACATAGTAGCGGGCCAGGCAGTCATTAGAGTAGTTAAGTTTAGTTAAGGTTGGGAAATAAATGTTAGTTAAGTGGGAAAGGGTGGGTTTAATTAGGAGGGATGGGTAGGTATGTATATTTGTTGTAATGATAATAAAACCAGTTTTATTTTGAATCGTTTGGTATATTACAATATTAAAATTATGTTTGTTTTGTAATTAATAATTGATATATTGTTTTGTATTTCCATTTGTATTTCTTTAGTTGGGGGCATCTTCTGTGATGTAGCTAATTTTAATCGCCCCCAAGTTTCTGTCATTAAATGTTTGTACTTTTCCTTCTGTTGAATAAACAGTTTTCACAAAAAAAAAAAAAAAAAAAAGTATCTGTTCTTATCAGCTTAATATCTGATACGTCTTCCATTGGAAGGCATCGATATTAAACTGATTTTTGGAACTAGGCGAGAGATCTGGAGCTTGCTCCATCCCCGCCACGGGTCGACCCGGTATTGCAGTACTTCCGGGACTGGCCCACTACTTTAATTTAAATCAATAATAGACTTACATTTCGTTTACTTGCATTCTGATGCTTATTTTCTATATTTTCAGGTAAACATGAGCCTAATCCATAGTACATCGAAAACCCGTCCAGGGGGGGTTAATGGGTATTATTGAAAACGTTAGCAGCAAGGTTTATAGATGTTCCGCAAGAAAAATAAAACATAAAAAGACTGATTACAGCACCCGGTGTTCCCAGGCGGTCACCCATCCAAGTACTAACCGGGCTCGACGTTGCTTAACTTCGGTGATCGGACGAGAACCGGTGTTTTCAACGTGATATGGCCGTAATCGAAAGATACAGGTAAAAACAGTCTTAAAAAGTAGAACGCTTTAGGTATAACACACAAACGCGCCATCCGATTTCATACTGGCTACTCCAAACCACTGTCCCCAACGGCCAACCACTGTCAAACTGGTCAGTTTGCATTCACACATCGTTTTCGGACTAATTACACTCACTTTTCAATGTTTTCCTTACTTATACAGTAATAACAAACCGCGCATGCTCACTCAACCCACTTCTACATACACCACATTGAAACAAGTTATACCGTTGTGTTCCTCTCGTCGGTCTGATTCCAATGAAACAAACCAGGGCCATATCCATCGATTACGTCCCGCTGAATTCCAATATCGATTTTCACCATTATGACGTCAGGCCATTGATGACGACGTTAACAACGCCGTTGCTAGAGGCAAGAAGGGTGATATTGGCCCCAAAACAACTTTAAATGCTCCGATTTGAATGCGGTTTTTTTCCGATACCACTAATAGATATGCGCCGCACTCGTTCATAACATATTTAGACCTCTCCTGGCAAAGGAAATAGTCGGGTATGAAATTACCTTGCATTTCGTTCAATTCACTGTTACCCATATATCACTATTTTCATATCCGATGATACTAAAAACATGAAAAACGATTGGATCGGGGTGCGCCATTACCTCGACTTGTCGAGGTATCGCTTCTCGGCCTTTTGGCTAAGAAATCATCAAAGTGATTAGGGGGCAAGAGCCAGAACTTAGTTTCGTTTCTCACCCGGACCTATCTGGCTGAAGCCCAGCTTCGTTAGTTCACGTTCAACCAGTTGAACGGGGGGCCCACTGTAGGGACACCTCGAACAAAGATCATTTGAAAGTGTGTATGCTGTCCTGCGAGCAGGCAGAATGTGTGATGGTATTGATCTAGGGTTACTTAAGAAGACTGTACGTCTTACTTTGACTGGCTCCACTCCGCCGTCTTCGGACATCATGGAGGCTTTGCTTGGCACTTTTGGAGGAGTGGGAATTCTTGAAAAGGATATTATGGGCCTTGGTCTTCTTAAAGGCCGGATATGGCACGCATGTTTCGAGAACGAGGCGGCCTATGAAAAGGCCATCAAGCTCCATGATTTTAGAATTGGTTCCCGTGATTGTGTTGTCTCCGTGACTAGCTTCAGCAAGTCTACGGTGCAGGTCAAATTTTATCAAGTTCCGCTGTTTGTTAGATCTAGTGAAATTGGCAATTTCCTCAGTTCGTTTGGCAAGGTCCTTAAAATTGACTACCAGGCTCAGAGAAACAAAGGTTTTCTGAGCCCTATCAGAGTGGCTACCATCGAGACCTCCGAAGAGACCAAAAACAAGATCCCTTACACTTGCACCATTGGGGGATACCCTGTTCTCATCATGGTAGAGGGCAGGGAGCCGAAGTGTTTACGTTGTGGCCAGATTGGCCACGTTCGCCGTGACTGCGAAGCCACATGCTGTCAGAAATGTAGGAGTTTCAATCACAAGACAGACGACCACCCCTTTAGCAAACATACAACCTTTGCAGATCGTGTGCGCGGGCGGCCTGTCCGTCCTGCTGAACCAGAACCTGAGTCTGATGATGAGCCACAACCCCCCATGGAGGAGACGTCTCAAGCCCCTCCCCCTCCTTCGTCTCACACATCCCTCGTTCATGACCCTGATGCTGCTGCTCCCCCTACCCCCACTGACGCCCCTGTGCCTAAGCTTAGTGGTGAATTGAACACCGACTTCGACATGGCACCAACCATTTCTCCCACTTACCAGGAACTAAACTACGGCAATCGTTACATCCCAGACCAGTCGTTTGAATATATGGACTCTCCATCTCCTGACAGATCTGTCACATTACTATCTTTGCTTGGGGAAGGCGGAGGCACTTCTGACCAAGAGGGATTCACAGAGGTGAGGGGTAGGCGCAACAAAAGGCGCAATTCCCCCACTTCTGGGTCTCCCCTTCGGAAGAAGTAATTCTTCCTTCCTCGGAAGATATAATCTTCTGTCCTTTACTATTTTAGTTTCCTCTTCTGTTTTTTTTTTTGTTACATGGAAAGAAATATAAAACAATAAAAAAATAACTTATTTTCCATATGGGTAAACTGAAAATGCACACCATTAATTGTAATGGTTTGAGAAATCCTGATAAATGCCAACTGTTTTTCTCTCAGTTCTCACTGAAGAAGTTAGATGTTGCCTTCTTACAAGAGACCCACATTGATTGTAAGCAAATAGAGCTTAAGTGGAGAACTGCTTTTAAAGGCAAATGTTTTTTCTCCTATGGTACCCCACATTCCCGGGGTGTGGGAATAATTTTTGGCCCTCATCTTGATGTGGACATCAATAAGATAGAGAGGGATTTTGAAGGGCGCCTTTTAGCCCTTGATTGTGTGGTCAACAATTACTCATGTCGTCTTATTTCCGTCTATGCTCCATCTCTGGAGAAAGACAGGAGAGATTTTTTTGATGGATTGTCTCCATTTCTGGTTACAAAACTCCCAATCATTTTGGCGGGAGATTTTAATTGTATTTTTAACTCAGACATCGATAAAGTTGGAGGTAACCCCAACCGTAGTCTTGGTGCCAGTGATATTTTAAAGAACTTATGTGCTGAATTTTCACTTTTAGATTCTTTTAGACACTTACATGCCAGTGACATAGCTGTATCCTGGTCCAGTAGCAATGTGTCTTGTTTGCTAGACAGGATTTTTATCTCTGATACACTTGTAAATAACCTTAGGTCATCAGACATTTCATTGTGTAGCTTTTCCGACCACTCTTTTGTTTCAATAGATCTCTTTGATCTTCCCTCTGTAAGCATAGGTCCTGGTTATTGGCAATGTAACATTTCGGTTCTCAAAGATCCTATTTTCCAGGAGGATTTTGAAGAATTGTGGACGGTTTTTAAAGCTGTATGTAACTACTCTCACTCTTGGTGGGAAGACTTCAAAAATGAGTGTAAGCTTCTTATCATTAAGCATAGTAAGCGATTATCAGCAGATCGCCGTCGTTCTGTGAACGACCTTAAGCGGCAAATTTTTTCTCTGAGTAAGACTGACCCAACGTCACACAATGTAAACTCTTTAAAGTCTGACTTAAATAACATTTTATCTAATCACAATGAAGGAGTTAGGATAAGATCGAAGTGTAATGACTTCAACTATGACGACAAACCATCAAGGTATTTTTTTAATAAAGAAAAGAACAGAGCAAATAAAAAACACATTAACTCCCTCGTCATAGACAATGAGCAAGTGACTGATGTTAGAAAGATTGTATCGTTCGCTCACACTTTTTATAAAGACCTTTTTTCCCCTGAGCCCATTTCAGACACAATGTGTGATTTTTTCTTTGAAAACCTGTCAACCCTAAGTGCTGAGGAGAGAGAGTCATTAGAGGGCCCGGTAACTCTTGAGGAGGTCCGTTCGGCGTTGGGGGGAATGAAGAATTTCTCTTCCCCCGGATCGGACGGCCTTCCAATGGAGTTTTACCGCACCTTCATTGACTTGATCGGCCCTACTTTTGTAGACTACGTAAACAACTGCTCCAAACTATCTTTGTTAGCGCCATCCCAGCGATTTTCTTTAATTTCTTTGATTTGTAAAGATCCCTCTAATTCGGAAAATCTCAAATTTTGGAGACCGATCTCACTACTGAATCTTGATTACAAGATCATTTCTAAGATTATGTGTAATAGGTTAAATACTGTTATTTCATCACTAATTCACATTGATCAATCATGTTCAGTTCCTGACCGCTCCATCTTAGATAACTGTCACCTCCTCAGAAACATTTTAGATTACGTTACTTTTAAAGACTTACCTGCTTTGTTCCTCTGTGTTGACAACGAGAAAGCCTTCGACCGCGTTTCTCACGACTATCTATTTCGGCTTCTGAAAGTTTTGAATTTTGGCCCATCATTTCGGAATTGGATTAAGCTCTTATATTGTGAGTCAAAAGCTTCGGTTTTAGTTAATGGTTTTATTTCGGAAGAGTTCATCTTGGGACGAGGCGTCCATCAGGGCTGCGCCTTGAGTCCTCTTCTCTACGTCCTGGCCTTGGAACCCCTCCTTAATCAAATACGTTCAAAACCTGAAATTGTGGGGATTAGCCTCCCTGGTTCAAACCTTAAAGTCAAATTGACAGCATACGCAGACGACGTTACCTGCACCCTCTCGACAAGGCTTTCTCTTGTCCATGTCATCAATCTTTTTGAACTTTTTTCTTTTGCTTCAGGCTCTAAAATTAATTTAATTAAAACGTATGGTTTGTGGTTAGGCCGCTGGGCCAATTGTGTAGAGGATTTACATGGGATTTCTATGTTTAATGTCCCTAAAAAGATATTAGGGGTTTTTGTTCATCCCTTTAACTTTTCCTCTTATCTAAACTTTGAACATTGTATTGGAAAAATAGAGTCCATTTTTAAATTATGGAAAGGAAGGCATCTGTGTTTCCGAGGGAAATCCATTTTGTTAAACTCATTAGCCTTAGCTAATTTATGGTATCTTGCATCTGTCTGTATTTTTCCAGACGATGTATGCAAGAAAGTCACATCTCTTGTTTTTAGGTTTTTTTGGGGAAGTCCCCATGAGTGTATTAGTAGAAAAGTGTTGTATGGAGCGTATGGGCAGGGTGGTTTTGGTGTTGTACACCTACAGTCAAAAATAGCAGCATATCATGTAATGCATGTTAAAAGAATGATATTACTTTTTAATTCTCCAATGCCCCATCCCTGGGTCTTTTTTGCTGTGTATTTTGTTGGCATGTCCTTGAGAAAATTTTGTCCTTCTATGGCTAGAAATAACATCCCGCATGCTGCCTCAGTTCCTGAATTCTATACAGCAGTTCTGCGGTCTTTTCGTAATTATACTTTGTTTGCTCCAAACCCTGATTTTGCTCAGCTCAGATGTAAAACTGTGTATTTGTCTCTTGTGAGCCAGGTTATTAGCCCTCCTCCAGCTGTTAAAAATTTTCCTCATGTGAATTTTTCTGACACGTTTACCAACTTATGCAATCCTATATTGGAAAATAATGTCAAAGATTTTTTATATAAGGTAGCAAACCGAGTGTTGTACACTGGTGATTTTGTCACAAGGATTTGTAGGTTAAACAGGGACATCAAATGTCATTTTTGTAAAAAGTCAAGGGAGACTTTAGAACATTTGTTTTTTCACTGCCCTACAGTTAGCTCACTTTGGATTTTTTTAGAGAAGTTCCTTTTTGACTGTACTCAAATTCATGTTAATTTCACTGTCCATGGTATTTTGTTTAGTTCATTTACAAAATGTAAAAATAATTTTTTTGACGATTTTTATTTATACTGTATCTCTTTACTCAAGTGGACCATCTGGTCATGTCGTAATGATATTAAATTTAGAAACTTATCATTTTCACCCAATGACATCCAAACTCGATTTATTTTTTTCTTAAAGAAACGAATTAAGTTAGATTTCGTAAGACTGAACTCTCTTAGCTTCTCAAATGTTTGGTCTTGTGACCTTCGACTGGCGTCAGTTATGGGCGACCAGTTACATTTTCACTTACTGTAAATAAACCTTTACTTACCTTCGTCTGGGTCCGAGGATCTCCCTGCCGGTTCCAGTACCTGAAAGAAAACAAGAATAAACACCATTGTAAATATATCTATGTAAAAGAGGCATATCTGTGATAATTTTAAATTTTAATAAATTTTTAACTAGCCTCTTACTGTGTTTTTTGTAAATGTTTTCTATGGTAATAAAGTTTTATTCAAAGAAAAAAAAAAAAGTATCTGTTCTTATCAGCTTAATATCTGATACGTCTTCCATTGGAAGGCATCGATATTAAACTGATTTTTGGAACTAGGCGAGAGATCTGGAGCTTGCTCCATCCCCGCCACGGGTCGACCCGGTATTGCAGTACTTCCGGGACTGGCCCACTACTTTAATTTAAATCAATAATAGACTTACATTTCGTTTACTTGCATTCTGATGCTTATTTTCTATATTTTCAGGTAAACATGAGCCTAATCCATAGTACATCGAAAACCCGTCCAGGGGGGGTTAATGGGTATTATTGAAAACGTTAGCAGCAAGGTTTATAGATGTTCCGCAAGAAAAATAAAACATAAAAAGACTGATTACAGCACCCGGTGTTCCCAGGCGGTCACCCATCCAAGTACTAACCGGGCTCGACGTTGCTTAACTTCGGTGATCGGACGAGAACCGGTGTTTTCAACGTGATATGGCCGTAATCGAAAGATACAGGTAAAAACAGTCTTAAAAAGTAGAACGCTTTAGGTATAACACACAAACGCGCCATCCAATTTCATACTGGCTACTCCAAACCACTGTCCCCAACGGCCAACCACTGTCAAACTGGTCAGTTTGCATTCACACATCGTTTTCGGACTAATTACACTCACTTTTCAATGTTTTCCTTACTTATACAGTAATAACAAACCGCGCATGCTCACTCAACCCACTTCTACATACACCACATTGAAACAAGTTATACCGTTGTGTTCCTCTCGTCGGTCTGATTCCAATGAAACAAACCAGGGCCATATCCATCGATTACGTCCCGCTGAATTCCAATATCGATTTTCACCATTATGACGTCAGGCCATTGATGACGACGTTAACAACGCCGTTGCTAGAGGCAAGAAGGGTGATATTGGCCCCAAAACAACTTTAAATGCTCCGATTTGAATGCGGGTTTTTTCCGATACCACTAATAGATATGCGCCGCACTCGTTCATAACATATTTAGACCTCTCCTGGCAAAGGAAATAGTCGGGTATGAAATTACCTTGCATTTCGTTCAATTCACTGTTACCCATATATCACTATTTTCATATCCGATGATACTAAAAACATGAAAAACGATTGGATCGGGGTGCGCCATTACCTCGACTTGTCGAGGTATCGCTTCTCGGCCTTTTGGCTACGACCACCAGGATTAGGTCGGAAGCGATTTTGAGTATCTCCGTATTCTGGGTGAGTTTTGCGGACGAAGTTTTTGGTTCCTGTTATTTTTTTTCTCCTTGTCCCTCTCCCAGAGTACGGTGTACTTTCCACTTGTCTTCCCGGTGGTTAGTACTCCAGGATGCCGGCACACTCTGACCCTACCCTGCTGAGGAGGACAGTTCGCCTGACACTCTTAGGATCTCCACCACCGATGGACAGGATCTATGATCTATTCGAGGATAACTTTGCCAGAGCGGGAGTGAAAGAAGAGGACATATTGGCGATAGGACAGCTTAAAGGTAATCGCAACTGGCATGCCTGTTTTTCAAATTCTGTTTCCTTTGACAATGTCCTTAAGTTATCCGATTTTCGCCTCGGTTCTTTTGATTGCGTTTGTTCGGTTACAGCCTTTGACAATTCTTCAGTTCAGATCAAATTTCATTGGGTTCCCTTTTATGTGCGAGATGCTGCGTTTGCTTCCTTTTCTGCCCAGTTTGGCAAGGTTATTAGAGTAGAAAAAGTGTCACCTAATAGAAAGCGATATGCTAGCTCTGTCCGAACTGTAACCATAGAGTGCAGTGAAACCAACAAGGCAAAAATTCCATACAATTGTGTCATTGACACTGTCTACCCTGCTCTCGTATTGGTTTCTGGTAGGGAACCGAAGTGTCTTAAGTGCGGCAAATTGGGTCACGTGAGACGAGACTGTGCTACTCCACAGTGTGCAACATGCCGGGCCTTTGGACACACCACGGAAGAGCATCAGCGAGGCCCCCCCAGTTTTGCGGACCGAGTACGAGGCCAACCTCTGGAGGAGGAAGTTCAAATGGAGGAAATTTGTGTGGAGGAAGTTTCCTCCCCTGATGTGGAATTTGAGCAACCATCAGAGACAGTTGAGAGTGAACCCCCAACCTGTGCCTCCCCACCCCCCATTGTGGCCCCCAAACATCGGGCCCCTCGTATCAGTAATTCTACCCCTCTTGCCCCAGTGATCGAGTCCCCCGCCAGCCTTGACTCCCCAAATGACTCAATGACTGATGACGTAATGGAAATGTCAACAACCCCCAAACGTCATCGATCCCCATCCCCTCCCCCCACCATTTCCCCTACCTACAGGGACTTAGCGGAGGGAAATCGTTTTGTCAACTCCAATCCGAACTACTCGCCACCATCCACGGATTCCCCGCCGCATGACGGTAGAACTCTGCTATCTTTTCTGTCGGACCAGGAGAGTTGCTCTGACTCTGAGGGGTTCACCGTGGTGAGGGACCGGCGCCGCTCGCGGCGTGGGTCTCCCCCCGCGGGGTCCCCTCTTAGGAAGAAGTAATTCTTCTGGTTCGAATTATTTAAGCAAATGCTGTTCCAATTTCACACATTGTGCCTTAATTAAAAATTATTAAATAATCATGCAGGACCTTTCTTTTCATTCAATTAATTGTAATGGTTTACTTTCTTATCCTAAGTTTCCTAATTTATCCATTATTTGTAAGTCTCTTAATTTCGATATTATTTTCCTCCAGGAAACTCATCTCAACTCAGAGGATATTCAGAAATCCTGGGAGAGTTCCTGGGGGGGTAAATGCCTATTTTCATTTGGTTCAAATTTTTCTTGCGGGGTTGGCATTCTTTTCCACCCCCGATTATCTGTTGATTTTGTTAAAGTCCATAGGGACTTTGACGGCCGCCTTCTTTATGTTGACTGTTCTGTTAACAATTTTCCATTACGTTTACTGTCTGTTTATGCTCCTTGTTTGGAGCGTGACAGGCGGGATTTCTTTCGTTCTTTGATTCCCCACTTAGTTTGTAGCCGGTCAATTATTTTGGCCGGTGATTTTAACTGCATATTTGACCCGGGCCTCGACAAGGCTGGGGGCCAGCCTACCAGAGGCATCGGTGGGTCCGAGGTCCTAAGGTCAATATGTCAGGATTTCTCTTTAGTTGATTCATTTCGTTATATCAATCCTCAGTTACCTGCTTTTTCTTGGTCTAATAATTCAGTTCACTGTTTATTAGATAGAATTTTCATCAGCCAATCTTTAATTAAATATTTAGATAAATCTTATACATCAATTTGTTCACTATCTGATCATTTGTTTATCAATTCTTATTTAGTTTCATTGCCTAATTCTACCAGGGTCGGCCCGGGGTACTGGCATTGTAATGTTAGTACTTTGGACGACCCTGATTTTCTTTCTGATTTTTTAGATATCTGGTCTGTCTTTTCGTCAGTGGCAGATTATTCCTGTTCCTGGTGGGAGGAATTCAAATATGAAGTTAAGTTACTTATTATTTCCCACAGTAAGAGATTATCCAAAATTCGAAATTCTAGTGTCCGACTTCTCCGACAACAAATTCAGGAACTTTCGGTTACCTCCCCTAGCGCCCCCCAACTTTCGGACCTCAAAATTGAATTAAATGATTTAGTTTCTTCTTTTAATTTCGGTGTCAAAATCAGGTCAAAAGCTGTTAATTTTAATTTTGATGAAAAACCCTCACGCTTCTTTTTCCAAAAGGAGAAGTCACGGGCTCAGCGTAAAACCATTGATTTTTTGACCATTGAGGGAAAGGTCATTTCTGATTCTAATGAGTTGTTATCTTCAGTTCGGAGTTTTTATGAATCTTTATTTTCTGCTGAGCCTGTCAGTGACACTTATCTTGATTATTTTTTCTCTGATTTGCCTTCTCTTTCTTTTGAAAATTCCAATGTATTAGAAGGGCCAATTACCCTTGATGAAGTTAAGGCTGCCCTAGAGGGGATGGAGAGCTACTCCTCCCCTGGGTCTGATGGACTCCCTATGGAGTTTTATTTGAAATTCATAAATGTTTTTGGTTCTGATTTTGTTAAATACTTAAATACCTGTTTTACTTTAAATAATTTATCTGATTCTCAAAGATTATGTTATATTAAACTAATTTGTAAGGACGCCAAACAGACCGATAATCTTAAGTTTTGGCGACCTATCTCATTACTCAATTTAGATTACAAAATTATTTCAAAAATTTTATGTAATCGTTTAAATCTAGTTATTAATCTTTTGGTTCACCAGGACCAGTCTTGTGCTGTGCCTGGTAGAAGTATCCATGACAACGCTCATCTCTTACGTAACATCATCGATTATGTTGGTTTAAAAAATGTTCCTGCTTTATTTTTATGCATCGACAATGAGAAAGCCTTTGATCGCGTTTCACATGAATACCTCTTTCGGTTATTAGAAGTTTATAATTTCGGCCCAAATTTTCGGAAATGGATAAAACTCTTGTATTCGGAGTCAAAAGCATCGGTTTTAGTCAATGGTTTTATTTCGGAGGAGTTCAATCTGAGGAGGGGCGTCCATCAGGGCTGTGCCCTCTCTCCTCTGCTCTACGTCCTGTCCTTGGAACCCCTTCTAAATAAGATCCGTACAAAACCAGAAATTCAGGGGATTAAACCCCCCGGCTCAAAAACTGAAATCAAACTCTCAGCATTTGCAGATGATATTACCTGCACCCTTACATCAAGGCTTTCTGTCATTCATATTATTAATTTGTGTGAGCTCTTCGGGACGGGCTCCGGTTCCAAGATTAACATGATAAAAACGTATGGCTTGTGGCTGGGCCGATGGGCCCGCTCCGAAGAGCCCACATTATATTCTGTTACAATGTTCAATTCATTTAAAAAGATTATTGGTTTATATTTATGCACTACAGCTCCACTCTCTGTTTCAAATCATAATTTCAAACCCATTGTAAATAAAATTGTTGATGTTTTAAATTTATGGCGCAATAGGCATTTATCATTTAGGGGCCGTTCTCTTTTAATTTCAGTTCTTGCTTTATCAAAGTTATGGTATGTTGGTTCTGTTTTTCCTTTACCACCTGATTTACTTAAAGTTATAAATCATTCAGTTTATCAGTTTTTCTGGGGCGGGTCTCATGAATGTCTTAAGAGGGAGGTTTTAGTTAATTCTCTTCAGTTTGGTGGATTTAAAATGGTCCACATTCCTTCTAAGTTAAAAGCACTTTACATTATGCACATTAAACGTTTGGTTCAGTTATTTCGTTCTAATGATTTTCCTTCTTGGGGTTATTTTACTATTTATTGGATAGGTTTTCAATTAAGATCTCTTTGCCCTGATTTTGCCTCCAATTTAATTCCTCATTCCTCTGTAAATACCTATTTTTATACCAATGTCTTCTCTGCATATAAAGAACTTTTAAGATTATCACCTGATGTAAATATTATAACATTAACTACAAAACAAGCTTATTTAATTTTTTCCAATTCTGTATGTGTACCTCCCCCTATTATTAAAATATACCCACAAATTAATTTTAACTTAGTTTTTAAAGCTATTAACTCGACTCACTTAGACTCTTCTGTTAAAAACTTTTTGTTTAAAGTTGTTAATCATATTTTGTACACTGGTTCTTTTTTAAATAGAATTTGTAGAGAGCCTCGTAAATACCTTTGTTTATTTTGTGATGCTCAGTGGGAAACCATTGAGCATCTTTTCTTTAGTTGTCCTTTCGTTAAACCCCTTTGGTCATACCTGTCAGATTTTATTGAACGTTTTACTCTGCTTTCTTTTAGATTTACTTTTATGAACGTTATTTTCTCTGTTTTCACTTCTAGTGGAAACAGGTTTTATGATGATTTTGTTCTTTATCTTATTTCTCAGTTGAAGTGGGTCGTGTGGAAGTGCCGGAATGAGGTCAAGTACCACAACCGGACTTTCACACGCTCACGAATTATCTCCTTGTTTGAATCTTCAGTTCGTTCTCGTATTAGAGTTGATTTTTTCCGTTTTTCTTCTGACACTTTTTCTGATTTGTGGTCATGTGACCTCCGATTATGTTCTATTTTAAATGATCTGGTTCAGTTTCATTTTTAAATATTTTGTACTTACCTCATTATTTCTCTCATGTAAACAATTTCTTCAACGTTCATCCTATAAATAACACAAGTGTAAATATCATCTGTATATATATAATTAAGGTAGTTAAGTATAGTTAAGGTTAGTTTAAGGTTAGTTTAGGTAGTAAATATTTAGAATGAATTTAAATTAAATGTTGTATATAATAAGTTAAGGTAATTAATAATTAATTAGGGTTAAAGTAAGGCTGTCTGGTCGGCTACATAGTAGCGGGCCAGGCAGTCATTAGATTATTTAAGATTAGTTAAGGCCGGGAAATGGGTGTTATAAAAGTGGGAAGGGTGTGTTAACTTAAAAGGGCTGGGTAGTTAAGGGTTTAAATTTTTTTTGATAATAAAACTAATTCTTTGATTAATGTTTTCGTATATATAAATATAAATATTAAATTGATTTAAAATTAATAATTCATATATTGTTTTCGATTTTCCTTTGTATTTCTTTAGTTGGGGGCCTCCCTTGTGATGTGCTTAATTTTAATCGCCCCCAATTCTGTTTATAAATGTATGTACATTCTCTGTAAATAAACTTTTTTCACAAAAAAAAAAAAAAAAAGTATCTGTTCTTATCAGCTTAATATCTGATACGTCTTCCATTGGAAGGCATCGATATTAAACTGATTTTTGGAACTAGGCGAGAGATCTGGAGCTTGCTCCATCCCCGCCACGGGTCGACCCGGTATTGCAGTACTTCCGGGACTGGCCCACTACTTTAATTTAAATCAATAATAGACTTACATTTCGTTTACTTGCATTCTGATGCTTATTTTCTATATTTTCAGGTAAACATGAGCCTAATCCATAGTACATCGAAAACCCGTCCAGGGGGGGTTAATGGGTATTATTGAAAACGTTAGCAGCAAGGTTTATAGATGTTCCGCAAGAAAAATAAAACATAAAAAGACTGATTACAGCACCCGGTGTTCCCAGGCGGTCACCCATCCAAGTACTAACCGGGCTCGACGTTGCTTAACTTCGGTGATCGGACGAGAACCGGTGTTTTCAACGTGATATGGCCGTACTCGAAAGATACAGGTAAAAACAGTCTTAAAAAGTAGAACGCT
Source organism: Lepidochitona cinerea (assembly GCA_963971465.1). Lineage (NCBI taxonomy): Eukaryota > Metazoa > Mollusca > Polyplacophora > Chitonida > Tonicellidae > Lepidochitona > Lepidochitona cinerea. The sequence continues at coordinate 6,507,660 of OZ020555.1, read as the reverse complement.
TTAGGTATAACACACAAACGCGCCATCCGATTTCATACTGGCTACTCCAAACCACTGTCCCCAACGGCCAACCACTGTCAAACTGGTCAGTTTGCATTCACACATCGTTTTCGGACTAATTACACTCACTTTTCAATGTTTTCCTTACTTATACAGTAATAACAAACCGCGCATGCTCACTCAACCCACTTCTACATACACCACATTGAAACAAGTTATACCGTTGTGTTCCTCTCGTCGGTCTGATTCCAATGAAACAAACCAGGGCCATATCCATCGATTACGTCCCGCTGAATTCCAATATCGATTTTCACCATTATGACGTCAGGCCATTGATGACGACGTTAACAACGCCGTTGCTAGAGGCAAGAAGGGTGATATTGGCCCCAAAACAACTTTAAATGCTCCGATTTGAATGCGGTTTTTTTCCGATACCACTAATAGATACAAATGTATGCGCCGCACTCGTTCATAACATATTTAGACCTCTCCTGGCAAAGGAAATAGTCGGGTATGAAATTACCTTGCATTTCGTTCAATTCACTGTTACCCATATATCACTATTTTCATATCCGATGATACTAAAAACATGAAAAACGATTGGATCGGGGTGCGCCATTACCTCGACTTGTCGAGGTATCGCTTCTCGGCCTTTTGGCTAAGATCACTTTGGATAGATCTTGTGAAGCGATTTATCAGTATCGCCGTATTCTGGGTGAGTTTTGCGGCTGAAGTTTTCATTTCATTTTTTTTCTTTCTCTCTGGCAGTCGTACACTTTCCATCAGTCTTCCCGGTGGTAGGTGTGCTCTCTACCATGGATGGCCTCGACAGAGGTCTGGTAGAGAGGACAGTACGCTTGCACCTTGAGGATGCGTCGTCCAAGGGAGATAAGATCGTGGCAATCAGCAAGTTTTTTGCTGATTTCCCGGACGTGGAGCCTAATGACTTGGAGGCCATCTGTCAGCTGCGTGGTTCCAGGGATTACTGTGTGACTTTCCGAGGAGCCATCCCGAATTCAGTGCTAGCCTTTGACTCTCCGGCTTATTCAAGACATCTGGAAAGCAGACTCTCGATTTCATCGTTTCTGAGGAAATACGCTACAGTAAGGATTCATTGGCTACCGTACGTTGTGTCATCAGAAGCCGTTGCAGCCTTCTTCCAGAGATACGGAACTGTTACATCACAGGAAACTCAGAAACATCCAATAACAGGTACGTGGCTAGGAATTAGGGAGGTAAAAATGTCCTTATCTAGGGAACGGTATGATGCCTTGCCGTACCTCGCCACTATTAATGGGTTTCCTGTGTTACTCACTGTGTCGGGCCGACCCCCTATGTGCCTGCGTTGCAGCCGTGTTGGCCACACCCGTAAAGAATGCAACACAAACCCCTGTTCGAAATGCTACTCGCTGAAACACGAGTCGTCTGAATGCCCACGTGACACTTATGCTGGCCGTCTTACCGCGGCCCCCCTTTCCCCTGTGCCACCCCCAATCCCAGTTAAAGACATTTCTGATGATGACAGTGTAAAACATCCGGAAGAGGCGGAAACTCCGGAGGAAACTCTGGAGGAAACTCTGGAGGAAACTCCAATTGTGTCTCCCATCCCTGATACACCCCCTTCTCGTGGCTCCGATAAGGTTTTCCCTGTGGTTTCCCCCTCCCCCACGGTTTCTAAAATCCCCGAAACCCCCTTTGAAGATATTCCAGTAGGTGCTTACCGAGGTTCATCCTCAGAAGGGGAAATGGAATTTACTGAAGTCAGGAAAAGGCGAAACCAGCCTTCCCACAGTGGCCGAGGTAAAGCTCGTAAGAAATAAGTTTCAGTTCCTACCAAACCCCAACTAACATTCAATTTCGAACGCCTAACGGACTATTCTCATCGATTAACGGACTTATGGAACTTGTTTGCCAGGATATGTCAATGTGTTATTGCCATCAGATTGCGGGTGGCATGTATTATGACTCTTATATCTTTATTAATATTTTTTCTCATGGCTGATATTAGTTTCCACTCAATCAATGCCAATGGGCTTAGGAACAATTCAAAACGTAATAATTTGTTTTCACTATGTTCTCTTCTGCGTTATGATTGTGTTTTTATACAGGAAACTCACCTAGATTCCAAGGAATTGGAGGATAGGTGGGCTACTGATTGGGGAGGGCATTCTGTTTTTTCTTACGGGACTAATTTTTCAGGAGGGGTGGGTATTTTGTTTAACCCAAAACTAAAAGTTAATATAAATAATGTTTTTAAAGATAACGATGGGAGACTAATTGTTGCAGATGTATCAATTAATGACGTTTGTTTACGTTTAATTTGCGTTTATGCACCATCTTTGGAGGCGGAAAGGAAAACTTTTTTTGAATCTTTAATACCCAACTTTGTTACCAACCGACCAGTCATATTTGCTGGTGACTTTAATTGTATTTTTAACCCAGAAACGGACAAGCAAGGGGGTAACCCCTCACGTGGCTTAATAGGTTCACTTATTTTAAAATCTATTTTAAATGATTTTGACCTTATTGATTCGTTTCGTCTCTTAAACCCAAACCAAAAGGCCGTGTCTTGGTCTAGCGGTAACACATCTTGTTTACTTGACAGAATTTTTATTTCTTCTTCACTTAAAAAGCACGTCACTTTAAGTTCTATAACTGTCTGTCCTCTGTCCGATCACTCCTTTGTTAATACCTTTTTATGTAATATTCCATCTTCTGTTACGGGTCCTGGGTATTGGAAATGTAATGTCTCCGTACTCAGTGACCCCTTATTTAAAATTGATTTTCTTGATTTATGGTCCTTATTTGAAGCGTCCCCACATCGGTCTCATGACTGGTGGGAAGAATTTAAACGAGAGTCAAAAAATTTAATAATTACGCATAGCAAACGTTTAAAGCAACAACAAAATTCAAAAGTCAATGCATTAAGAAACAGACTAACCTACCTTTGTAACTCTGACCCATTATCGGAGGAAATTAACAACATTAAATCAGAGTTAAAGGACCTTCTTTCTGTTTTCACCGATGGGGTACGGGTTCGATCTAAAGCAAAGAATTTTAATTACGACGATAAACCTTCTCGGTTCTTCTTTTCAAAGGAAAAGAAGAGGGCTGAAAAGAAAACAATAAAATCATTATTACATGGTAAAACAGAAGTCACAAATGCTGAAAAAATTATTGAGTCTGTTCAACATTTTTATTCAGAATTGTTTGCGAAAGACGAAATTTCTCATACTGTAGGTGATTATTTCTTTACTGATTTACCTTGTTTGTCAGATGCAGAACGGGACATCCTGGAGGGCCCGGTGACTCTGGAGGAGGTCCGCTCGGCCCTGAAGGGCATGAAAGACTTTTCTTCGCCGGGGTCGGACGGGCTGCCGAAGGAGTTCTACCTGACCTTCCTGGATGTCCTGGGTTCGTCTTTTGTTGATTTTATTAATAATTGTTTTGATGAATTCTCATTAGCTCCTTCTCAACGACTAAGTCTTATTTCTTTGATTTGTAAAGACGCCTCCAAAGCGAACGATTTAAAATTCTGGAGACCAATCTCCCTCCTTAATTTAGATTATAAAATTATATCTAAAGTTTTATGTAATCGCCTTAATTTAGTTATACAGTCTTTGGTTAACCTGGACCAGTCATGTGCTGTTCCAGGCAGAAGTATTTTGGATAATTGCCACTTAATGAGAAATATTATGGACTATTTAAACATGAAACACTTACCTGGTTTATTTGTTTGTATCGACAATGAGAAAGCGTTTGATCGCGTCTCTCATGAGTTCCTCTTTCGGCTTCTTGAAGTTTATGGTTTCGGCCCTACCTTTCGGAAATGGATCCAACTCCTATACTCGGAGTCAAAAGCGTCGGTTTTAGTTAATGGTTTTATTTCTGATGAGTTCATTTTGGGACGGGGCGTCCATCAGGGCTGTGCCTTGAGTCCTCTTTTGTACGTCCTGGCCCTGGAACCCCTCCTTAATAAAATCCGTGCAAAGCCTGAAATTTTGGGAATTCAACTTCCCGGTTCTAAACACAGTGTCAAATTGACAGCTTTTGCAGATGATATTACCTGCATCCTCTCACAAAGGCTTTCTCTTGTCCACGTTTTAAATTTATGTAAACTCTTTAGTCAGGCCTCAGGGTCAAAAGTAAATATGGAAAAAACATATGGTGTATGGTTGGGCAGATGGGCCAAGTGCCCGGATGATAATTTGTATGGGATCAGGATGGTGGCCGATCCTCAGAAGGTTCTTGGGGTTTTTATTTGTTGTTTTGATTTCTCTCATGTAAAAAATTTTGAAAATGTTTTTAGTAAAGTTGATTCTGTTTTTAACCTTTGGAAGGGGAGATATTTATCATTTACTGGAAAATCTATACTTATTAACTCTCTTGCTTTAGCCAAACTATGGTATTTATCTTCTGTTTGTACTTTTCCGCCTGCCTATGTTAAAAAATTAACTAAGTTACTGTTTAAGTTTTTTTGGGGTAGTCCCCACGAATGTCTAAAAAGGGAAATATTGTATGCTACTCGGAAAGAGGGAGGGCATGGGCTTGTCCATATAGCCACAAAAATTCATGCACTCCATATTATGCACATTAAACGTTTATTTTTGTTATTTTCATTTGACGAACCCCATCCGTGGGTCTATTTTACTGTTTATTTTATAGGATTTTCCCTGAGAAAATTTTGCCCTGGGATGGCAAGTAATTTAATTCCCCATTCTGTTGTCACTCCCCCATTTTACACCCAAGTCATGTCTTCGGTTAAACAATTTCTTATGGTTTGTCCATCCCCTGATTTCCCTAATTTAACTTGCAAGAAAATTTATAATATCTTAATTCAAAATATAGTTAAGCCTCCGCCCGTTATTAATTTGTACCCCTTAGTTCCTTTTCCGAAAGTTTTCGTCAATCTCAATAACCCCATCCTAGAAAACAATATTAAGAATTTTCTTTTCAAAATGGTAAATCGAATTTTATATACAGGTGATTTTGTTTCAAAAATATGTAGACTTTCTTCTGTTATTAATTGTCATTTCTGTCATAAATCGAGGGAATCATTAGAACACTTATTTTTTCATTGCCAATACGTACGCCCACTTTGGAATCTTTTACAGCAATTCATTTTTTCATGTACTCAATTAAAAGTTAAATTTACCATTCAAATGATCTTATTTTCTCACTTTAAACCATGTGCAAACAAATTTTATAATGATTTTTTACTTTACTGCATGTCTTTACTTAAATGGTGTATATGGTTGTCTAGAAATGAAGTAAAATTTAACAACAGATCTTTTACAGCAGAATCAATATTTTCAAGGTTTAAGTCGGCTCTTCGGAGTCGAATTAGAATTGATTTTATCCGTTTAAATGTAAATAACTTTTCAGATATTTGGTCTTGTGACCTAAGGCTTGTTTCGATTGAAAACGATAACCTTAATTTCCACTTATTGTAATATATCTCACTTACCTGTAAATACACTTACCTTTGTTTTTCCGTTTTGGCTCCTTGGGTCCGAAATGAAAACTGAGTTCCTGAAATGAAATAAAATGAAATTTATTTGTGCATGTACATAGTTAAAATTTGTAAATAAACTGTTGTAGTATTAGTTTAGTTTAGTACGGCTGTCTGGCTGGCTACATAATAGCGGGTCAGGCAGTCAGTAGAGTAGTTATTGTTAGATAAGGTTAGGGTAATATAGGTTAATTAAGGGGGAAAAGGTGGGTTAACATAGGAGGGGTGGGTAGCTAAGTAGTTTGTAAATTAATAATAATAAAACCATAATTATTGTTTATCTGTTCCAGTACATAAATTGTAAGCTTAATATGACATGTAATTAAAAATTCGTAATTTGTTCTCATTTTTCTTTGAATGTCTAAAATTAGGGGCATAGACTGTGATATCCAATTTTTTAATCTCCCCTACTTCATATTGTCCTTAAATGTTTGTACTTTACCTTCTGTTGAATAAACAGTTTGATCAAAAAAAAAAAAAAAAAAGTATCTGTTCTTATCAGCTTAATATCTGATACGTCTTCCATTGGAAGGCATCGATATTAAACTGATTTTTGGAACTAGGCGAGAGATCTGGAGCTTGCTCCATCCCCGCCACGGGTCGACCCGGTATTGCAGTACTTCCGGGACTGGCCCACTACTTTAATTTAAATCAATAATAGACTTACATTTCGTTTACTTGCATTCTGATGCTTATTTTCTATATTTTCAGGTAAACATGAGCCTAATCCATAGTACATCGAAAACCCGTCCAGGGGGGGTTAATGGGTATTATTGAAAACGTTAGCAGCAAGGTTTATAGATGTTCCGCAAGAAAAATAAAACATAAAAAGACTGATTACAGCACCCGGTGTTCCCAGGCGGTCACCCATCCAAGTACTAACCGGGCTCGACGTTGCTTAACTTCGGTGATCGGACGAGAACCGGTGTTTTCAACGTGATATGGCCGTAATCGAAAGATACAGGTAAAAACAGTCTTAAAAAGTAGAACGCTTTAGGTATAACACACAAACGCGCCATCCGATTTCATACTGGCTACTCCAAACCACTGTCCCCAACGGCCAACCACTGTCAAACTGGTCAGTTTGCATTCACACATCGTTTTCGGACTAATTACACTCACTTTTCAATGTTTTCCTTACTTATACAGTAATAACAAACCGCGCATGCTCACTCAACCCACTTCTACATACACCACATTGAAACAAGTTATACCGTTGTGTTCCTCTCGTCGGTCTGATTCCAATGAAACAAACCAGGGCCATATCCATCGATTACGTCCCGCTGAATTCCAATATCGATTTTCACCATTATGACGTCAGGCCATTGATGACGACGTTAACAACGCCGTTGCTAGAGGCAAGAAGGGTGATATTGGCCCCAAAACAACTTTAAATGCTCCGATTTGAATGCGGTTTTTTTCCGATACCACTAATAGATATGCGCCGCACTCGTTCATAACATATTTAGACCTCTCCTGGCAAAGGAAATAGTCGGGTATGAAATTACCTTGCATTTCGTTCAATTCACTGTTACCCATATATCACTATTTTCATATCCGATGATACTAAAAACATGAAAAACGATTGGATCGGGGTGCGCCATTACCTCGACTTGTCGAGGTATCGCTTCTCGGCCTTTTGGCTAAGATCAACCGTGAATAGATCTTGGAGCGATTTTTTTCTAGTATCTCCACATTCTGGGTGAGTTGGGTGGACGAAGTTTTTGTTTATTTATTTTTTTCAACAATCTGCTGAGCTGATCTATCACCAGTCTTCTCGGTGGTAAGAGCAAGGAGGGATGCCGTCCCATTCAGACCCGAGCCTGCTCAGGAGAACGGTGCGTCTGTCGCTGCTGGGAACACCACCTCCGATTGACAAAATCTACGACCTATTCGAGGAGAACTTTGCCAGGGCAGGAGTGACGGAGGATGAAATATTAGCCATCGGGCAGCTTAAAGGTAACAAGAACTGGCATGCCTGTTTTTCAAATTCTGTTTCATTTGATAATGTTCTTAAACTTTGTGATTTTCGACTCGGTTCATTTGATTGCGTTTGTTCCGTGTCTTCATTTGACAATTCTACTGTGCAAGTTAAGTTTCACTGGGTTCCATTTTCAGTTAGAGATTCTGGTTTCGCTTCTTTCGCTTCCCAGTTCGGTAAAGTTATTAAGGTTGAGAAGGCATTTCCGGGAAAAAAAAAATATGCTAGTTCTGTGAGGATCGTAACCATCGAGTGTTCTGAGTCTAATAAAGCAAAAATTCCTTATAATTGCGTCATTGACTCAATATACCCAGCATTAGTTTTGGTTCCTGGTAGAGACCCTAAATGTCTACGCTGCGGTCTTTTAGGCCACGTTAGGAGAGAATGTGTTACGCCTCAATGTGGAGTATGCCGTGCTTTCGGGCACAGTTCGAATGAACATGAGAGGCGGTTTTCCTCTTTCGCCGCCCGTGTTAGTCAAAGACCGTCCCGGGAGGTCGAAGAGGAAACAAGTATGGAGGAAACATTGGAGGAAGTTTCCTCCAACATTGTCAATGTAAGTGTACACCAACCCCCAAGTGGAATTTTACCTGTGCCTGTGCCCCCTAAATCCCCTGTGCTCCCTGTGCCTCCTGTGCCTACTAAATCTCTGCCAACCCCCCTCCCCCCTGTGCCTGAGGATTATGCTGAGGATAGTGTGAATGTTGAGGAAATCATTGGAGACGCCATGGATATGTCCGCTACTCCAAAGCGTCAGCGGTCCCCGTCCCCACCCTCCACCATATCCCAAACTTATAGAGACTTGGCTCAAGGAAACAGAATTAATAACCCCTCCCCAAACTATTCACAATCTTCTCCGGACTCATTGCCTTATGACGGCAAGACATTACTTTCCTTTCTTTCTGACCAGGAGAGTTGCTCCGACTCGGAGGGGTTCACTGTGGTGAGGGACCGGCGCCGCTCCCCTCTTAGGAAGAAGTGATTCTTCTGGTTAGAATATATTTAAGCAAAAGCTGGTTTAATTAACATTTCTGTCTGATTTTAAAACTACTGAAAAATTATGCAAGACCTTTCATTTCATTCGATTAATTGCAATGGTTTACTTTCTTTTCCTAAGTTTCCTAATTTATCCACTATTTGTAAATCTCTTAGTTATGATATTATTTTCCTCCAGGAAACTCATCTCAATTCACAGGATATTCAGAAATCCTGGGAGGTTTCCTGGGGGGGTAAATGCCTATTTTCATTTGGTTCCAATTTTTCTTGCGGGGTTGGGATTTTATTCCATCCCCGTTTATCGGTTGATTTTGTCAAAGTCCATAGGGACTTTGATGGTCGTTTACTTTATGTTGATTGTTCTGTTAATAATTTTCCTCTTCGTTTGCTGTCTGTTTATGCTCCTTGTTTGGAGAATGACAGGCGGGATTTCTTTCGTTCTTTGATTCCTCACTTAGTTTGTAGCCGGCCAATTATCTTGGCCGGTGATTTTAACTGCATTTTTGACCCGGGCCTCGACAAGGCTGGGGGCCAGCCTACCAGAGGCAGCGGTGGGTCCGAGGTCCTAAGGTCAATATGTCAGGACTTTTCTTTAGTTGATTCATTTCGTTATATTAATCCTCAGTTACCTTCATTTTCCTGGTCAAACAACAAAGTTAAATGCTTATTAGATCGTATTTTCATTAGTCAATCTCTAGTTAAACATTTAGTTAAGTCATATACATCTATTTGCTCATTATCTGATCATTTGTTTATTAATTCTTATTTGGTTTCATTGCCTAATTCTACCAGGGTCGGCCCAGGGTACTGGCATTGTAATGTTAGTACTTTGGACGACCCTGATTTTCTTTCTGATTTTTTAGATATCTGGTCTGTTTTTTCGTCAGTGGCAGATTATTCCTGTTCCTGGTGGGAGGAATTCAAATATGAAGTTAAGTTACTTATTATTTCCCACAGTAAGAGATTATCCAAAATTCGAAATTCCAGTGTCCGACTTCTCCGTCAACAAATCCAGGAACTTTCGGCCACTTCCCCTAGCTCCCCCCAACTTTCGGACCTCAAAAATCAATTAAATGATTTAGTTTCCTCTTTCAATTTCGGCGTCAAAATCAGATCAAAAGCTGTTAATTTTAATTTTGATGAAAAACCCTCACGCTTCTTTTTTCAAAAGGAGAAGTCGCAGGCTCAGCGTAAAACCCTTGATTTTCTGACCTTAGAGGGTAAGGTCATTTCTGATTCTGATGAGTTATTATCTTCTGTTAAAAGTTTTTACAAGTCTTTATTTTCTGCTGAGCCCGTTAGTGACACTTATCTAGATTATTTTTTCTCTGATTTGCCTTCTCTTTCGTCTGATATTTCTTTGACCTTAGAAGGTCCGATTTCTTTATTAGAAATTAAAGATGCCCTTAAGGGGATGAAAGATTTTTCTTCGCCGGGTTCGGACGGCTTACCGAAAGAATTTTATTTGAAATTTATCGATATTATTGGTTCTGATTTTGTTACTTATTTGAATACTTGTTTTTCTAATAATGTTCTATGTAATTCACAACGCCTCGCTTACATTTCTTTAATTTGTAAAGATCCAAATAATTCTGATAATCTTAAGTGCTGGCGTCCCATTTCTTTATTAAACCTTGATTACAAGATTATTTCTAAAGTTTTATGTAACAGATTAAACCCTATTATGTACCTTTTAGTTAAAAAAGACCAAACTTGTGCCGTTCCAGGGCGATCAATTTTAGACAATGCTCATTTATTACGCAATATTATTGATTATGTTAATTTTAAGAACCTTCCAGCTTTATTTTTATGCATTGATAACGAGAAAGCCTTTGATCGCGTTTCTCATGAATATTTATTTCGGCTTTTAGAAGTTTATAATTTTGGGCCTGTTTTTCGGAACTGGATCAAACTCTTGTACTCAGAGTCAAAAGCATCGGTTTTGGTAAACGGTTTTATTACGGAGGAGTTCGATTTGAAGAGGGGCGTCCATCAGGGCTGTGCCTTGTCGCCTCTCTTGTACGTCCTGTCGTTAGAGCCCCTGCTTAATAAGATTCGTGCAAAACCTGAAATTGTGGGGATATCACTCCCCGGTTCAAAAGAATCCGTTAAAATTTCAGCATATGCAGACGATATTACCTGCACTCTTAAATCAAGGCTTTCTGTAATTCAGATACTTAATTTGTGTGAGCTCTTTGGGACTGGCTCAGGGTCCAAGATCAACTTAATCAAGACGTATGGTTTGTGGCTTGGCCGCTGGGCCAGCTCCGAAGAGCCCACCTTATATTCTATCACAATGTTTTCGTCCATGAAAAAGATTATTGGTTTCCTTTTTGCATCAATCTTACCTTTTGATTTATGTATAGCAAATTTTAGACCTTTAGTTGATAAGATCATCAATGTTTTCAATCTCTGGAAAAATCGTCATCTTTCTTTTAAGGGTCGTTCTTTATTAATAACTGTCCTTGGTTTGTCTAAGTTATGGTATATTGGTTCAGTTCTTCCTTTGCCTCCTGAGTTACTTAAAATTATTAATCGTTCAGTTTATAATTTCTTTTGGGGCGGGTCACATGAATGTTTGAAAAGGGAGGTTTTAGTTAACTCTGTTGAGTATGGGGGTTATAATTTGGTTCACATTCCTTCTAAGTTGAAATCATTTTACATTATGCATATTAAACGTTTGGTTCAGTTACATGATTCTGATGAGTTTCCTTCTTGGGGTTATTTTGCTGTTTATTGGATTGGTTTATCTTTACGTTCTTTATGTCCTCATTTTGCCCGAAATTCCATCTCTCATTCATCATCGACTACCTATTTTTATGCCAATGTTATTTCTGCTTTTAAAGAATTACTTGTATTAAATCCGTCTGTAAATGTCCTTAGTTTGTCTAACAAACAAGTGTATATTATGTATGTAAATAGTGTTTGTGTTAAACCACCTATTCTTTCTTTATATCCAAAAGTTAATTTCCGTAATGTTTTTATTTCTATCAATTCACACATATTAGATTCTTCGGTTAAAAATTTTCTGTTCAAGATTACTCATCATATTTTGTACACTGGTTCATTTTTAAACCGTATTTGTAGAGAGCCCCGAAAATACCTTTGTTTATTTTGTGATGCTCAGTGGGAAACCATTGAGCATCTTTTCTTTAGTTGTCCTTTCGTTAAACCCCTTTGGTCCTATCTATCTAATTTCATTGAACGTTTTACTTTGCTTTCATTTAGATTCACTTTTTTGAATGTTATTTTCTCTGTTTTCACTTCTAGTGGAAACAGGTTTTATGATGATTTTGTTCTCTATCTTATTTCTCAGTTAAAGTGGGTCGTGTGGAAGTGCCGGAATGAGGTCAAGTACCACAACCGGACTTTCACACGCTCACGAATTATCTCCTTGTTTGAATCTTCTGTTCGTTCTCGTATTAGAGTTGATTTCTTCCGTTTTTCTTCTGATACTTTTTCTGATTTGTGGTCATGTGACCTCCGATTATGTTCCATTTTAAATGATCAAGTTCAGTTTCATTTTTAATAGTTTGTACTTACCTCATTATTCCTGCCATGTAAATATTCTCTTCTTTTGTCATTGTTATCCTGTAAATAAAACATGTGTAAATATAAATTGTATATAATTATAGATAAGGTAGTTAAGTATAGTTAAGATTAGTTTAAGGTTAGTTTAAGGTTAGTAGGTCTTTAAAATAAATTCGTAATAAATGTTGTATATAGTTAGTTAAGGTAGTTGGTAATTAGTTAAGGGTAAAGTAAGGCTGTCTGGTCGGCTACATCGTAGCGGGTCAGGCAGTCATTAGTGTAGTTAAGTTTTGGGAATAATTGTTTAGTTAAGAGGGAAAGGGTATGTTAGATTAATAGGGTTGGGTAGTTAAGTCTTTAATTCTCTTTGATAATATAACCATGTATTTGATAAATGTTTTTCTATAGATAAATTTAAAATTTCAATTGATTTAAAGTTAATAATTCATATATTGTTTTCAATTTCCCTTTGTATTTCTTTAGTTGGGGGCATCTTCTGTGATGTGTTTAATTTTAATCGCCCCCAAAACATTATGTTCTTAAATAATTGTACTTTGTTTTCCTGTAATAAACATTTTTCACAAAAAAAAAAAAAGTATCTGTTCTTATCAGCTTAATATCTGATACGTCTTCCATTGGAAGGCATCGATATTAAACTGATTTTTGGAACTAGGCGAGAGATCTGGAGCTTGCTCCATCCCCGCCACGGGTCGACCCGGTATTGCAGTACTTCCGGGACTGGCCCACTACTTTAATTTAAATCAATAATAGACTTACATTTCGTTTACTTGCATTCTGATGCTTATTTTCTATATTTTCAGGTAAACATGAGCCTAATCCATAGTACATCGAAAACCCGTCCAGGGGGGGTTAATGGGTATTATTGAAAACGTTAGCAGCAAGGTTTATAGATGTTCCGCAAGAAAAATAAAACATAAAAAGACTGATTACAGCACCCGGTGTTCCCAGGCGGTCACCCATCCAAGTACTAACCGGGCTCGACGTTGCTTAACTTCGGTGATCGGACGAGAACCGGTGTTTTCAACGTGATATGGCCGTAATCGAAAGATACAGGTAAAAACAGTCTTAAAAAGTAGAACGCTTTAGGTATAACACACAAACGCGCCATCCGATTTCATACTGGCTACTCCAAACCACTGTCCCCAACGGCCAACCACTGTCAAACTGGTCAGTTTGCATTCACACATCGTTTTCGGACTAATTACACTCACTTTTCAATGTTTTCCTTACTTATACAGTAATAACAAACCGCGCATGCTCACTCAACCCACTTCTACATACACCACATTGAAACAAGTTATACCGTTGTGTTCCTCTCGTCGGTCTGATTCCAATGAAACAAACCAGGGCCATATCCATCGATTACGTCCCGCTGAATTCCAATATCGATTTTCACCATTATGACGTCAGGCCATTTATGACGACGTTAACAACGCCGTTGCTAGAGGCAAGAAGGGTGATATTGGCCCCAAAACAACTTTAAATGCTCCGATTTGAATGCGGTTTTTTTCCGATACCACTAATAGATATGCGCCGCACTCGTTCATAACATATTTAGACCTCTCCTGGCAAAGGAAATAGTCGGGTATGAAATTACCTTGCATTTCGTTCAATTCACTGTTACCCATATATCACTATTTTCATATCCGATGATACTAAAAACATGAAAAACGATTGGATCGGGGTGCGCCATTACCTCGACTTGTCGAGGTATCGCTTCTCGGCCTTTTGGCTACGACCACCAGGATTAGGTCGGAAGCGATTTTGAGTATCTCCGTATTGTGGGTAGGTTTTGCGGACTAAGTTTTCTGTTCCCGTTTATTTTTTTTCCACTCTCCATTGGTGAGGTCTTCAGACCGGTGATGTCGTCCCACGTGGACCTGGGCCTTCTCAAGAAGACAGTGCGTCTCACGTTGACTGGATCAGTGCCCCCCATCCAGGAGATATATGACCTCTTCGAAGCGGCCTTTTTGGAAGTGGGAGTTGCAGCGGACAAAATCATGGCATTGGGACAGTTAAAAGGTAACAGGAATTGGCATTGTGTTTTTAATGATTCGTTTTCTTATGACTCTATTATTCGTATGCACGACTTTCGTTTGGGTTCCTTTGACTGTGTTTGTTCGGTTTCTTCGTTTAACAAGTCTACTGTATCGATTAAGTTTTTTTGGGTTCCGTGCACTGTCCGTGACGCAGGTTTTGGCGTCTTTTGTGCACAATTCGGAAAAGTTCTCAAAATCGAAAGGAATTTTCCTAGAGGAAAAAATTACTCAAATTCTGTGAGAACAGTTACGATTGAGTGTTCAGAAGAACAAAAAGTTAAAATCCCCTACAATTGTATTATTGACAACCAGTATCCGGCCCTGGTAATGGTCCACGGCCGGGAGCCAAAGTGTTTGAGGTGCGGCACCATCAGTCACGTTCGTAGGGACTGCTCAGCCCCCCAATGCTCTACGTGCCATTCATATCAGCATGCCACTGAAAACCATCCGACACCAAAGTGGCGATCATTCGCTGACAGGGTCAGAGGATCCGCCCCCGCCCCTCCCCCATCTGTGGTTCCGGACCCCCCAGAGGAAATCGACGTTGACTACGACCATGACGTCGAGGAACCCCCTTACACCCCCCTGGTGAGTGAAGAAGAAGGGCCATCCCCATCAGTAGAGATGGATGAGCCTGCATCCCAACCTGACACTGCAGCCAAACCTGACAATATTCAACTTGAGGGAAATACGCCAACCCAGACGCTACCTACTACATCATCTTCTGTTACCCCCCAAGAACTCAATAACTCAGGCACCATTTCTCCAACATACGAAAGGCTAGGTAGAGGAAATTTTGTTAAATCTGACTTTAATTATAACCTTAATTCCCCTTCACCCGATCGCTCTTATACTTTGTTGTCCCTGGTGTCTGACCAGGGAATTGCTTCTGAGGAGGAGGGGTACACTGTGGTTAGGGAGCGTCGTAAGAAACGGTGTCCCCTCTTAAGAAGAAGTGATTCTTCTGGTCAGCCCAGGACTATAGTTATCTTCTTATTTTCATGTAACTTAGATAATTTTAAGTCTAACCATCAATAATGCAGGATCTTTCGTTTCATTCCATTAATTGTAATGGTTTACTTTCTTATCCTAAGTTTCCTAATTTATCTACAATATGTAGTTCTTTGAGTTATGATATTATTTTCCTTCAGGAGACTCACCTCGATTCTGAGGTTATCCAAAGGTCTTGGGAGTCTACCTGGGGGGGTAAATGTTTATTTTCTTATGGCTCTAATTTTTCTCGTGGGGTGGGCATTTTATTCCATCCTCGTTTATCTGTTGAGTTTGTTAAAGTCCATAGGGACTTTGACGGTCGTCTTCTTTATGTTGATTGTTCTATTAATATTTTTGATTTGCGTTTGCTGTCTGTTTATGCTCCTTGTTTGGAGCATGACAGGCGGGATTTTTTTCGTTCATTGATTCCACATTTAGTTTGTAGCCGGCCAATTATACTGGCCGGTGATTTTAACTGCATATTTGACCCGGGCCTCGACAAGGCTGGGGGCCAGCCTACCAGAGGCAGCGGTGGGTCCGAGGTCCTAAGGTCAATATGTCAGGATTTCTCTTTAGTTGATTCATTTCGTTATATCAATCCTCAGTTACCTGCTTTCTCATGGAAAAATAGTAACATAAAATGTTTATTAGACAGAATATTTATAAGTTCATCTTTAGTTAAGTATTTACGTACCTCTGAT
This sequence comes from Lepidochitona cinerea, assembly GCA_963971465.1. NCBI lineage: Eukaryota > Metazoa > Mollusca > Polyplacophora > Chitonida > Tonicellidae > Lepidochitona > Lepidochitona cinerea. The sequence continues at coordinate 6,491,886 of OZ020555.1, read as the reverse complement.
ATAACTATATGTTCAATTTCCGACCATTTGTTTATTAACTCATATTTTGTTTCTCTGCCTAATTCTACCAGGGTCGGCCCAGGGTATTGGCATTGTAATGTCAGTACTTTGGACGACCCTGATTTTCTTTCTGATTTTTTAGACTTGTGGTCTGTTTTTTCGGCTGTAGCAGATCGATCCTGTTCCTGGTGGGAGGAATTTAAACAAGAAGTTAAGTTACTTATTATTTCCCACAGTAAGAGACTATCTAAAATTCGAAATTCCAGTGTCCGACTTCTCCGTAAGCAAATTCAGGAACTTTCGGCAACCTCCCCTAGCTCCCCCCAACTTTCGGACCTCAAAAATGAGTTAAATGATTTAGTTTCCTCTTTCAATTTCGGTGTCAAAATCAGATCAAAAGCTGTTAATTTTAATTTTGATGAAAAACCCTCGCGCTTCTTTTTTCAAAAGGAGAAGTCGCAGGCTCAGCGTAAAACCCTTAATTTTCTGACCATTGAGGGTAAGGTCATTTCTGATTCTGATGAGCTATTATCTTCTGTTCGGGATTTCTATAAGTCTTTATTTTCTGCTGAGCCTGTTAGTGACACTTACCTTGATTATTTTTTCTCTGATTTGCCTTCTCTTTCTTTGAATGATTCCCAGGCTCTTGAGGGCCCTATTACCTTAAACGAAGTTAAGGAAGCCCTTAAGGGCATGAAAGATTTTTCGTCGCCTGGTTCGGACGGGCTTCCAAAAGAGTTTTATTTGAAATTTATTGATTTAATTGGAAAAGATTTAGTTATTTACCTTAATAATTGTTTTTCTCTCAATCAATTATCCAAGTCTCAACGTCTGTGTTATATTTCTTTGATTTGTAAGGACAAAAACAATGCTGATAATCTTAAGTTTTGGCGTCCTATTTCTTTGCTTAATTTAGATTTTAAAATTATTTCCAAAGTTATGTGTAATCGTTTGAATTCAGTTATGAATATCTTAATTAACAAAGATCAGACATGTGCCGTACAAGGGAGATCTATTCTTGATAATGCTCATCTTTTAAGAAACATTATTGATTTTGTTAATTTAAAAAACTTACCTGCTTTGTTTCTCTGTATTGATAATGAGAAAGCCTTTGATCGCGTTTCCCATGAATATTTGTTTCGGCTCCTTGAAGTTTATAATTTCGGCCCTACCTTTCGGAAGTGGATCAAACTCCTGTATTCGGAGTCAAAAGCCTCGGTTTTGGTAAACGGTTTTATTTCGGAAGAGTTCTCTTTGAATAGGGGCGTGCATCAGGGCTGTCCGCTTTCGCCTCTTTTGTACGTCCTGTCGTTAGAGCCCTTACTAAATAAAATTCGTGCAAAACCTGAAATTGAGGGTATCTCACTACCCGGTTCAAAAGAAGTTGTAAAAATTTCAGCTTATGCGGACGATATTACCTGCATCCTTAAATCAAGGCTTTCTGTGATTCATATCATTAATTTGTGTGGGCTCTTCGGGACTGGCTCAGGGTCCAAGATCAACTTAATCAAGACGTATGGTTTGTGGCTTGGCCGCTGGGCCAGCTCCGAAGAGCCCATCTTATATTCAATTACTATGCATTCTTCGTTGAAAAAGATTATTGGGTTTCATTTGGGTTCTGTTGCACCGATTGATTTATGTAATGCTAATTTTAGACCATTAGTGGATAAAATCATCAATGTTTTGAATCTGTGGAAAAATCGTCATCTTTCATTTAAGGGCCGTTCTTTATTAATAACTGTCCTTGGTTTGTCTAAGTTATGGTATGTTGGTTCAGTTCTTCCTTTACCTCCTGAGTTACTTAAAGTTATTAATCATTCAGTTTATAATTTCTTTTGGGGCGGGTCACATGAATGTTTGAAAAGGGAGGTTTTAGTTAACTCTGTTGAGTTTGGGGGTTATAATTTGGTTCACATTCCTTCTAAGTTGAAATCATTTTACATTATGCATATTAAACGTTTGGTTCAGTTACATAATTCTGATGAGTTTCCTTCTTGGGGTTATTTTGCAATTTATTGGATTGGTTTATCTTTACGTTCTTTATGTCCTCAGTTTGCCCGAAATTCCATCCCTCATTCATCATCAACTACTTATTTTTATTCCAATGTTATATCTGCCTATAAAGAATTACTTAAGTTAAACCCTTCTGTTGATATCCTTAGTTTGTCTACAAAGCAAGTGTATATAATGTATGTAAATAATGTTTCTGTTAAACCACCTATTTTTTCTTTGTACCCTCAAGTTAATTTTCGTAAAACCTTTATCTCGATTAATTCTCATATATTAGATTCTTCTGTTAAAAACTTTTTATTTAAGGTCGTTCATCATATATTATATACTGGTTCATTTTTAAATCGAATATGTAGGGAACCTAGGAAATATTTGTGTTTATTTTTCGGTGCCCAGTGGGAGACTATTGAGCACCTTTTCTTCAGTTGTTCTTTTGTTAAACCTCTTTGGGATTATTTGTCTGATTTTATCAAACGTTTTACTTCGCTTTCTTTTAGATTTACTTTTATGAACGTTATTTTCTCTGTTTTCACTTCTAGTGGAAACAGGTTTTATGATGATTTTGTTCTTTATCTTATTTCTCAGTTAAAGTGGGTCGTGTGGAAGTGCCGGAATGAGGTCAAGTACCACAACCGGACTTTCACACGCTCACGAATTATCTCCTTGTTTGAATCTTCAGTTCGTTCTCGTATTAGAGTTGATTTCTTCCGTTTTTCTTCTGACACTTTTTCTGATTTTTGGTCATGTGACCTCCGATTATGTTCTATTTTAAATGATCAGGTTCAGTTTCATTTTTAAATATTTTGTACTTACCTCATTGTTTCTCTCAACTGTCAATCTCATCCTGTAAATAAAACAATAATAAACTGTATATATATATAATTAAGGTAGTTAAGTTAGTTAAGTATAGTTAAGGTTAGTTATTTGTGTAATAAGTAAATATGTAGAAAGAATTTAAATTAAATGTTGTAAATAATTAGTTAAGGTAATTAGTTAAGGTTAAAGTAAGGCTGTCTGGTCGGCTACATAGTAGCGGGCCAGGCAGTCATTAGAGTAGTTAAGTTTAGTTAAGGTTGGGAAATAAATGTTAGTTAAGTGGGAAAGGGTGGGTTTAATTAGAAGGGATGGGTAGTTATGTAAATTTGTCTGTAATGATAATGAAACCATTTTTATTTTGATTCGTTTGGTATATTACAATATTAAAATTTTGTTTGTTTTGTAATTAATAATTGATATATTGTTTTGTATTTCCATTTGTATTTCTTTAGTTGGGGGCATCTTCTGTGATGTAGCTAATTTTAATCGCCCCCAAGTTTTCTGTCAGTAAATGTTTGTACTTTACCTTCTGTTGAATAAACAGTTTTCTCAAAAAAAAAAAAAAAAAGTATCTGTTCTTATAGGTCAGACGTGTTTTTACAGAGCTCGTCCAACATATTACACAGCGTGTGGCCAGGCTTACTTCGGCCGGCTATAGTGGTTTTCCCTGGCCATGGAGGGCCTTGACCAGGGCCGTGTACAGCGGACTGTACGTTTACACCTCGGTGGTTATGTGCAGAAATCAGACATGATTTCTGCAATTGCTAATTTTATATGTTCATTTAAAGATGTCGAGATGTCGGATTTGGAGGCAGTGGGTCAGTTGCGTGGGAGCCGGGATTTCTCGGTGACTTTCGTCAGAGCTATCCCGAATAGCGTGAAAGACTTTGATGGATTTGTGGACACGTTCAATTGTGACGTTAGAATTTCAAGCTTTTTAAGGAAGCATGTGCTTATCAGGGTATTTTGGCTACCTTACCCTGTTGCCAATGAGGCAGTGGCCCATTACTTTGGGTACTACGGGACAGTTGTCTCCCAAGTTTTTGTGAAGCACCCGGTGACGAAACTGAACACGGACGTCCGGGAGATCAGGATGACTATGAGCCCGGAGATGTACGAGAGGCTCCCGTACACCACCTCGATTGAGGGGAGACAGGCCTTGTTGTCTGTGGTTGGCCGCCGGCCAATGTGTTTACGGTGCGGCAGAGTCGGCCATACCCGGCAGGAATGTAACGCCGTGCCGTGCGGTGAATGTGGTTCCCTCCGTCACGAGCCGGAGGACTGTGATCGCAATACCTACGCCAACCGGGCGTCTGGCCGACGGGTTTCGATTGCCGAGGAGGAAAAGGAAGATCTTAGTGAGGAGCCTGAGGATGCTGTGGCGCGTGTTCTCGGGAGAGATAGTACAACTGGATCGTCTACTGTTGTGGCTGACGTGGTCGCCCCACCAAGTGTGGTTCCAGATTCCGTTTCAGTGTGGGACCTTCCCCCGAACCCCGTGACCCCCACCCACCCGTCGATGCCATCGTTGGAGAAATCCCCCACCCAACCCCCGTCCCAGGTTGTGTTGGAATCCCTTACCCCTGTTGTGTCCCCCATTCACTCCACCCTTGACCAAAACCCTGCTTCCCCTGAACCCCCTGTGTCCCCCTCCGTTTCCTCCGTGCCGGATCCGTCGGAACGGTCTTGTTCCCCCGTCATTGACTTTGACACGCCCACGGAGGACATGGAATTCATCGAGGTGGACAGGAAACGTCGTAACGTTGCCCACGGTGTGTCTCGGGGTAAATCCCGTAAGAAATAGTTTGTCTATTTTTTATTTCTGAACAACATTAACATTCCTGAACTTTCAATCGCCCATGGACTATCCCCTTCAAACAACCCCTAATTTTGACTTTCATGCCAGGTTTATTGCGTTTTGTTTTAAATTCGCTTGTTTCTTGTCTATTATTGGCCACTATGGTAATAATGTTATTTATTGTCTTCTTCTTTGTGCAATTTGTACCATATATCTGGTCATTTCACATTACAAACAATGCGTGTGTCATAACTTACCCTTCATTAAGGTGTCCATTAATAAGGCCATCTGTATTAGTTACCCATTTACTATTGTGTCACTTACCAAATTTAATGGCTTATACTTACCTGTCTTTAGGGTGGGTTTCATTAAATACTTGTTTACTATTTTATCATACGTTAAATACAAATGTGGTTACTTACCTTTCATTGTTGCATCTTTTAGCAAAGCTGCTTTATGTAAATATCCATTTACTATTGTACTATGGCTTAAATCAATTTACTTACCTTTTATTACAGCGTCTTTTATTAAAGTCGCCTTTTGTAACTACCCATGTAATTTTGTACCATTTAAACCCAACTGCTACTTACCTTTTACTAGGGCGGGTTTTACGGAATTTCTCCGCCATATGTGTACTTGTAACACTGTGTTATTTAGTAAATTTGAACATTACCTACCTTTTACTGCGGCAATTAGTAATTTCGCTAGGTTTATGTTTTTATGTATATCGGTATCTTTTACCCAAAGTATTTGCTGTAATTTACTCTTTATTACGGCCTTTATTGATAAAACAGCCTTTTGTATTTCCCCATGTAGAACTACTATTGCACGTTCTACTGTGTGTTTCAACTTTACTATTATATGCTACACTATATTCGTTGGTAGCTTTTCCTATGTTAAAGGTGCCTATAGTAAATTCTGTCATACTATTTTACCGTTCCTCAAATTCTTTGTTTGCTGTATTTTTATTACCATTTCCTGCCAATTAACTTTAACAATGGCAGCACGCGACACAAATCTCGGTGCCAAACCGCACAGCTCTACCTCGCCCGTGTCCCTTTGTTCCCTTAATTGTAACGGTCTTTTGTCCAACTCTAAGCGTGCCAACTTATTTGCATACCTTAAACTGTCAGATTTTTCTATCGTATTTTTGCAAGAGACTCACCTCTCCACTTTAGATCTCGAATCCCAGTGGAGGAGAGAGTGGGGGGGCGAGGCTTTGTTTTCTTACGGCTCTCGGTTCTCTAGTGGGGTGTCTATTTTATTTTCCCCAAAACTCAATGTTGAAATTTTATGTACTAAAACTGACTTCGAAGGGAGACTTGTCACTTGTGACATTTCGCTCTCGGGGTCAAAAATTAGACTAATTTCTGTCTACGCCCCTTCTGTCCCTGCTGATAGAAAGGCTTTTTTCCGTACTTTACCTGACTACCTTAACACTAGTTTACCAATTGTTTTAGGTGGTGACTTTAATTGTGTTTTAGACCCTAATCTAGATAAAACAGGTGGTAACCCTGAATTAGGTTTAGGGGGTGTAGATATCCTTAAACAACTTTTAAGTGATAATAATTTATGTGATATCTACCGACATTTTTTCCCAAATAAACATGCAACAACTTGGTCAAGCACAGCTATTTCCTGTTTGCTGGACCGCTTTTTTATATCATCAAGCTTAGTCAAATTTGCATTTAATTCGAATATTGTCCCATCTCCGTCTTCTGACCATTGTTTAATTCATGTTTCGTTAAATAATTTTTCCAGTGCGGTCCGCGGGCCGGGCTATTGGCACTGTAATACTTCCATTTTAAATGACCCCTTGTTAAGAGACGACATATATGATATCATTGATCTCTATTCCTTTAACCCCAATTTTTCCACCGATTGGTGGGAATCCCTGAAATTAGATATTAAAAATGTAATAATTATTCATAGTAAACGTCTTTCATACCAACGTCACAATGATATAAATGCTATTAAAAAATTGATTTTAAAACTTAGTCGGAAAGATGCGGCTTCGCCCGATTTGGCTAGATTGAAAGAAGACCTTGATTGTTTACTTTCTTCATATAATAAAGGCATTTATGTAAGGTCGAAATGCCGAGACTTTAATTTCGACGAAAAACCCTCTAAATATTTCTTTAATAAGGAGAAGGTTAGAGGTCAATCTAAATGTATTGATAATTTACTTGTTAACGGTCAAAATGTTAATGACCTTGATTCTATAAAAAACGCTGTCACTGAGTATTATTCTAATTTGTTTTCTGAAAGTGATATTTCCGATGCTCATGCTGATTTTTTTATGGATGATCTGCCTTCATTGTCGCCCGGGGAGTCCGGCCCTCTCGAAGAGCCTATTGCTCTGGAGGAGGTCCGTGCTGCCCTGGCGGCGATGGAGAATGACTCGTCGCCCGGCTCCGACGGTCTGCCTAAGGAGTTTTATCAGTCATTTTTTGATGCCATCGGACCTCTATATGTTTCATATGTTAACAAATGTTTTGATGATTTCTCTTTATGTAAGTCTCAGAAACTTAGTCTTATTACTTTATTATGTAAAGATAAGAATAATTTTGAAAATCTCAAATTTTGGAGACCTATTTCTTTGTTAAATCTTGACTACAAGATTATTTCAAAAATCTTATGTACTCGTTTAGGCTCTGTTATATCTTCTTTAATTCATTTTGATCAGACCTGTTCTGTGCCAGGCAGGTCTATTGTTGACAATTGCCATTTACTTCGGAATGTAACTGATTATATTAATCAGAAGCAGTCCGAAGGTTTGTTTTTGTGTATTGACAATGAGAAGGCTTTCGATCGGGTTTCGCACAAATTTCTCTTTCGGGTTCTTGAAAAATACAATTTCGGTCCAAACTTTCGGCGGTGGGTTAAACTCCTTTATTCGGAGTCCAAAAGCTCTGTTTTGGTTAACGGGTTTATTTCGGAGGCGTTCCATCTTCAGCGGGGCGTCCATCAGCGGGGTATTTCATAAACCACATATAGCCGACTACGGTCAGATAGTGGACTAAGGAGTAATGTTAAAGCATTGCTATTCTAGTCGGCTAGGTCAGTTTAGCCGTCTAAACCTGTTTATGAAATACCCCCCCAGGGCTGCGCCTTGAGTCCCATGCTCTACGTGCTCGCACTAGAGCCCCTCCTTAATAAGATCCGGGCAGAGCCCAAAATTAAAGGTATTTCGGTTCCAGGTTCAAAAATTGAAATTAAAGTTTCGGCTTTTGCAGACGATGTCACCTGCATACTTTCTTCTAAATTATCCGTTGTCTTTGTACTAAATTTATGTAATTTGTTTGAATTAGCGTCTGGGTCTAAGATTAATCTAAATAAGACTCATGGTTTATGGCTAGGACGCTGGTATGGTTGTCCAGACCAGCCATACGGTATTACTTGGTCCAGTGACCCTAGCAAAATTGTTGGTATAAAATTTTCTTCCGGTCCGATGGCTACTATTTATAAAGCTAACTGGCAGCCTGTTTATGACAAAATTGTCAAAGTTTTTAATTTATGGAAGAATCGTTACCTTTCTTTCAAAGGTAAATCTATTTTGATCAATGTTTTAGCCCTTAGTAAACTATGGTACTTAGGGTCTTCCATACTTTTACCTAATGATTTTTTAAAGTTTTTTGTTAAACAACAATTTACCTTTTTCTGGGGCGGAAGTCACGAATGCCTCAAGCGTGATGTTTTATATAACTGTATTGAAGACGGTGGTCAGTCCCTCGTCAATATCAAAATTAAACTTAATGCATTTTACGTAATGCACATTATTAAATTACTTCGTCTCTATACTTCTGACACATGTCCGGTATGGTGTTATTTTACTGTTTACTGGCTGGGTCACCGCCTTCGTCAATTATGTCCCGCTATGGGGAGAAATAACATTCCCCATTCTTCTTTTGTTCCGCCTTTTTATGAATATGTCTGGGAAGTTTTCAGGTCTTTTATAAATGTCCAACCTCCCCCAGACCTTGCTCGTTTTAATACCAAAAAAGTTTATTGGTTTCTTTTAAATAAATGTAAAGTTCAGCCCATTGTTAAAGCCCTATTTCCCGCTATTGATTTTTCAATAAGTTTTTCTAACGGCACTTGCCAAATTTTAAATAGCAATGTTAAAAACTTTATTTTCAAGTGCCACCACAGAATTATTTCCACCGGTGCTTTTTTAAATAAAATCTGTCGGGAGCCCAGACACCATAAGTGTCTTTTTTGTAAGGCTCATTGGGAAACGACAGAGCACCTTTTCTTATATTGTCATTTGGTTAAGCCACTTTGGACTCGTTTGGCCAAAGCCATTAATAATATTTTACGTTTACCATTTAAATTTACTCCTTCTGTTATCATTTTTACTGTTTTTACAAGGTCTAGCAATCAAGCTCTTAATGACCTAATTATATTATTTATTTCTAACCTTAAATGGTCTATTTGGAAGACCAGGAATGATATTAAATTCCACAACAAATCTTTTGTTTTTACTTCCGTGTGGGAGCATTTCATTAATTCTATTCGACTAAGATGTTTCGTCGATTTTAAAAATCTTAATTCAGTTGCCTTTGAAAACAGGTGGTCATGTGACGGGCGGTTGTGTAACGTCGTCTCAGACAATCATTACACCTTTAGCCTTAAGTAGGTCATCTTTTGTTATACCATTTTTTAGACTCCTCTGTTTTACTACGGAATTTACGTTTTCTTGAGCCTTAAGTAGGTCATCTTTTGTTACTGTTTATTTTTAGCGATTCTGTTTTACTACAGACTTTACGCTTTCTTGTACAGCCTTAATTTGGTCAACCTTTATTAGTATATTGTTAGATACTCTGTTGTACGACAGACTTTATTACAGCCTACTTTCCCCAAACCTCACTGTGATATTATACTTTTAACCAAGGGGACTTAGGCTCGTTGTATTATTGTGTTAATTTACTGTGTATTCAGCTGTGTATTTACTTTGTGTTGAAGTTTATTTGAAAATAAAAGTTTTTCAAAAAAAAAAAAAAAAAGTATCTGTTCTTATCAGCTTAATATCTGATACGTCTTCCATTGGAAGGCATCGATATTAAACTGATTTTTGGAACTAGGCGAGAGATCTGGAGCTTGCTCCATCCCCGCCACGGGTCGACCCGGTATTGCAGTACTTCCGGGACTGGCCCACTACTTTAATTTAAATCAATAATAGACTTACATTTCGTTTACTTGCATTCTGATGCTTATTTTCTATATTTTCAGGTAAACATGAGCCTAATCCATAGTACATCGAAAACCCGTCCAGGGGGGGTTAATGGGTATTATTGAAAACGTTAGCAGCAAGGTTTATAGATGTTCCGCAAGAAAAATAAAACATAAAAAGACTGATTACAGCACCCGGTGTTCCCAGGCGGTCACCCATCCAAGTACTAACCGGGCTCGACGTTGCTTAACTTCGGTGATCGGACGAGAACCGGTGTTTTCAACGTGATATGGCCGTAATCGAAAGATACAGGTAAAAACAGTCTTAAAAAGTAGAACGCTTTAGGTATAACACACAAACGCGCCATCCGATTTCATACTGGCTACTCCAAACCACTGTCCCCAACGGCCAACCACTGTCAAACTGGTCAGTTTGCATTCACACATCGTTTTCGGACTAATTACACTCACTTTTCAATGTTTTCCTTACTTATACAGTAATAACAAACCGCGCATGCTCACTCAACCCACTTCTACATACACCACATTGAAACAAGTTATACCGTTGTGTTCCTCTCGTCGGTCTGATTCCAATGAAACAAACCAGGGCCATATCCATCGATTACGTCCCGCTGAATTCCAATATCGATTTTCACCATTATGACGTCAGGCCATTGATGACGACGTTAACAACGCCGTTGCTAGAGGCAAGAAGGGTGATATTGGCCCCAAAACAACTTTAAATGCTCCGATTTGAATGCGGTTTTTTTCCGATACCACTAATAGATATGCGCCGCACTCGTTCATAACATATTTAGACCTCTCCTGGCAAAGGAAATAGTCGGGTATGAAATTACCTTGCATTTCGTTCAATTCACTGTTACCCATATATCACTATTTTCATATCCGATGATACTAAAAACATGAAAAACGATTGGATCGGGGTGCGCCATTACCTCGACTTGTCGAGGTATCGCTTCTCGGCCTTTTGGCTACGACCACCAGGATTAGGTCGGAAGCGATTAGAGTATCTCAGTATTTTGGGTAAGTTTTACTGACGAAGTTTTAGTTCCGGTTTCATTTTTTTTTCCTCTTCAAGTCTACGGTTTGCCTTCCACCAGTCCTTTCGGTGGTAAGGCTGGTCAGTATGCCGAGCCATGTAGACCAGGGATTACTGCGGAGGACTGTGCGTCTTACCTTGACAGGAACCCCACCACCAGCCAGCAAAGTGTACGATCTACTGGAGGAAAAATTCGCCAGCGTCGGTGTAACCGTGGATCAGATTGTCGCCATCGGACAGCTCAAAGGTAATCGTAATTGGCATGCTTGTTTCATTGATTCCTTTTCTTATGACTCTGTTATTCGCCTTTTGGATTTTCGCCTTGGATTTTTTGACTGTGTATGTTCCGTTACCGCCTTTAACAAGTCAACTGTTCAGATTAAGTTTCACTGGGTGCCTTTTGTTGTCTTAGACTCTGGTTTTGCTTCCTTTTGTTCGAACTTTGGTAAAGTGTTAAAAGTTGACAAGGTTAATCCACATGGGAAAAAGTATCCTTCTGCTGTGCGCGTGGTTACCATTGAATGTAGTGAGACGGAAAAAGCAAAAATCCCCTATAATTGTACTATCGACGAAATTTACCCTGCACTTATCGTAGTACAGGGGAGAGAACCCAAGTGTCTCCGTTGTGGGCGAATTGGGCATGTCCGGAGGGATTGTGACACACCTCAGTGTGCCGTTTGTAGATCTTTCGGCCACCAAACCAACCAGCATGTCCACCGAGTTCCATCCTTTGCTGATCGTGTCAGAGCGGGGCCCTCCGAGGTAGACGGCCCCCCATCGTATGAGCATGTTGATGTCTCCTTCCAAGAGGAACCCCGTGTAAGTCCCTCTGTGTCCTTCAGTGAAACCCCTGTGAATGCCCCCCTTGCCCCTGTGATTGTACCCCCTGTTTCTGTGACTACCCCTTGTGTTGTCCCTGAGCCCCCTTCATCTGACGCCCCCGCTGATGATGACTTTGATACTCAGTATCGAGAGGAGGAAATGGACCTCTCTTCCACCCCCAAGAGGCGCCGATCCCCTTCCCCACCGCCAACTATCTCCCCAACCTACAGGAACTTGGCTGGGGGGAACCGTTTCGTTTCTCCCGCCCCCTCACCAACTTCGTCCGATTCATCTCCTAAAACCAACAGAACTTTAATGTCTTATTTATCTGACCAGGAGGATGGCGTTTCCGACTTGGAGGGGTTCACTCTGGTGAGGGAGCGGCGCCGCTCGCGGCGCAGCCCCAAACCCGGGAGTTCCCCTCTAAGGAAGAAATAGTCTTCCTGGTCAAACTTATTTTCTAAAGCGAAAGCTGGTATCTCATTTTAGTGCTTAATTAGTTTATTTATTTATGTTTCAAACACAATGAAACACAATGCAGGATCTTTCATTTCATTCAATTAATTGCAATGGTTTACTTTCTTATCCTAAGTTTCCTAATTTATCCACTATTTGCAAGTCTCTTAATTATGATATTATTTTCCTCCAGGAAACTCATCTCAATTCACAGGATATTCAGAAGTCCTGGGAGAGTTCCTGGGGGGGTAAATGCCTATTTTCTTTTGGTTCTAATTTTTCGTGCGGGGTTGGCATTCTTTTCCATCCCCGACTGTCTGTTGAGTTTGTCAAAGTCCATAGGGACTTTGACGGCCGTCTACTTTATGTTGATTGTTCTGTTAATAATTATTCTTTTCGTTTGCTGTCTGTTTATGCTCCTTGTTTGGAGTGTGACAGGCGGGATTTCTTTCGTTCTTTAATTCCCCATTTAGTTTGTAGCCGGCCAATTATTATGGCCGGTGATTTTAACTGCATATTCGACCCGGGCCTCGACAAGGCTGGGGGCCACCCCACCAGAGGCAGCGGTGGGTCCGAGGTCCTAAGGTCAATATGTCAGGATTTTTCTTTGGTTGATTCATTTCGTTATATCAATCCTCAGTTACCTGCTTTTTCGTGGTCTAATAATACCGTTAAATCTTTACTTGATAGAATTTTTATTAGCCAGTCTTTAGTTAAACATTTAGTTAATTCAAATACATCTATATGTTCATTGTCTGATCACTTGTTTATCAATTCTTATTTTGTTTCATTGCCTAATTCTACCAGGGTCGGCCCGGGGTACTGGCATTGTAATGTTAGTACTCTGGACGACCCTGATTTCCTTTCTGATTTTTTAGATATGTGGTCTGTCTTTTCGTCAGTGGCAGATTATTCCTGTTCCTGGTGGGAGGAATTCAAATATGAAGTTAAGTTACTTATTATTTCCCACAGTAAGAGATTATCCAAAATTCGAAATTCCAGTGTCCGACTTCTCCGTGAACAAATTCAGGAACTTTCGGCCTCCTCCCCTAGCTCCCCCCAACTTTCGGACCTCAAAACTCAATTAAACGATTTAGTTTCCTCTTTCAATTTCGGCGTAAAAATCAGATCAAAAGCTGTTAATTTTAATTTTGGTGAAAAACCCTCGCGCTTCTTTTTTCAAAAGGAGAAGTCGCAGGCTCAGCGTAAAACCCTTGATTTTCTGACCGTTGAGGGTAAGGTCATTTCTGATTCTGATGAGTTATTATCTTCTGTTCGAGATTTCTATAAGTCTTTATTTTCTGCTGAGCCTGTCAGTGACACTTACCTTGATTATTTTTTCTCTGATTTGCCTTCTCTTTCGTCTGATATATCATTGACCTTAGAAGGTCCTATTACTTTAACTGAAGTTAAAGAAGCACTTATTGGCATGAAGGTTTTTTCTTCGCCGGGTTCGGACG
>OZ020555.1:6455792-6473292 GCA_963971465.1 Lepidochitona cinerea | reverse complement strand
TTCTCGGCCTTTTGGCTAAGTTCAAAGCGCCAGGGAAGCGAGTTGGTTTTACCAACATTTTTCTTAGGACCCCTCTGGGGCCCGAACTTTTGACGGTCAATCATTTTGAACGGTGCGCCCGGAATCGGGACTCAGGGGCAGAATTAGACGTGTGTTTGTGCGCGTAATGTGTGTGTGGGTTGAAGGGTAGTGAGTTTACTTGGAGTTGCTCCTAAGCTACCCTTCACCCTGTTTGCTATGATGAGTGGAAATACTGGGCGGATTCGCCGATCAGTCCGGATCACCTTCTTTGAAGTCCCAAGGGATGACGTCCACCTCCACCTGGCCCAGTATTTGGACACGTTAAACTATATTGATAAAGAAAATGTTACAAGTATAGGACAACTTAAAAACATCCGGGATTGGTTTATCCTGTTTGAGACGGAAACCTGTGCCAGTACCTTCATTGAAAGGCATTCTGCAGAGCCAACGAGGTTAGACGGTGCCAGAGCCAGCTTCCTTGCTTCCTCTGCCTTTACGAAGTGTGTTAGTGTAAGGTTACATTGGGTTCCAGGGTGGATTGAAGATGAAGCAGTTAAGGACTTTATGTCAAAATTCGGAACAATTAGATCTTATAACCGTCCAACGCACCGGGTCACCGGACTGCAGAATGGGATGATAACTGTTCGCCTAGAGCTTGGCATTATGAAAGCCGAATCACTCCCGTATGTTACCAGAATAGAGGGGCAGGAAGTTCTAGTAGTGGTCACTGGCAGGCAGCCCATGTGCCTTCGGTGTAACAAGGTCGGCCATATTAGAAAGCAGTGCTCCTCCGTAGCTTGCACATATTGCTCATCATTTAATCATCCATCAGGTTCATGCCAATCATATGCTGGTAGAGTAGCAACGGGGGGTCCAGCACGTCGCTGGGAACGCCAGACCGGAAACAGTTCCTCCACCGGCTCGGACACAGATGACGAGATAATTCCTCCAACTTTGGAAGCACCCAGGAACAAGTCGCAGAGCAGCTGGGCGAGACGCTCAGATTTTCCACCACTGCGTAAGTCTCCAATGGTCATCCCGGAAACGGCGGATATAAAACCAGACATCAGTTCCAGTGCTCCCCTGTTTACAGAGACGGTTGATATCACTGTATTTTCAACACCATCGGAGGCAGGCAGTGCGGACGAAGTGATTATGTCGGAAGCGGAAAGTGTCGTCATTCCGCCAACGGTGGAAAGTCTTGATGAACCTGTCCCCCCAACGGTGATCAATGCCCCTACTGTTTCGGCATCTGTGCCCCCTAGCGGGTGTGTTGTTGATGGGCCTGTCCCCACAACGATGGTTAATGCCCCTTGTGTCTCGGTATCCATGCCCCTTAGGGGAAATTTGCCAGTGCCTTCGGGCTTTGTTCCCGCGACGCTGGATAGTGTAATCTCAGTCGATTCTGGGGGTTTTCCCCCAACGATGGAGGTTACTAATTCTGTGGAAACCAATATCGTCCCCAGTGGGTCGGATGAACATATGGAAGGGGTCGTTTGTAATGTTAAAAGACCTTCTGTTGGGATTCTACCGGCGCCGAAAAGCCAACGCAGGAAGAAGAAAGAGCGGAGATGACGAGAGGATCCAGCACGATACAGACAATTTTGTTTCTCAATAGGGCTAGAGCCGCTGCCGTACTAACTTTTATTTTCTTTCCCCACAAACATTAACTTTCACTTCAAATATGAAACAGCCAGAAATAACTTTTAGTTCTCTAAACTGCAATGGACTTTTGGACAGCACCAAAAGACGAAACTTATTTTCCTTTCTAAAGTTTTCCGAATACTCAATTATATTCTTACAAGAAACTCACCTTCATTCTCCCTCTCTGGAAGCCCAATGGAAGACAGAGTGGGGGGGTGAGGGTGTGTTCTCTTTTGGTACTAAGTTTTCTAAGGGAGTTGGAATTCTCTTTTCTCCTAAATTAGACATAAATATACTTAATTCTTACTCTGATTTCGACGGCAGGGTCGTCCGATGTGACATCAAAATTGGCATTACTGAAATCAGGCTAGTGTCCGTCTACGCTCCATCTATTCAAGGAGAGAGGAAGTCATTCCTTGGCACGTTACATACTTACCTAAATACAAACTTACCTGTGATCCTTGGGGGGGGGATTTCAACTGTATCTTAAATCCAACCTTGGACAAGATCGGGGGGAATCCGTCCCTTGGATCCGGGGGGGCCAATTTGATCAAGCAGCTGTGCGCCGACAACAACTTGGTCGATGTTTACAGACATTTCTTTCCTAACAAGTCTGCCTCAACGTGGTCAAGTAACATGATTTCCTCTCTCCTTGATAGATTCTTTATTTCAAAACCACTAGTAAAGCTCTGCACGGGGGCGCAGATACTCCCTTCGCCCTCGTCTGATCACAGCATTGTTAAATTCTCATTAAAGGATATTTCCACTCTGGTTCGGGGACCCGGGTACTGGCACTGCAATGTGTCGGTCCTCGGTGACCCGGACCTCAGGGAGGATATCGAAAACTTAATATCGATCTACTCTGGGTTGAACTTCTCACCAGTAGTGTGGGAAGAGATGAAACGAGAGATGAAGGAACTCATTATTTTGCATAGTAAACGCATTTCGTATGACAGAACATGTGAAATCAATAAAATAAAACATTTAATACATACCTTGAACCGTTCCGACCCTGCGTCACCTGAAATCCAACATTTAAAAGAAGAATTAGACACTTTACTTTCCTTTTACAATAAAGGCGTTTATATCAGATCTAAAGTAAAAAAAATTAATTTTGACGACAAACCTTCGACATATTTCTTTAATAAGGAGAAAGTCAGGGGCCGGTCAAAATCGATCGAATCACTCTCGGTCGACGGAGACCTGGTCTCTGACTTTCGTTCAATTCAAAATTCTGTCAATGATTTTTACAAAATTCTTTTTTCGGAAGAACAAGTCTCTGATATAACTATTGATTCCTTTTTATGCGACCTACCTTCATTGTCCGAGGCGGAGTCCGACCCTCTCGAAGCCCCTTTTACGCTGGAAGAGGTTCGGGCTGCGCTGAAGGCAATGAAGAGTAACTCTTCACCGGGGTCGGATGGGCTTCCAAAGGAGTTCTACGAGAGTTTCTTTGATACAATTGGGCCTTTACTTCTGAACTACATTCATCTCTCCTTTAATAATTTTTGCTTGTCAACTTCTCAAAAACTAAGCCTGATAACCCTTATTTGCAAAGATAAAAACCAAGCCGATAAGTTAAAATTTTGGCGTCCTATATCACTGCTTAACATAGACTACAAAATCATTTCCAAAGTTCTTTGTACACGTTTAGGTTCAGTTATGCCTTACTTAATTCATCCCGATCAGTCCTGTTCAGTTCCATTTAGATCTATTTCTGACAATTGCCACTTACTAAGGAATGTCATTGACTACCTCAACCAGAAGCATTCTGGAGGCTTATTTCTTTGCATTGACAATGAGAAAGCCTTCGACCGCGTTTCACACAAATTCCTCAATCGCGTATTAGAAGCTTTCAAATTTGGACCAAACTTTCGGCAGTGGATTAAGCTCTTATATTTCGAGTCTAAAAGTTCTGTTATTGTTAACGGTTTTATTTCGGAGCCGTTCAGCCTACAGCGAGGGGTCCATCAAGGCTGCGCCTTGAGTCCTCTGCTGTACGTGCTGTGTCTGGAACCCCTCTTAAATAAGATCCGGTCAGAACCCCAAATTAAGGGAATTTCAGTTCCCGGTTCAAAAATAAGTGTTAAACTTTCGGCATTTGCAGACGACATTACCTGCACTCTATCGTCAAGGCTTTCTGTTGTTTTCATCCTTAATTTATGCAAATTGTTTCAGAATGCTTCTGGTTCGAAAATAAATTTACTCAAAACGTATGGATTATGGCTCGGCAGGTGGTACGGCTGTCCAGACCAGCCATATGGTATCACCTGGACGAGCGACCCCAAGAAAATTGTAGGGGTCAAAATTTCTTCCGCCCCACTTTCAACCATCTTCAGAGAAAATTGGCAACCTTTACTGGAAAGAACAAGTAAGGTTTTTAACTTATGGAAGAACAGATATCTCTCTTTTAAAGGGAGAGCAATTTTGATAAATGTCATAGCCTTTAGTAAATTATGGTATCTTATTTCTTGTTTATACTTGCCAAATGAATTTCTCAAATTATTTGTCAGACAGCAGTTTTCTTTTTTCTGGGGTGGGGGGCATGAATGTCTAAAAAGGCAGATTTTATACAACCCCATTACAAGCGGGGGCTACAAATTGGTAGATATCTACACCAAAATGAAGGCATTTCAAATTATGCATATTGTAAAATTGTTATGTATATATCGGAGTGAGCAGTGCCCCGTGTGGTGCCATTTTCCCGTCTATTGGCTGGGGCATCGCCTTCGTGCGCTATGTCCTCCGATGGGACGGAATGGCATCCCACACGGGGACGCGCTGCCACCTTTCTATGTTAAAGCATATGCCGCTTTCCGCGAGTTCCTCGGGATTCAGCCTTCCCCGGACTTGGCACGCCTGTCCACCGGGAAGGTTTACTGGATCCTCTTGAACTCGCGGAGACTTGATCCGCCAATCATATATCTGTATCCCTCCGTCAATTTTGCAGATGTTTTCACAAATGGAGATAACCCAATACTAAGTAGTAATGTGAAAAAATTTGTATTCCGATGCCATCACCAGATTGTGTACACTGGGGCTTTTCTAAACAAAGTTTTCAGAGAACCCAGGAAGCATAAATGCACATTTTGTAATTCAAATTGGGAGACTGTGGACCACCTGTTCTTCTTTTGCCCGGTTATACGACCTCTTTGGGTCAAACTGGCGAGGAGGATCAGGTGGTTGACGGGACTCCCTTTCAAATTCACATCATTAGTTGTAACTTTTACAGTTTTTCAAAAATCTGGAAACATTAATTTTGACAACATACTTATTTTGTTCATTTCAAACCTTAAGTTTGCTATTTGGAAGGCCAGAAATAAGCTGAAATTCAACCGCCACAGATTTTCTTTAGTTGAAACCTGGCAAGATTTTTCAAATTCAGTTAAATACAGAGCATACATCGATTTTAAAACTTTATCTGTTCAACAATTTTCAAACAAATGGGGATGCAATAATAAACTGTGTGAGATAGTTTCAAATACAAACTTTACTTTCAAACTTGACAGCATTACTGTTTAAAACTGTATTATAAACACTTACCTTGTATTATACTCACCCTGTAAATATCCTCTGTACATTTTTATCTGTAAAAGGAAAAACATTTATTTACATGTTATGCAACTTTACTTACCTTGTATATAATTAGCTATACAAACCCGCCTTTCAAACCTGTAATTAGAACATTGTAATTTGGTTAATATCGTTATGGAATCTTTCTTCTGTTCAATATTCATTATATATTCATTTGTAACACTTGGGGCAATTTATTTTATTTGTAAATACTTCATTTATTAGCCCCAATGTCTTCTTCACTTAAATATATGTATATATTATCTATGGTAAATATACATTTTACTCAAAAAAAAAAAAAAAAAGTATCTGTTCTTATCAGCTTAATATCTGATACGTCTTCCATTGGAAGGCATCGATATTAAACTGATTTTTGGAACTAGGCGAGAGATCTGGAGCTTGCTCCATCCCCGCCACGGGTCGACCCGGTATTGCAGTACTTCCGGGACTGGCCCACTACTTTAATTTAAATCAATAATAGACTTACATTTCGTTTACTTGCATTCTGATGCTTATTTTCTATATTTTCAGGTAAACATGAGCCTAATCCATAGTACATCGAAAACCCGTCCAGGGGGGGTTAATGGGTATTATTGAAAACGTTAGCAGCAAGGTTTATAGATGTTCCGCAAGAAAAATAAAACATAAAAAGACTGATTACAGCACCCGGTGTTCCCAGGCGGTCACCCATCCAAGTACTAACCGGGCTCGACGTTGCTTAACTTCGGTGATCGGACGAGAACCGGTGTTTTCAACGTGATATGGCCGTAATCGAAAGATACAGGTAAAAACAGTCTTAAAAAGTAGAACGCTTTAGGTATAACACACAAACGCGCCATCCGATTTCATACTGGCTACTCCAAACCACTGTCCCCAACGGCCAACCACTGTCAAACTGGTCAGTTTGCATTCACACATCGTTTTCGGACTAATTACACTCACTTTTCAATGTTTTCCTTACTTATACAGTAATAACAAACCGCGCATGCTCACTCAACCCACTTCTACATACACCACATTGAAACAAGTTATACCGTTGTGTTCCTCTCGTCGGTCTGATTCCAATGAAACAAACCAGGGCCATATCCATCGATTACGTCCCGCTGAATTCCAATATCGATTTTCACCATTATGACGTCAGGCCATTGATGACGACGTTAACAACGCCGTTGCTAGAGGCAAGAAGGGTGATATTGGCCCCAAAACAACTTTAAATGCTCCGATTTGAATGCGGTTTTTTTCCGATACCACTAATAGATATGCGCCGCACTCGTTCATAACATATTTAGACCTCTCCTGGCAAAGGAAATAGTCGGGTATGAAATTACCTTGCATTTCGTTCAATTCACTGTTACCCATATATCACTATTTTCATATCCGATGATACTAAAAACATGAAAAACGATTGGATCGGGGTGCGCCATTACCTCGACTTGTCGAGGTATCGCTTCTCGGCCTTTTGGCTAGATCACTTTACATTTGATCAGAGAGCGGTTTAATGTACCCCCCCCCCCCCTGTGGGGTATTGCATTTTTTCCCGTGTAAACTGTTTAGTTTATTCGGTGGGCCCGCAAACGGGACTCTAAAGCAAAGAGTATTTTGCGGGTTATGTGTGTGTGTGAGGTTGGAAGTAGGCTGTTTATAACTACTTTCCTTCCTCACAATGAGTGTGTTCAATACCAGTCGAGTACGCCGATCCGTCAGGATTACGTTTGGCGACGCTCCCAGGGATAAAGTGCACCTTCACCTCTACAAGTTTATTGTTGCCTTGGACTTTGTGGAAGATGCCAACGTTATTTCAATCGGTCAACTTAAGAATGTCCGTGAGTGGTTTGTTTTGTTTGACAGCGAGTATATTGCAGATAGATTTATAAGATCACACAGTTCGGAGCCAACCTTAATTCCGGATGTTCGCGCCAGTTTTTTAGCATCCTCTGTGTTCTCGAAATGTATAACAGTACGTCTTCACTGGGTTCCATGCTGGACCAGTGATGAAGATATTCTTTTTTATATGGGATTATTTGGGAAAGTAAAGTCCTGGTCGCGCCCACAAGACCGGACAACAGGTAAAACAAGCGGTGTGATCATCTTTCGTTTGGAAGTAGAGACTACAAAATCTGACCCCCTACCATATCTTGGCACGATATGTGGTGACCCAGTACTCATAGTGGTCCCTGGTCGAGAGCCAATGTGCCTTAGATGTGAGAAAATCGGCCATCTTCGCAAGGATTGTACGATTCGCCAGTGCCAGTCATGTGGGTCCTACGATCACCCACCTGGAGGCTGTTTAACCTATGCTGGCAGAGTTTCTTCGGTTACCAACAGAGGCCCTCCTCGTTCAAGAAATAGGGGTGGGATGGGTGGCAGACAGCCTCCCTCTATTCAGTTTGCATTTAGTGATGGCATATCTTCATCTGACGAAGAAGCTGCCCCGATAGTATCAAGTGTGGTTAGTGTTATCCCTGATGTATCAAGTCAAGTGATCCCTGAGTCTTGTGTTCTCCCTCTAGTGGATGTTGGTTCCGATGATGTTCCTGATGTAAAACCGTCCATGGATCTATTCACGCCAGGAGACGAACCTTTGGAGATAGGTTTTTCTACACCATCCGTGGGTTCGAATGACGACGTGGAGCACACCGAGCAGTCAGTTAATATTGTTTCAGGCGACGTTGTACCGCCTTGTGTTGAAGTAGTGTCTCGTGAAACAGTACCCGGATCTGTTACTTCTGTGTGTTCGGGCGACGTTGTTCCGCCTACTACTCTTAATACTCCAAGTGATTTTGTTCAGCCTCCAAGAAACAGTTCCATGGGTGATGTTGTCCCACCCACACTGAACACTGTTCCACCAACAAACAATGAAACTGAAATGGATTACACTCAGCAGACAAAGAGACCTGCTTCGGACTTACCAAGACCTTCAAAGGGTAAGTCAAAGAACAAAAAATGACTAGCGTACCAAACTTTCTGTAGATCGATAGGACTTGAACCTCTTCCTTTTTAACTTTTCATTGACTTTAATTTAACTTAATGGATAACTCAAATTTAATTTCTTTTTGTACTTTAAACTGCAATGGTCTTTTGGATAATTCCAAACGACGCAATTTATTTTCTTTTCTAAAATTTTCACAGTATTCAATTATTTTTTTGCAAGAAACACACCTTCATTCCCCCACTCTGGAATCCCAATGGAAGACAGAGTGGGGGGGGTGAGGGGGTGTTTTCCTTAGGAACAGCTTTTTCTAAGGGAGTAGCCATTTTATTTTCTCCTGATTTGGACGTTTCAATTAAAAATTCTAATATTGATTTTGATGGTAGGATAGTTCAATGTGATATACAAATTTCGGATGCTAGCTTTCGTCTTGTCTGTATATATGCTCCGTCTATTCAAGGAGAGAGGAAACCATTTCTAGGTACAATACAATCTTTTTTAAACACAAACCTACCTGTAATCCTGGGCGGTGATTTTAATTGTATTCTAGACCCCTTGTTAGACAAAACTGGGGGTAATCCCGCTTTGGGTGCTGGTGGGGGTGAAATACTAAAACAACTTTGCTCCGACAATGATTTGTCAGACATATTTCGGTACTTTCATCCAGGAAAAGTTGCTTTCACTTGGTCTAGTACAATGGTTTCTTCTCTCCTTGATAGATTTTTTGTGTCTAAACAAATATTGCAATTCTGTTCGGGGGCGAAAATCGTACCTTCGCCCTCGTCAGATCATTGTATTGTTGAATTTTCAATCAAAAATATCTCCTCTCTGGTCAGGGGACCTGGGTATTGGCACTGCAATGTGTCGGTGCTTAGCGATCCTGATCTTAGGGAAGATATTTACAATATAATTAAAATATATGGTAGCCTTAATGATTTCTCTCCTATTTGGTGGGAGGAATTAAAACAAGAAATCAAAAGTTTAATAATCCTTCACAGCAAAAGAATTTCTTATGATCGCCAGGTCGAAATAAATGAAATAAAAAAAACATACTTACCCTAAATCGCTCCAATCCGGCAGGTCCTGAAATTAAAAATTTAAAGCAAAAATTAGAATATTTACTTTCTGTATACAATAAAGGAGTGTATATTCGCTCAAAAGTGAAAAATTTTAATTTTGATGACAAGCCATCTAAATACTTTTTCAATAAGGAGAAAGTAAGGGGAAGGTCCAAACTAATTGAAAAACTTACTGTTGAGGGCAACCCCATTTCGGAATTTTCGGAAATTAAAAATGCCGTGAAGAATTTTTATACTGACTTGTTCTCTGAGGAGGATGTCTCCGATACACACGCAGACATGTTCCTCACAGACTTACCTTCATTGTCTTCGGGGGAGTCCGACCCTCTGGAGGAACCTATTTCTCTGGAAGAGGTTCGGGCTGCCCTGAGGGCAATGAAGAATGATTCATCCCCTGGTTCCGATGGATTACCAAAAGAGTTCTACGAATCTTTTTTGGATGAGATTGGACCTCTTTACGTTCAATTTATAAATAGTTGTTTTCATTCTTTTTCTTTGGCTCCATCTCAGAGGCTAAGCATTATTACCCTTATTTGTAAGGATAAGTCTAAAGCCGACAACCTTAAATTTTGGAGGCCAATATCACTATTGAATATTGATTATAAGATCGTATCTAAGATTCTCTGTGCGCGCCTGGGATCGGTAATGGATTTATTAATCCACCCGGACCAGAATTGTGCGGTGCCCCTTAAATCGATCTTAGACAATTGCCATTTACTAAGAAACATCATTGATTTCATAAACCAGAAGCAGTCTGAAGGTCTTTTTCTATGCATTGACAACGAGAAAGCTTTTGATCGGGTTTCTCATAAATTTCTTTTTAGGGTCTTAGAAAAATACAATTTTGGTCCAAACTTTCGGCGCTGGGTAAAACTCCTATATTTTGAGTCAAAAAGTTCTGTTTTAGTCAACGGTTTTGTTTCGGAACCTTTCCAGGTACAACGGGGCGTGCATCAGGGCTGTGCCCTCAGTCCTTTATTGTACGTCCTGGCGCTGGAACCACTCCTTAACAAAATCCGGGCAGATCCAAAAATCAGAGGAATTTCGGTTCCTGGTTCCAACATTGAAAACAAACTTTCGGTATTCGCAGACGATATTACCTGCACTTTATCTTCAAAGTTTTCTGTTGTCTTTGTCTTAAACTTATGTACTCTTTTTCAGTCTGCTTCTGGTTCCAAGGTCAACCTTGGTAAAACCAAAGGGCTTTGGTTGGGTCGCTTGTACGGTAGCCAGGAACAGCCATATGGCATTACCTGGACAAGCGAGCCGACCAAAATTGTAGGGGTAAGATTTTCTTCCAGCCCACTGTCTATAATTTTCCGATGCAATTGGAAAGTCGTTATTGATAAAGTAACGAAAATTTTTAACTTGTGGAAGAATCGATATGTTTCATTTAAAGGGAAATCTATATTAATCAATGTTTTGGCCCTAAGCAAATTGTGGTATTTGGGGTCGTGCCTGTTTTTACCAGATGAATACCTGCAATTATTAGTTCGCCAACAATTTAAGTTTTTCTGGGGTGGGGGGCATGAGTGCCTTAAACGCCAAATAATTTATAACCGGGTTGAAGAGGGAGGGTTTTCTTTAGTTGACATAAGATTGAAACTGAATGCATTGTATGTCATGCATATTTGTAATTTGATTAAGTACTTCAACACACCAAAATGTCCGGTGTGGTGCTATTTTTCAGTTTATTGGCTGGGTCATCGGCTAAGGGTCTTTTGCCCTTTGATGGCCCGCAATAACATTCCCCATTCATCCCACCTTCCCCCATTTTATGATAAGGTAATGTCGGTGTTTCGTAGTTTCCTCGACGCCAGGAATTCATGCGACCTTCTCAATCTAACAACAAGGAAGGTCTACTGGATTCTCCTGACGTCGAGGAGGCTCGATCCCCCGGTCATTAGACTTTTTCCTTCAGTTAAATTTTCAGAGACTTTTGTTAATGGTTCTTCGCCAATACTGGCTAACAATGTTAAAGATTTTGTTTTCAAATGTCACCATAGGATCCTGTATACAGGGTCCTATCTTAATAAGATATGTCGGGAGAGGAGGAAGAATAACTGCACATTATGTAACTCACAGTGGGAGACAATAGACCACTTATTTTTCTTTTGTCCTCATGTGAGGCAATTGTGGGTAAAACTTGCTACGGCAGTTAAATTAATTACAGGTTTCGATTTTAAGTTTACTTGCCAAGTTGTGGTGTTTACCCTTTTTAACAAATGTAAAAATGTAGCATTAAATGATCTCTTAATTTTATTTATTTCAAATTTAAAATGGTCTATATGGAAAGGCAGAAATGATGTAAAATTCCATAACCATGCTTTCTCACCTGGTGAGGTGTGGGCAAATTTTGTTCAATCAATTAAATTAAGGTGCTTTTTAGATTTTAAAACTTACCCAAATATTGTTTTCGAAAAACGATGGTCCTGTGGAGGTAAACTAGCCGTGGTTACGTCGCCTTCTGCATTTATTTTCAAACTAAAATAATGTCATAATAATATGTCTAATTTTTTAATTGTATACTTACCTGGTACTTACCTTATAGTCGGTTTTCTTTCTGCTCCACAGCACTTCTGTAATAGGGAAAAAAGACCATTGTTATGTATTGTTATATATATATATATACATATATAAAGATATTGTGTAAATAGATGTCTAAGCGATTGCCACCGCATGTGTTGTTCTTAATTATAACTTTCTGTTAGAATAAACCATAATGTTCAACTTATAATCAAAGATATTGATATTAATCTTGACTTTCTGTTAGAGCAAACTAAACTGTTCAATTAATGACTTTGGGGCACTACTGTGATACATGATTTTATTCGCCCCTAGTCTGATCTTTGTTTCACTTACCAGTTGTACTTTTGTTTTGCTTTGTCTATGGTAAATAAACATTATCAAAAAAAAAAAAAAAAATATCTGTTCTTATCAGCTTAATATCTGATACGTCTTCCATTGGAAGGCATCGATATTAAACTGATTTTTGGAACTAGGCGAGAGATCTGGAGCTTGCTCCATCCCCGCCACGGGTCGACCCGGTATTGCAGTACTTCCGGGACTGGCCCACTACTTTAATTTAAATCAATAATAGACTTACATTTCGTTTACTTGCATTCTGATGCTTATTTTCTATATTTTCAGGTAAACATGAGCCTAATCCATAGTACATCGAAAACCCGTCCAGGGGGGGTTAATGGGTATTATTGAAAACGTTAGCAGCAAGGTTTATAGATGTTCCGCAAGAAAAATAAAACATAAAAAGACTGATTACAGCACCCGGTGTTCCCAGGCGGTCACCCATCCAAGTACTAACCGGGCTCGACGTTGCTTAACTTCGGTGATCGGACGAGAACCGGTGTTTTCAACGTGATATGGCCGTAATCGAAAGATACAGGTAAAAACAGTCTTAAAAAGTAGAACGCTTTAGGTATAACACACAAACGCGCCATCCGATTTCATACTGGCTACTCCAAACCACTGTCCCCAACGGCCAACCACTGTCAAACTGGTCAGTTTGCATTCACACATCGTTTTCGGACTAATTACACTCACTTTTCAATGTTTTCCTTACTTATACAGTAATAACAAACCGCGCATGCTCACTCAACCCACTTCTACATACACCACATTGAAACAAGTTATACCGTTGTGTTCCTCTCGTCGGTCTGATTCCAATGAAACAAACCAGGGCCATATCCATCGATTACGTCCCGCTGAATTCCAATATCGATTTTCACCATTATGACGTCAGGCCATTGATGACGACGTTAACAACGCCGTTGCTAGAGGCAAGAAGGGTGATATTGGCCCCAAAACAACTTTAAATGCTCCGATTTGAATGCGGTTTTTTTCCGATACCACTAATAGATATGCGCCGCACTCGTTCATAACATATTTAGACCTCTCCTGGCAAAGGAAATAGTCGGGTATGAAATTACCTTGCATTTCGTTCAATTCACTGTTACCCATATATCACTATTTTCATATCCGATGATACTAAAAACATGAAAAACGATTGGATCGGGGTGCGCCATTACCTCGACTTGTCGAGGTATCGCTTCTCGGCCTTTTGGCTACGACCACCAGGATTAGGTCGGAAGCGATTAGAGTATCTCAGTATTTTGGGTAAGTTTTACTGACGAAGTTTTAGTTCCGGTTTCATTTTTTTTCCTCTTCCAGTCTACGGTTTGCCTTCCACCAGTCCTTTCGGTGGTAAGGCAGGTCAGTATGCCGAGCCATGTAGACCAGGGATTACTGCGGAGGACTGTGCGTCTTACCTTGACAGGAACTCCACCACCAGCCAGCAAAGTGTACGATCTACTGGAGGAAAAATTCGCCAGCGTCGGTGTAACCGTGGATCAGATTGTCGCCATCGGACAGCTCAAAGGTAATCGTAATTGGCATGCTTGTTTCATTGATTCCTTTTCTTATGACTCTGTTATTCGCCTTTTGGATTTTCGCCTTGGATTTTTTGACTGTGTATGTTCCGTTACCGCCTTTAACAAGTCAACTGTTCAGATTAAGTTTCACTGGGTTCCTTTTGTTGTCTTAGACTCTGGTTTTGCTTCCTTTTGTTCGAACTTTGGTAAAGTGTTAAAAGTTGACAAGGTTAATCCACATGGGAAAAAGTATCCTTCTGCTGTGCGTGTGGTTACCATTGAATGTAGTGAGACGGAAAAAGCAAAAATCCCCTATAATTGTACTATCGATGAAATTTACCCTGCACTTATCGTAGTACAGGGGAGAGAACCCAAGTGTCTCCGTTGTGGGCGAATTGGGCATGTCCGGAGGGATTGTGACACACCTCAGTGTGCCGTTTGTAGATCTTTCGGCCACCAAACCAACCAGCATGTCCAACGAGTTCCATCCTTTGCTGATCGTGTCAGAGCGGGGCCCTCCGAGGTAGACGGCCCCCCATCGTATGAGCATGTTGATGTCTCCTTCCAAGAGGAACCCCGTGTAAGTCCCTCTGTGTCCTTCAGTGAAACCCCTGTGAATGCCCCCCTTGCCCCTGTGATTGTACCCCCTGTTTCTGTGACTACCCCTTGTGTTGTCCCTGAGCCCCCTTCATCTGACGCCCCCGCTGATGATGACTTTGATACTCAGTATCGAGAGGAGGAAATGGACCTCTCTTCCACCCCCAAGAGGCGCCGATCCCCTTCCCCACCGCCAACTATCTCCCCAACCTACAGGAACTTGGCTGGGGGGAACCGTTTCGTTTCTCCCGCCCCCTCACCAACTTCGTCCGATTCATCTCCTAAAACCAACAGAACTTTAATGTCTTATTTATCTGACCAGGAGGATGGCGTTTCCGACTTGGAGGGGTTCACTCTGGTGAGGGAGAGGCGCCGCTCGCGGCGCAGCCCCAAACCCGGGAGTTCCCCTCTAAGGAAGAAATAGTCTTCCTGGTCAAACTTATTTTCTAAAGCGAAAGCTGGTATCTCATTTTAGTGCTTAATTAGTTTATTTATTTATGTTTCAAACACAATGAAACACAATGCAGGATCTTTCATTTCATTCAATTAATTGCAATGGTTTACTTTCTTATCCTAAGTTTCCTAATTTATCCACTATTTGCAAGTCTCTTAATTATGATATTATTTTCCTCCAGGAAACTCATCTCAATTCACAGGATATTCAGAAGTCCTGGGAGAGTTCCTGGGGGGGTAAATGCCTATTTTCTTTTGGTTCTAATTTTTCTTGCGGGGTTGGCATTCTTTTCCATCCCCGACTGTCTGTTGAGTTTGTCAAAGTCCATAGGGACTTTGACGGCCGTCTACTTTATGTTGATTGTTCTGTTAATAATTATTCTTTTCGTTTGCTGTCTGTTTATGCTCCTTGTTTGGAGTGTGACAGGCGGGATTTCTTTCGTTCTTTAATTCCCCATTTAGTTTGTAGCCGGCCAATTATTATGGCCGGTGATTTTAACTGCATATTCGACCCGGGCCTCGACAAGGCTGGGGGCCACCCCACCAGAGGCAGCGGTGGGTCCGAGGCCCTAAGGTCAATATGTCAGGATTTTTCTTTGGTTGATTCATTTCGTTATATCAATCCTCAGTTACCTGCTTTTTCGTGGTCTAGTAATACCGTTAAATCTTTACTTGATAGAATTTTTATTAGCCAGTCTTTAGTTAAACATTTAGTTAATTCAAATACATCTATATGTTCATTGTCTGATCACTTGTTTATCAATTCTTATTTTGTTTTATTGTCTAATTCTACCAGGGTCGGCCCGGGGTACTGGCATTGTAATGTTAGTACTCTGGACGACCCTGATTTCCTTTCTGATTTTTTAGATATGTGGTCTGTCTTTTCGTCAGTGGCAGATTATTCCTGTTCCTGGTGGGAGGAATTCAAATATGAAGTTAAGTTACTTATTATTTCCCACAGTAAGAGATTATCCAAAATTCGAAATTCCAGTGTCCGACTTCTCCGTGAACAAATTCAGGAACTTTCGGCCTCCTCCCCTAGCTCCCCCCAACTTTCGGACCTCAAAAATCAATTAAACGATTTAGTTTCTTCTTTCAATTTCGGCGTAAAAATCAGATCAAAAGCTGTTAATTTTAATTTTGATGAAAAACCCTCGCGCTTCTTTTTTCAAAAGGAGAAGTCGCAGGCTCAGCGTAAAACCCTTGATTTTCTGACCGTTGAGGGTAAGGTCATTTCTGATTCTTATGAGTTATTATCTTCTGTTCAAGATTTCTATAAGTCTTTATTTTCTGCTGAGCCTGTCAGTGACACTTACCTTGATTATTTTTTCTCTGATTTGCCTTCTCTTTCGTCTGATATATCATTGACCTTAGAAGGTCCTATTACTTTAACTGAAGTTAAAGAAGCACTTAATGGCATGAAGGATTTTTCTTCGCCGGGTTCGGACGGCTTGCCGAAAGAATTTTATTTAAAATTTATTGATTTTATTGGTGTTGATTTTGTTAAATATTTGAATACCTGTTTTGCTAATAATGTATTATGTAACTCTCAACGCCTTGCTTATATTTCTTTAATTTGTAAAGATTCTTCCAATTCAGACAATCTTAAGTTCTGGCGTCCCATTTCTTTATTAAACCTTGATTATAAGATTATTTCCAAAATTTTATGTAACAGATTAAATCCCATTATGTACCTTTTAGTTAAAAAAGACCAAACATGTGCTGTTCCCGGACGATCAATTTTAGACAATGCTCATTTACTTCGAAATATTATTGATTATGTTAACTTTAAGAACCTTCCCGCTTTATTTTTATGCATTGACAATGAGAAAGCCTTTGATCGCGTTTCTCATGAATATTTATTTCGGCTCCTTGAAGTTTATAATTTTGGGCCTGTCTTTCGGAACTGGATCAAACTCTTGTATTCAGAGTCAAAAGCCTCGGTTTTGGTAAACGGTTTTATTACGGAGGAGTTCGACTTGAAGAGGGGCGTGCATCAGGGCTGTGCCCTCTCGCCTCTCATGTACGTCCTGTCGTTGGAGCCCCTGCTTAATAAAATTCGTGCAAAACCAGAAATTGAGGGGATATCACTCCCCGGTTCTAAAGAATTTGTAAAAATTTCCGCCTATGCAGATGATATTACCTGCACCCTTAAATCAAGGCTTTCTGTAATTCATATAATTAATTTGTGTGATCTCTTTGGAGCTGGCTCAGGGTCCAAGATCAACTTAATCAAGACGTATGGTTTGTGGCTTGGCCGCTGGGCCAGCTCCGAAGAGCCCACCTTATACTCAATCACTATGTTTTCATCTCTAAAGAAAATTATTGGTATTCAGTTTGCTTCCATTTTGCCTATTGATTTATGTACTTCGAATTTTAAACCTTTAGTTGATAAAATTACCAGTGTTTTAAACTTATGGAAAAATCGTCATCTTTCATTTAAGGGCCGTTCTTTATTAATAACTGTCCTTGGTTTGTCTAAGTTATGGTATGTTGGTTCAGTTCTTCCTTTACCTCCTGAGTTACTTAAAGTTATTAATCATTCAGTTTATAATTTCTTTTGGGGCGGGTCACATGAATGTTTGAAAAGGGAGGTTTTAGTTAACTCTGTTGAGTCTGGGGGTTATAATTTGGTTCACATTCCTTCTAAGTTGAAATCGTTTTACATTATGCATATTAAACGTTTGGTTCAGTTGCACGATTCTAATGAGTTTCCTTCTTGGGGTTATTTTGCCATTTATTGGATTGGTTTATCTTTACGTTATTTATGTCCTCAGTTTGCCCGAAATTCCATTCCTCATTCATCATCAACTACT
>OZ020555.1:6408292-6450792 GCA_963971465.1 Lepidochitona cinerea | reverse complement strand
ATTCCATTAATTGTAATGGTTTACTTTCTTATCCTAAGTTTCCTAATTTATCTACAATATGTAGTTCTTTGAGTTATGATATTATTTTCCTTCAGGAGACTCACCTCGATTCTGAGGTTATCCAAAGGTCTTGGGAGTCTACCTGGGGGGGTAAATGTTTATTTTCTTATGGCTCTAATTTTTCTCGGGGGGTGGGCATTTTATTCCATCCTCGTTTATCTGTTGATTTTGTTAAAGTCCATAGGGACTTTGACGGTCGTCTTCTTTATGTTGATTGTTCTATTAATAATTTTGATTTGCGTTTGCTGTCTGTTTATGCTCCTTGTTTGGAGCGTGACAGGCGGGATTTCTTTCGTTCTTTAATTCCCCACTTAGTTTGTAGCCGGCCAATTATTATGGCCGGTGATTTTAACTGCATATTTGACCCGGGCCTCGACAAGGCTGGGGGCCAGCCTACCAGAGGCAGCGGTGGGTCCGAGGTCCTAAGGTCAATATGTCAGGATTTCTCTTTAGTTGATTCATTTCGTTATATCAATCCTCAGTTACCTGCTTTCTCATGGAAAAATAATAATATAAAATGTTTATTAGACAGAATATTTATAAGTTCATCTTTAGTTAAGTATTTACGTACCTCTGATATAACTATATGTTCAATTTCCGACCATTTGTTTATTAATTCATATTTTGTTGCTCTGCCTAATTCTACCAGGGTCGGCCCAGGGTATTGGCATTGTAATGTCAGTACCTTGGACGACTCTGATTTTCTTTCTGATTTTTTAGACTTGTGGTCTGTTTTTTCGGCTGTAGCAGATCGATCCTGTTCCTGGTGGGAGGAATTTAAACAAGAAGTTAAGTTACTTATTATTTCCCACAGTAAGAGACTATCTAAAATTCGAAATTCCAGTGTCCGACTTCTCCGTAAGCAAATTCAGGAACTTTCGGCAACCTCCCCTAGCTCCCCCCAACTTTCGGACCTCAAAAATGAGTTAAATGATTTAGTTTCCTCTTTCAATTTCGGTGTCAAAATCAGATCAAAAGCTATTAATTTTAATTTTGATGAAAAACCCTCGCGCTTCTTTTTTCAAAAGGAGAAGTCGCAGGCTCAGCGTAAAACCCTTGATTTTCTGACCATTGAGGGTAAGGTCATTTCTGATTCTGATGAGTTATTATTTTCTGTTCGGGATTTCTATAAGTCTTTATTTTCTGCTGAGCCTGTTAGTGACACTTACCTTGATTATTTTTTCTCTGATTTGCCTTCTCTTTCTTTGAATGATTCCCAGGCCCTCGAGGGCCCTATTACCTTAGACGAAGTTAAGGAAGCCCTTAAGGGCATGAAAGATTTTTCGTCGCCAGGTTCTGACGGGCTTCCAAAAGAGTTTTATTTGAAATTTATTGATTTAATTGGAAAAGATTTAGTTATTTACCTTAATAATTGTTTTTCTCTCAATCAATTATCCAACTCTCAACGTTTGTGTTATATTTCTTTAATTTGTAAGGACAAAAACAATGCTGACAATCTTAAGTTTTGGCGTCCTATTTCTTTGCTTAATTTAGATTTTAAAATTATTTCCAAAGTTATGTGTAATCGTTTGAATTCAGTTATGAATATCTTAATTAACAAAGATCAGACATGTGCCGTACAAGGGAGATCTATTCTTGATAATGCTCATCTTTTAAGAAACATTATTGATTTTGTTAATTTAAAAAACTTACCTGCTTTGTTTCTCTGTATTGATAATGAGAAAGCCTTTGATCGCGTTTCCCATGAATATTTGTTTCGGCTCCTTGAGGTTTATAATTTCGGCCCTACCTTTCGGAAGTGGATCAAACTCCTGTATTCGGAGTCAAAAGCCTCGGTTTTGGTAAACGGTTTTATTTCGGAAGAGTTCTCTTTGAATAGGGGCGTGCATCAGGGCTGTCCGCTTTCGCCTCTTTTGTACGTCCTCTCGTTGGAGCCCTTACTTAATAAAATTCGTGCAAAACCCGAAATTGAGGGTATCTCACTACCCGGTTCAAAAGAAGTTGTAAAAATTTCAGCTTATGCGGACGATATTACCTGCATCCTTAAATCAAGGCTTTCCGTGATTCATATCATTAATTTGTGTGAGCTCTTCGGGACTGGCTCAGGGTCCAAGATCAACTTAATCAAGACGTATGGTTTGTGGCTTGGCCGCTGGGCCAGCTCCGAAGAGCCCATCTTATATTCAATTACTATGCATTCTTCGTTGAAAAAGATTATTGGGTTCATTTGGGTTCTGTTGCACCTATTGATTTATGTAATGCCAATTTTAGACCATTAGTGGATAAAATCATCAATGTTTTGAATCTGTGGAAAAATCGTCATCTTTCATTTAGGGGCCGTTCTTTATTAATAACTGTCCTTGGTTTGTCTAAGTTATGGTATGTTGGTTCAGTTCTTCCTTTACCTCCTGAGTTACTTAAAGTTATTAATCATTCAGTTTATAATTTCTTTTGGGGCGGGTCACATGAATGTTTGAAAAGGGAGGTTTTAGTTAACTCTGTTGAGTCTGGGGGTTATAATTTGGTTCACATTCCTTCTAAGTTGAAATCATTTTACATTATGCATATTAAACGTTTGGTTCAGTTACATAATTCTGATGAGTTTCCTTCTTGGGGTTATTTTGCTATTTATTGGATTGGTTTATCTTTACGTTCTTTATGCCCTCAGTTTGCCCGAAATTCCATCCCTCATTCATCATCAACTACTTATTTTTATTCCAATGTTATATCTGCCTATAAAGAATTACTTAAGTTAAACCCTTCTGTTGATATCCTTAGTTTGTCTACAAAGCAAGTGTATATAATGTATGTAAATAATGTTTCTGTTAAACCACCTATTTTTTCTTTGTATTCTCAAGTTAATTTTCGTAAAACCTTTATGTCGATTAATTCTCATATATTAGATTCTTCTGTTAAAAACTTTTTATTTAAGGTCGTTCATCATATATTATATACTGGTTCATTTTTAAATCGAATATGTAGGGAACCTAGGAAATATTTGTGTTTATTTTGTGGTGCCCAGTGGGAGACTATTGAGCACCTTTTCTTCAGTTGTTCTTTTGTTAAACCTCTTTGGGATTATTTGTCTGATTTTATTAAACGTTTTACTTTGCTTTCTTTTAGATTTACTTTTATGAACGTTATTTTCTCTGTTTTCACTTCTAGTGGAAACAGGTTTTATGATGATTTTGTTCTTTATCTTATTTCTCAGTTAAAGTGGGTCGTGTGGAAGTGCCGGAATGAGGTCAAGTACCACAACCGGACTTTCACACGCTCACGAATTATCTCCTTGTTTGAATCTTCAGTTCGTTCTCGTATTAGAGTTGATTTCTTCCGTTTTTCTTCTGACACTTTTTCTGATTTTTGGTCATGTGACCTCCGATTATGTTCTATTTTAAATGATCAGGTTCAGTTTCATTTTTAAATATTTTGTACTTACCTCATTATTTCTCTCATGTAAACAATTTCTTCAGCTTTCATCCTATAAATATCATCTGTATATATATAATTAAGGTAGTTAAGTTAGTTAAGTATAGTTAAGGTTAGTTTAAGGTTAGTTTAGGTAGTTAATATTTAGAATGAATTTAAATTAAATGTTGTATATAATAAGTTAAGGTAATTAATAATTAATTAGGGTTAAAGTAAGGCTGTCTGGTCGGCTACATAGTAGCGGGCCAGGCAGTCATTAGAGTATTTAAGATTAGTTAAGGTCGGGAAATGGGTGTTATAAAAGTGGGAAGGGTGTGTTAACTTAAAAGGGCTGGGTAGTTAAGGGTTAAATTTTCTTTCATAATAAAACCAATTCTTTGATTAATGTTTTTGTATATTAAAATATAAATATTAAATTGTTTTGTAATTAATAATTCATATATTGTTTTGTATTTCCATTTGTATTTCTTTAGTTGGGGGCATCTTCTGTGATGTAGCTAATTTTAATCGCCCCCAAGTTTCTGTCATTAAATGTTTGTACTTTTCCTTCTGTTGAATAAACAGTTTTCACAAAAAAAAAAAAAAAAAAAGTATCTGTTCTTATCAGCTTAATATCTGATACGTCTTCCATTGGAAGGCATCGATATTAAACTGATTTTTGGAACTAGGCGAGAGATCTGGAGCTTGCTCCATCCCCGCCACGGG
Source organism: Lepidochitona cinerea (assembly GCA_963971465.1). Taxonomy (NCBI): domain Eukaryota; kingdom Metazoa; phylum Mollusca; class Polyplacophora; order Chitonida; family Tonicellidae; genus Lepidochitona; species Lepidochitona cinerea. The sequence continues at coordinate 6,446,637 of OZ020555.1, read as the reverse complement.
TCGACCCGGTATTGCAGTACTTCCGGGACTGGCCCACTACTTTAATTTAAATCAATAATAGACTTACATTTCGTTTACTTGCATTCTGATGCTTATTTTCTATATTTTCAGGTAAACATGAGCCTAATCCATAGTACATCGAAAACCCGTCCAGGGGGGGTTAATGGGTATTATTGAAAACGTTAGCAGCAAGGTTTATAGATGTTCCGCAAGAAAAATAAAACATAAAAAGACTGATTACAGCACCCGGTGTTCCCAGGCGGTCACCCATCCAAGTACTAACCGGGCTCGACGTTGCTTAACTTCGGTGATCGGACGAGAACCGGTGTTTTCAACGTGATATGGCCGTAATCGAAAGATACAGGTAAAAACAGTCTTAAAAAGTAGAACGCTTTAGGTATAACACACAAACGCGCCATCCGATTTCATACTGGCTACTCCAAACCACTGTCCCCAACGGCCAACCACTGTCAAACTGGTCAGTTTGCATTCACACATCGTTTTCGGACTAATTACACTCACTTTTCAATGTTTTCCTTACTTATACAGTAATAACAAACCGCGCATGCTCACTCAACCCACTTCTACATACACCACATTGAAACAAGTTATACCGTTGTGTTCCTCTCGTCGGTCTGATTCCAATGAAACAAACCAGGGCCATATCCATCGATTACGTCCCGCTGAATTCCAATATCGATTTTCACCATTATGACGTCAGGCCATTGATGACGACGTTAACAACGCCGTTGCTAGAGGCAAGAAGGGTGATATTGGCCCCAAAACAACTTTAAATGCTCCGATTTGAATGCGGTTTTTTTCCGATACCACTAATAGATATGCGCCGCACTCGTTCATAACATATTTAGACCTCTCCTGGCAAAGGAAATAGTCGGGTATGAAATTACCTTGCATTTCGTTCAATTCACTGTTACCCATATATCACTATTTTCATATCCGATGATACTAAAAACATGAAAAACGATTGGATCGGGGTGCGCCATTACCTCGACTTGTCGAGGTATCGCTTCTCGGCCTTTTGGCTACGACCACCAGGATTAGGTCGGAAGCGATTAGAGTATCTCAGTATTTTGGGTAAGTTCTACTGACGAAGTTTTAGTTCCGGTTTCATTTTTTTTCCTCTTCAAGTCTACGGTTTGCCTTCCACCAGTCCTTTCGGTGGTAAGGCAGGACAGTATGCCGTGCCATGTAGACCAGGGATTACTGCGGAGGACTGTGCGTCTTACCTTGACAGGAACCCCACCACCAGCCAGCAAAGTGTACGATCTACTGGAGGAAAAATTCGCCAGCGTCGGTGTAACCGTGGATCAGATTGTCGCCATCGGACAGCTCAAAGGTAATCGTAATTGGCATGCTTGTTTCATTGATTCCTTTTCTTATGACTCTGTTATTCGCCTTTTGGATTTTCGCCTTGGATTTTTTGACTGTGTATGTTCCGTTACCGCCTTTAACAAGTCAACTGTTCAGATTAAGTTTCACTGGGTTCCTTTTGTTGTCTTAGACTCTGGTTTTGCTTCCTTTTGTTCGAACTTTGGTAAAGTGTTAAAAGTTGACAAGGTTAATCCACATGGGAAAAAGTATCCTTCTGCTGTACGCGTGGTTACCATTGAATGTAGTGAGACGGAAAAAGCAAAAATCCCCTATAATTGTACTATCGATGAAATTTACCCTGCACTTATCGTAGTACAGGGGAGAGAACCCAAGTGTCTCCGTTGTGGGCGAATTGGGCATGTCCGGAGGGATTGTGACACTCCTCAGTGTGCCGTTTGCAGATCTTTCGGCCACCAAACCAACCAGCATGTCCACCGAGTTCCATCCTTTGCTGATCGTGTCAGAGCGGGGCCCTCCGAGGTAGACGGCCCCCCATCGTATGAGCATGTTGATGTCTCCTTCCAAGAGGAACCCCGTGTAAGTCCCTCTGTTTCCTTCAGTGAAACCCCTGTGAATGCCCCCCTTGCCCCTGTGATTGTACCCCCTGTTTCTGTGACTACCCCTTGTGTTGTCCCTGAGCCCCCTTCATGTGACGCCCCCGCTGATGATGACTTTGATACTCAGTATCGAGAGGAGGAAATAGACCTCTCTTCCACCCCCAAGAGGCGCCGATCCCCTTCCCCACCGCCAACTATCTCCCCAACCTACAGGAACTTGGCTGGGGGGAACCGTTTTGTTTCCCCCGCCCCCTCACCAACTTCGTCCGATTCATCTCCTAAAACCAACAGAACTTTAATGTCTTATTTATCTGACCAGGAGGATGGCGTTTCCGACTTGGAGGGGTTCACTCTGGTGAGGGAGCGGCGCCGCTCGCGGCGCAGCCCCAAACCCGGGAGTTCCCCTCTAAGGAAGAAATAGTCTTCCTGGTCAAACTTATTTTCTAAAGCGAAAGCTGGTATCTCATTTTAGTGCTTAATTAGTTTATTTATTTATGTTTCAAACACAATGAAACACAATGCAGGATCTTTCATTTCATTCAATTAATTGCAATGGTTTACTTTCTTATCCTAAGTTTCCTAATTTATCCACTATTTGCAAGTCTCTTAATTATGATATTATTTTCCTCCAGGAAACTCATCTCAATTCACAGGACATTCAGAAGTCCTGGGAGAGTTCCTGGGGGGGTAAATGCCTATTTTCTTTTGGTTCTAATTTTTCTTGCGGGGTTGGCATTCTTTTCCATCCCCGACTGTCTGTTGAGTTTGTCAAAGTCCATAGGGACTTTGACGGCCGTCTACTTTATGTTGATTGTTCTGTTAATAATTATTCTTTTCGTTTGCTGTCTGTTTATGCTCCTTGTTTGGAGTGTGACAGGCGGGATTTCTTTCGTTCTTTAATTCCCCATTTAGTTTGTAGCCGGCCAATTATTATGGCCGGTGATTTTAACTGCATATTCGACCCGGGCCTCGACAAGGCTGGGGGCCACCCCACCAGAGGCAGCGGTGGGTCCGAGGTCCTAAGGTCAATATGTCAGGATTTTTCTTTGGTTGATTCATTTCGTTATATCAATCCTCAGTTACCTGCTTTTTCGTGGTCTAATAATACCGTTAAATCTTTACTTGATAGAATTTTTATTAGCCAGTCTTTAGTTAAACATTTAGTTAATTCAAATACATCTATATGTTCATTGTCTGATCACTTGTTTATCAATTCTTATTTTGTTTCATTGCCTAATTCTACCAGGGTCGGCCCGGGGTACTGGCATTGTAATGTTAGTACTCTGGACGACCCTGATTTCCTTTCTGATTTTTTAGATATGTGGTCTGTCTTTTCGTCAGTGGCAGATTATTCCTGTTCCTGGTGGGAGGAATTCAAATATGAAGTTAAGTTACTTATTATTTCCCACAGTAAGAGATTATCCAAAATTCGAAATTCCAGTGTCCGACTTCTCCGTGAACAAATTCAGGAACTTTCGGCCTCCTCCCCTAGCTCCCTCCAACTTTCGGACCTCAAAAATCAATTAAACGATTTAGTTTCCTCTTTCAATTTCGGCGTAAAAATCAGATCAAAAGCTGTTAATTTTAATTTTGATGAAAAACCCTCGCGCTTCTTTTTTCAAAAGGAGAAGTCGCAGGCTCAGCGTAAAACCCTTGATTTTCTGACCGTTGAGGGTAAGGTCATTTCTGATTCTGATGAGTTATTATCTTCTGTTCGAGATTTCTATAAGTCTTTATTTTCTGCTGAGCCTGTCAGTGACACTTACCTTGATTATTTTTTCTCTGATTTGCCTTCTCTTTCGTCTGATATATCATTGACCTTAGAAGGTCCTATTACTTTAACTGAAGTTAAAGAAGCACTTAATGGCATGAAGGATTTTTCTTCGCCGGGTTCGGACGGCTTGCCGAAAGAATTTTATTTAAAATTTATTGATTTTATTGGTGTTGATTTTGTTAAATATTTGAATACCTGTTTTGCTAATAATGTATTATGTAACTCTCAACGCCTTGCTTATATTTCTTTAATTTGTAAAGATTCTTCCAATTCAGACAATCTTAAGTTCTGGCGTCCCATTTCTTTATTAAACCTTGATTATAAGATTATTTCCAAAATTTTATGTAACAGATTAAATCCCATTATGTACCTTTTAGTTAAAAAAGACCAAACATGTGCTGTTCCCGGACGATCAATTTTAGACAATGCTCATTTACTTCGAAATATTATTGATTATGTTAACTTTAAGAACCTTCCCGCTTTATTTTTATGCATTGACAATGAGAAAGCCTTTGATCGCGTTTCTCATGAATATTTATTTCGGCTCCTTGAAGTTTATAATTTTGGGCCTGTCTTTCGGAACTGGATCAAACTCTTGTATTCAGAGTCAAAAGCCTCGGTTTTGGTAAACGGTTTTATTACGGAGGAGTTCGACTTGAAGAGGGGCGTGCATCAGGGCTGTGCCCTTTCGCCTCTCATGTACGTCCTGTCGTTGGAGCCCCTGCTTAATAAAATTCGTGCAAAACCAGAAATTGAGGGGATATCACTCCCCGGTTCTAAAGAATTTGTAAAAATTTCCGCCTATGCAGATGATATTACCTGCACCCTTAAATCAAGGCTTTCTGTAATTCATATAATTAATTTGTGTGAGCTCTTTGGAGCTGGCTCAGGGTCCAAGATCAACTTAATCAAGACGTATGGTTTGTGGCTTGGCCGCTGGGCCAGCTCCGAAGAGCCCACCTTATACTCAATCACTATGTTTTCATCTCTAAAGAAAATTATTGGTATTCAGTTTGCTTCCATTTTGCCTATTGATTTATGTACTTCGAATTTTAAACCTTTAGTTGATAAAATTACCAGTGTTTTAAACTTATGGAAAAATCGTCATCTTTCATTTAAGGGCCGTTCTTTATTAATAACTGTCCTTGGTTTGTCTAAGTTATGGTATGTTGGTTCAATTCTTCCTTTACCTCCTGAGTTACTTAAAGTTATTAATCATTCAGTTTATAATTTCTTTTGGGGCGGGTCACATGAATGTTTGAAAAGGGAGGTTTTAGTTAACTCTGTTGAGTTTGGGGGTTATAATTTGGTTCACATTCCTTCTAAGTTGAAATCGTTTTACATTATGCATATTAAACGTTTGGTTCAGTTGCACGATTCTGATGAGTTTCCTTCTTGGGGTTATTTTGCTATTTATTGGATTGGTTTATCTTTACGTTCTTTATGTCCTCAGTTTGCCCGAAATTCCATCCCTCATTCATCATCAACTACTTATTTTTATTCTAAAGTTATGTCTGCATATAAAGAATTGTTTACATTAAATCCCTCTGTTGATATTCTTAATTTGTCCACAAAGCAAGTTTATGTTATGTTTGTAAACAACATTTGTGTTAAACCATCGATTATTTCTTTATATCCCCAAATTAACTTTCGTAATGTATTCCTATCTATAAATTCACATATATTAGATTCTTCTGTTAAAAACTTTTTATTTAAGGTAGTTCATCATATTTTATATACCGGTTCATTTTTAAATCGAATATGTAGGGAACCTAGAAAATATTTGTGTTTATTTTGCGGTGCCCATTGGGAGACTATTGAGCATCTTTTCTTCAGTTGTTCTTTTGTTAAACCTCTTTGGGATTATTTGTCTGATTTTATCAAACGTTTTACTTTGCTTTCTTTTAGATTTACTTTTATGAACGTTATTTTCTCTGTTTTCACTTCTAGTGGAAACAGGTTTTATGATGATTTTGTTCTTTATCTTATTTCTCAGTTAAAGTGGGTCGTGTGGAAGTGCCGGAATGAGGTGAAATACCACAACCGGACTTTCACACGCTCACGAATTATCTCCTTGTTTGAATCTTCAGTTCGTTCTCGTATTAGAGTTGATTTCTTCCGTTTTTCTTCTGACACTTTTTCTGATTTGTGGTCATGTGACCTCCGATTATGTTCTGTTTTAAATGATCAGGTTCAGTTTCATTTTTAAATATTTTGTACTTACCTCATTAGTTCAAGCAACTGTCAATGTCATCCTGTAAATAAAACAATAATAAACTGTATATATATATATAATTAAGGTAGTTAAGTTAGTTAAGTATAGTTAAGGTAAGTTAGTTGTGTAATATATAAATATTTAGAAAGAATTTAAATTAAATGTTGTAAATAATTAGTTAAGGTAATTAGTTAAGGTTAAAGTAAGGCTGTCTGGTCGGCTACATAGTAGCGGGCCAGGCAGTCATTAGAGTATTTAAGTTTAGTTAAGGTTGGGAAATAAATGTTAGTTAAGTGGGAAAGGGTGGGTTTAATTAGGAGGGATGGGTAGGTATGTATATTTGTTGTAATGATAATGAAACCAGTTTTATTTTGAAACGTTTGGTATATTACAATATTAAAATTATGTTTTTTTTGTAATTAATAATTGATATATTGTTTTGCATTTCCATTTGTATTTCTTTAGTTGGGGGCATCTTCTGTGATGTAGCTAATTTTAATCGCCCCCAAGTTTCTGTCATTAAATGTTTGTACTTTTCTTTCTGTTGAATAAACAGTTTTCAAAAAAAAAAAAAAAAAAGTATCTGTTCTTATCAGCTTAATATCTGATACGTCTTCCATTGGAAGGCATCGATATTAAACTGATTTTTGGAACTAGGCGAGAGATCTGGAGCTTGCTCCATCCCCGCCACGGGTCGACCCGGTATTGCAGTACTTCCGGGACTGGCCCACTACTTTAATTTAAATCAATAATAGACTTACATTTCGTTTACTTGCATTCTGATGCTTATTTTCTATATTTTCAGGTAAACATGAGCCTAATCCATAGTACATCGAAAACCCGTCCAGGGGGGGTTAATGGGTATTATTGAAAACGTTAGCAGCAAGGTTTATAGATGTTCCGCAAGAAAAATAAAACATAAAAAGACTGATTACAGCACCCGGTGTTCCCAGGCGGTCACCCATCCAAGTACTAACCGGGCTCGACGTTGCTTAACTTCGGTGATCGGACGAGAACCGGTGTTTTCAACGTGATATGGCCGTAATCGAAAGATACAGGTAAAAACAGTCTTAAAAAGTAGAACGCTTTAGGTATAACACACAAACGCGCCATCCGATTTCATACTGGCTACTCCAAACCACTGTCCCCAACGGCCAACCACTGTCAAACTGGTCAGTTTGCATTCACACATCGTTTTCGGACTAATTACACTCACTTTTCAATGTTTTCCTTACTTATACAGTAATAACAAACCGCGCATGCTCACTCAACCCACTTCTACATACACCACATTGAAACAAGTTATACCGTTGTGTTCCTCTCGTCGGTCTGATTCCAATGAAACAAACCAGGGCCATATCCATCGATTACGTCCCGCTGAATTCCAATATCGATTTTCACCATTATGACGTCAGGCCATTGATGACGACGTTAACAACGCCGTTGCTAGAGGCAAGAAGGGTGATATTGGCCCCAAAACAACTTTAAATGCTCCGATTTGAATGCGGTTTTTTTCCGATACCACTAATAGATATGCGCCGCACTCGTTCATAACATATTTAGACCTCTCCTGGCAAAGGAAATAGTCGGGTATGAAATTACCTTGCATTTCGTTCAATTCACTGTTACCCATATATCACTATTTTCATATCCGATGATACTAAAAACATGAAAAACGATTGGATCGGGGTGCGCCATTACCTCGACTTGTCGAGGTATCGCTTCTCGGCCTTTTGGCTAAGATCAACCGTGAATAGATCTTGGAGCGATTTTTTTCTAGTATCTCCACATTCTGGGTGAGTTGGGTGGACGAAGTTTTTGTTTATTTTTTTCAACAATCTGCTGAGCTGATCTATCACCAGTCTTCTCGGTGGTAAGAGCAAGGAGGGATGCCGTCCCATTCAGACCCGAGCCTGCTCAGGAGAACGGTGCGTCTGTCGCTGCTGGGAACACCACCTCCGATTGACAAAATCTACGACCTATTCGAGGAGAACTTTGCCAGGGCAGGAGTGACGGAGGATGAAATATTAGCCATCGGGCAGCTTAAAGGTAACAAGAACTGGCATGCCTGTTTTTCAAATTCTGTTTCATTTGATAATGTTCTTAAACTTTGTGATTTTCGACTCGGTTCATTTGATTGCGTTTGTTCCGTGTCTTCATTTGACAATTCTACTGTGCAAGTTAAGTTTCACTGGGTTCCATTTTCAGTTAGAGATTCTGGTTTCGCTTCTTTCGCTTCCCAGTTCGGTAAAGTTATTAAGGTTGAGAAGGCATTTCCGGGAAAAAAAAAATATGCTAGTTCTGTGAGGATCGTAACCATCGAGTGTTCTGAGTCTAATAAAGCAAAAATTCCTTATAATTGCGTCATTGACTCAATATACCCAGCATTAGTTTTGGTTCCTGGTAGAGACCCTAAATGTCTACGCTGCGGTCTTTTAGGCCACGTTAGGAGAGAATGTGTTACGCCTCAATGTGGAGTATGCCGTGCTTTCGGGCACAGTTCGAATGAACATGAGAGGCGGTTTTCCTCTTTCGCCGCCCGTGTTAGTCAAAGACCGTCCCGGGAGGTCGAAGAGGAAACAAGTATGGAGGAAACATTGGAGGAAGTTTCCTCCAACATTGTCAATGTAAGTGTACACCAACCCCCAAGTGGAATTTTACCTGTGCCTGTGCCCCCTAAATCCCCTGTGCTCCCTGTGCCTCCTGTGCCTACTAAATCTCTGCCAACCCCCCTCCCCCCTGTGCCTGAGGATTATGCTGAGGATAGTGTGAATGTTGAGGAAATCATTGGAGACGCCATGGATATGTCCGCTACTCCAAAGCGTCAGCGGTCCCCATCCCCACCCTCCACCATATCCCAAACTTATAGAGACTTGGCTCAAGGAAACAGAATTAATAACCCCTCCCCAAACTATTCACAATCTTCTCCGGACTCATTGCCTTATGACGGCAAGACATTACTTTCCTTTCTTTCTGACCAGGAGAGTTGCTCCGACTCGGAGGGGTTCACTGTGGTGAGGGACCGGCGCCGCTCGCGGCGTGGGTCTCCCCCCGCGGGGTCCCCTCTTAGGAAGAAGTGATTCTTCTGGTTAGAATATATTTAAGCAAAAGCTGGTTTAATTAACATTTCTGTCTGATTTTAAAACTACTGAAAAATTATGCAAGACCTTTCATTTCATTCGATTAATTGCAATGGTTTACTTTCTTTTCCTAAGTTTCCTAATTTATCCACTATTTGTAAATCTCTTAGTTATGATATTATTTTCCTCCAGGAAACTCATCTCAATTCACAGGATATTCAGAAATCCTGGGAGGTTTCCTGGGGGGGTAAATGCCTATTTTCATTTGGTTCCAATTTTTCTTGCGGGGTTGGGATTTTATTCCATCCCCGTTTATCGGTTGATTTTGTCAAAGTCCATAGGGACTTTGATGGTCGTTTACTTTATGTTGATTGTTCTGTTAATAATTTTCCTCTTCGTTTGCTGTCTGTTTATGCTCCTTGTTTGGAGAATGACAGGCGGGATTTCTTTCGTTCTTTGATTCCTCACTTAGTTTGTAGCCGGCCAATTATCTTGGCCGGTGATTTTAACTGCATTTTTGACCCGGGCCTCGACAAGGCTGGGGGCCAGCCTACCAGAGGCAGCGGTGGGTCCGAGGTCCTAAGGTCAATATGTCAGGACTTTTCTTTAGTTGATTCATTTCGTTATATTAATCCTCAGTTACCTTCATTTTCCTGGTCAAACAACAAAGTTAAATGCTTATTAGATCGTATTTTCATTAGTCAATCTCTAGTTAAACATTTAGTTAAGTCATATACATCTATTTGCTCATTATCTGATCATTTGTTTATTAATTCTTATTTGGTTTCATTGCCTAATTCTACCAGGGTCGGCCCAGGGTACTGGCATTGTAATGTTAGTACTTTGGACGACCCTGATTTTCTTTCTGATTTTTTAGATATCTGGTCTGTTTTTTCGTCAGTGGCAGATTATTCCTGTTCCTGGTGGGAGGAATTCAAATATGAAGTTAAGTTACTTATTATTTCCCACAGTAAGAGATTATCCAAAATTCGAAATTCCAGTGTCCGACTTCTCCGTCAACAAATCCAGGAACTTTCGGCCACTTCCCCTAGCTCCCCCCAACTTTCGGACCTCAAAAATCAATTAAATGATTTAGTTTCCTCTTTCAATTTCGGCGTCAAAATCAGATCAAAAGCTGTTAATTTTAATTTTGATGAAAAACCCTCACGCTTCTTTTTTCAAAAGGAGAAGTCGCAGGCTCAGCGTAAAACCCTTGATTTTCTGACCTTAGAGGGTAAGGTCATTTCTGATTCTGATGAGTTATTATCTTCGGTTAAAAGTTTTTACAAGTCTTTATTTTCTGCTGAGCCCGTTAGTGACACTTATCTAGATTATTTTTTCTCTGATTTGCCTTCTCTTTCGTCTGATATTTCTTTGACCTTAGAAGGTCCGATTTCTTTATTAGAAATTAAAGATGCCCTTAAGGGGATGAAAGATTTTTCTTCGCCGGGTTCGGACGGCTTACCGAAAGAATTTTATTTGAAATTTATCGATATTATTGGTTCTGATTTTGTTACTTATTTGAATACTTGTTTTTCTAATAATGTTCTATGTAATTCACAACGCCTCGCTTACATTTCTTTAATTTGTAAAGATCCAAATAATTCTGATAATCTTAAGTTCTGGCGTCCCATTTCTTTATTAAACCTTGACTACAAGATTATTTCTAAAGTTTTATGTAACAGATTAAACCCTATTATGTACCTTTTAGTTAAAAAAGACCAAACTTGTGCCGTTCCAGGGCGATCAATTTTAGACAATGCTCATTTATTACGCAATATTATTGATTATGTTAATTTTAAGAACCTTCCAGCTTTATTTTTATGCATTGATAACGAGAAAGCCTTTGATCGCGTTTCTCATGAATATTTATTTCGGCTTTTAGAAGTTTATAATTTTGGGCCTGTTTTTCGGAACTGGATCAAACTCTTGTACTCAGAGTCAAAAGCATCGGTTTTGGTAAACGGTTTTATTACGGAGGAGTTCGATTTGAAGAGGGGCGTCCATCAGGGCTGTGCCTTGTCGCCTCTCTTGTACGTCCTGTCGTTAGAGCCCCTGCTTAATAAGATTCGTGCAAAACCTGAAATTGTGGGGATATCACTCCCCGGTTCAAAAGAATCCGTTAAAATTTCAGCATATGCAGACGATATTACCTGCACTCTTAAATCAAGGCTTTCTGTAATTCAGATACTTAATTTGTGTGAGCTCTTTGGGACTGGCTCAGGGTCCAAGATCAACTTAATCAAGACGTATGGTTTGTGGCTTGGCCGCTGGGCCAGCTCCGAAGAGCCCACCTTATATTCTATCACAATGTTTTCGTCCATGAAAAAGATTATTGGTTTCCTTTTTGCATCAATCTTACCTTTTGATTTATGTATAGCAAATTTTAGACCTTTAGTTGATAAGATCATCAATGTTTTCAATCTCTGGAAAAATCGTCATCTTTCTTTTAAGGGTCGTTCTTTATTAATAACTGTCCTTGGTTTGTCTAAGTTATGGTATATTGGTTCAGTTCTTCCTTTGCCTCCTGAGTTACTTAAAATTATTAATCGTTCAGTTTATAATTTCTTTTGGGGCGGGTCACATGAATGTTTGAAAAGGGAGGTTTTAGTTAACTCTGTTGAGTATGGGGGTTATAATTTGGTTCACATTCCTTCTAAGTTGAAATCATTTTACATTATGCATATTAAACGTTTGGTTCAGTTACATGATTCTGATGAGTTTCCTTCTTGGGGTTATTTTGCTGTTTATTGGATTGGTTTATCTTTACGTTCTTTATGTCCTCATTTTGCCCGAAATTCCATCCCTCATTCATCATCGACTACCTATTTTTATGCCAATGTTATTTCTGCTTTTAAAGAATTACTTGTATTAAATCCGTCTGTAAATGTCCTTAGTTTGTCTAACAAACAAGTGTATATTATGTATGTAAATAGTGTTTGTGTTAAACCACCTATTCTTTCTTTATATCCAAAAGTTAATTTCCGTAATGTTTTTATTTCTATCAATTCACACATATTAGATTCTTCGGTTAAAAATTTTCTGTTCAAGATTACTCATCATATTTTGTACACTGGTTCATTTTTAAACCGTATTTGTAGAGAGCCCCGAAAATACCTTTGTTTATTTTGTGATGCTCAGTGGGAAACCATTGAGCATCTTTTCTTTAGTTGTCCTTTCGTTAAACCCCTTTGGTCCTATCTATCTAATTTCATTGAACGTTTTACTTTGCTTTCATTTAGATTCACTTTTTTGAATGTTATTTTCTCTGTTTTCACTTCTAGTGGAAACAGGTTTTATGATGATTTTGTTCTCTATCTTATTTCTCAGTTAAAGTGGGTCGTGTGGAAGTGCCGGAATGAGGTCAAGTACCACAACCGGACTTTCACACGCTCACGAATTATCTCCTTGTTTGAATCTTCTGTTCGTTCTCGTATTAGAGTTGATTTCTTCCGTTTTTCTTCTGATACTTTTTCTGATTTGTGGTCATGTGACCTCCGATTATGTTCCATTTTAAATGATCAAGTTCAGTTTCATTTTTAATAGTTTGTACTTACCTCATTATTCCTGCCATGTAAATATTCTCTTCTTTTGTCATTGTTATCCTGTAAATAAAACATGTGTAAATATAAATTGTATATAATTATAGATAAGGTAGTTAAGTATAGTTAAGATTAGTTTAAGGTTAGTTTAAGGTTAGTTTAAGGTTAGTAGGTCTTTAAAATAAATTCGTAATAAATGTTGTATATAGTTAGTTAAGGTAGTTGGTAATTAGTTAAGGGTAAAGTAAGGCTGTCTGGTCGGCTACATCGTAGCGGGTCAGGCAGTCATTAGTGTAGTTAAGTTTTGGGAATAATTGTTTAGTTAAGAGGGAAAGGGTATGTTAGATTAATAGGGTTGGGTAGTTAAGTCTTTAATTCTCTTTGATAATATAACCATGTATTTGATAAATGTTTTTCTATAGATAAATTTAAAATTTCAATTGATTTAAAGTTAATAATTCATATATTGTTTTCAATTTCCCTTTGTATTTCTTTAGTTGGGGGCATCTTCTGTGATGTGTTTAATTTTAATCGCCCCCAAAACATTATGTTCTTAAATAATTGTACTTTGTTTTCCTGTAATAAACATTTTTCACAAAAAAAAAAAAAAAGTATCTGTTCTTATCAGCTTAATATCTGATACGTCTTCCATTGGAAGGCATCGATATTAAACTGATTTTTGGAACTAGGCGAGAGATCTGGAGCTTGCTCCATCCCCGCCACGGGTCGACCCGGTATTGCAGTACTTCCGGGACTGGCCCACTACTTTAATTTAAATCAATAATAGACTTACATTTCGTTTACTTGCATTCTGATGCTTATTTTCTATATTTTCAGGTAAACATGAGCCTAATCCATAGTACATCGAAAACCCGTCCAGGGGGGGTTAATGGGTATTATTGAAAACGTTAGCAGCAAGGTTTATAGATGTTCCGCAAGAAAAATAAAACATAAAAAGACTGATTACAGCACCCGGTGTTCCCAGGCGGTCACCCATCCAAGTACTAACCGGGCTCGACGTTGCTTAACTTCGGTGATCGGACGAGAACCGGTGTTTTCAACGTGATATGGCCGTAATCGAAAGATACAGGTAAAAACAGTCTTAAAAAGTAGAACGCTTTAGGTATAACACACAAACGCGCCATCCGATTTCATACTGGCTACTCCAAACCACTGTCCCCAACGGCCAACCACTGTCAAACTGGTCAGTTTGCATTCACACATCGTTTTCGGACTAATTACACTCACTTTTCAATGTTTTCCTTACTTATACAGTAATAACAAACCGCGCATGCTCACTCAACCCACTTCTACATACACCACATTGAAACAAGTTATACCGTTGTGTTCCTCTCGTCGGTCTGATTCCAATGAAACAAACCAGGGCCATATCCATCGATTACGTCCCGCTGAATTCCAATATCGATTTTCACCATTATGACGTCAGGCCATTGATGACGACGTTAACAACGCCGTTGCTAGAGGCAAGAAGGGTGATATTGGCCCCAAAACAACTTTAAATGCTCCGATTTGAATGCGGTTTTTTTCCGATACCACTAATAGATATGCGCCGCACTCGTTCATAACATATTTAGACCTCTCCTGGCAAAGGAAATAGTCGGGTATGAAATTACCTTGCATTCGTTCAATTCACTGTTACCCATATATCACTATTTTCATATCCGATGATACTAAAAACATGAAAAACGATTGGATCGGGGTGCGCCATTACCTCGACTTGTCGAGGTATCGCTTCTCGGCCTTTTGGCTACGACCACCAGGATTAGGTCGGAAGCGATTAGAGTATCTCAGTATTTTGGGTAAGTTTTACTGACGAAGTTTTAGTTCCGGTTTCATTTTTTTTCCTCTTCAAGTCTACGGTTTGCCTTCCACCAGTCCTTTCGGTGGTAAGGCAGGTCAGTATGCCGAGCCATGTAGACCAGGGATTACTGCGGAGGACTGTGCGTCTTACCTTGACAGGAACCCCACCACCAGCCAGCAAAGTGTACGATCTACTGGAGGAAAAATTCGCCAGCGTCGGTGTAACCGTGGATCAGATTGTCGCCATCGGACAGCTCAAAGGTAATCGTAATTGGCATGCTTGTTTCATTGATTCCTTTTCTTATGACTCTGTTATTCGCCTTTTGGATTTTCGCCTTGGATTTTTTGACTGTGTATGTTCCGTTACCGCCTTTAACAAGTCAACTGTTCAGATTAAGTTTCACTGGGTGCCTTTTGTTGTCTTAGACTCTGGTTTTGCTTCCTTTTGTTCGAACTTTGGTAAAGTGTTAAAAGTTGACAAGGTAAATCCACATGGGAAAAAGTATCCTTCTGCTGTGCGCGTGGTTACCATTGAATGTAGTGAGACGGAAAAAGCAAAAATCCCCTATAATTGTACTATCGATGAAATTTACCCTGCACTTATCGTAGTACAGGGGAGAGAACCCAAGTGTCTCCGTTGTGGGCGAATTGGGCATGTCCGGAGGGATTGTGACACACCTCAGTGTGCCGTTTGTAGATCTTTCGGCCACCAAACCAACAAGCATGTCCACCGAGTTCCATCCTTTGCTGATCGTGTCAGAGCGGGGCCCTCCGAGGTAGACGGCCCCCCATCGTATGAGCATGTTGATGTCTCCTTCCAAGAGGAACCCCGTGTAAGTCCCTCTGTGTCCTTCAGTGAAACCCCTGTGAATGCCCCCCTTGCCCCTGTGATTGTACCCCCTGTTTCTGTGACTACCCCTTGTGTTGTCCCTGAGCCCCCTTCATGTGACGCCCCCGCTGATGATGACTTTGATACTCAGTATCGAGAGGAGGAAATGGACCTCTCTTCCACCCCCAAGAGGCGCCGATCCCCTTCCCCACCGCCAACTATCTCCCCAACCTACAGGAACTTGGCTGGGGGGAACCGTTTCGTTTCTCCCGCCCCCTCACCAACTTCGTCCGATTCATCTCCTAAAACCAACAGAACTTTAATGTCTTATTTATCTGACCAGGAGGATGGCGTTTCCGACTTGGAGGGGTTCACTCTGGTGAGGGAGCGGCGCCGCTCGCGGCGCAGCCCCAAACCCGGGAGTTCCCCTCTAAGGAAGAAATAGTCTTCCTGGTCAAACTTATTTTCTAAAGCGAAAGCTGGTATCTCATTTTAGTGCTTAATTAGTTTATTTATTTATGTTTCAAACACAATGAAACACAATGCAGGATCTTTCATTTCATTCAATTAATTGCAATGGTTTACTTTCTTATCCTAAGTTTCCTAATTTATCCACTATTTGCAAATCTCTTAATTATGATATTATTTTCCTCCAGGAAACTCATCTCAATTCACAGGATATTCAGAAGTCCTGGGAGAGTTCCTGGGGGGGTAAATGCCTATTTTCTTTTGGTTCTAATTTTTCTTGCGGGGTTGGCATTCTTTTCCATCCCCGACTGTCTGTTGAGTTTGTCAAAGTCCATAGGGACTTTGACGGCCGTCTACTTTATGTTGATTGTTCTGTTAATAATTATTCTTTTCGTTTGCTGTCTGTTTATGCGCCTTGTTTGGAGTGTGACAGGCGGGATTTCTTTCGTTCTTTAATTCCCCATTTAGTTTGTAGCCGGCCAATTATTATGGCCGGTGATTTTAACTGCATATTCGACCCGGGCCTCGACAAGGCTGGGGGCCACCCCACCAGAGGCAGCGGTGGGTCCGAGGTCCTAAGGTCAATATGTCAGGATTTTTCTTTGGTTGATTCATTTCGTTATATCAATCCTCAGTTACCTGCTTTTTCGTGGTCTAGTAATACCGTTAAATCTTTACTTGATAGAATTTTTATTAGCCAGTCTTTAGTTAAACATTTAGTTAATTCAAATACATCTATATGTTCATTGTCTGATCACTTGTTTATCAATTCTTATTTTGTTTCATTGCCTAATTCTACCAGGGTCGGCCCGGGGTACTGGCATTGTAATGTTAGTACTCTGGACGACCCTGATTTCCTTTCTGATTTTTTAGATATGTGGTCTGTCTTTTCGTCAGTGGCAGATTATTCCTGTTCCTGGTGGGAGGAATTCAAATATGAAGTTAAGTTACTTATTATTTCCCACAGTAAGAGATTATCCAAAATTCGAAATTCCAGTGTCCGACTTCTCCGTGAACAAATTCAGGAACTTTCGGCCTCCTCCCCTAGCTCCCCCCAACTTTCGGACCTCAAAAATCAATTAAACGATTTAGTTTCTTCTTTCAATTTCGGCGTAAAAATCAGATCAAAAGCTGTTAATTTTAATTTTGATGAAAAACCCTCGCGCTTCTTTTTTCAAAAGGAGAAGTCGCAGGCTCAGCGTAAAACCCTTGATTTTCTGACCGTTGAGGGTAAGGTCATTTCTGATTCTGATGAGTTATTATCTTCTGTTCGAGATTTCTATAAGTCTTTATTTTCTGCTGAGCCTGTCAGTGACACTTATCTTGATTATTTTTTCTCTGATTTGCCTTCTCTTTCGTCTGATATATCATTGACCTTAGAAGGTCCTATTACTTTAACTGAAGTTAAAGAAGCACTTAATGGCATGAAGGATTTTTCTTCGCCGGGTTCGGACGGCTTGCCGAAAGAATTTTATTTAAAATTTATTGATTTTATTGGTGTTGATTTTGTTAAATATTTGAATACCTGTTTTGCTAATAATGTATTATGTAACTCTCAACGCCTTGCTTATATTTCTTTAATTTGTAAAGATTCTTCCAATTCAGACAATCTTAAGTTCTGGCGTCCCATTTCCTTATTAAACCTTGATTATAAGATTATTTCCAAAATTTTATGTAACAGATTAAATCCCATTATGTACCTTTTAGTTAAAAAAGACCAAACATGTGCTGTTCCCGGACGATCAATTTTAGACAATGCTCATTTACTTCGAAATATTATTGATTATGTTAACTTTAAGAACCTTCCCGCTTTGTTTTTATGCATTGACAATGAGAAAGCCTTTGATCGCGTTTCTCATGAATATTTATTTCGGCTCCTTGAAGTTTATAATTTTGGGCCTGTCTTTCGGAACTGGATCAAACTCTTGTATTCAGAGTCAAAAGCTTCGGTTTTGGTAAACGGTTTTATTACGGAGGAGTTCGACTTGAAGAGGGGCGTGCATCAGGGCTGTGCCCTCTCGCCTCTCATGTACGTCCTGTCGTTGGAGCCCCTGCTTAATAAAATTCGTGCAAAACCAGAAATTGAGGGGATATCACTCCCCGGTTCTAAAGAATTTGTAAAAATTTCCGCCTATGCAGATGATATTACCTGCACCCTTAAATCAAGGCTTTCTGTAATTCATATAATTAATTTGTGTGAGCTCTTTGGAGCTGGCTCAGGGTCCAAGATCAACTTAATCAAGACGTATGGTTTGTGGCTTGGCCGCTGGGCCAGCTCCGAAGAGCCCACCTTATACTCAATCACTATGTTTTCATCTCTAAAGAAAATTATTGGTATTCAGTTTGCTTCCATTTTGCCTATTGATTTATGTACTTCGAATTTTAAACCTTTAGTTGATAAAATTACCAGTGTTTTAAACTTATGGAAAAATCGTCATCTTTCATTTAAGGGCCGTTCTTTATTAATAACTGTCCTTGGTTTGTCTAAGTTATGGTATGTTGGTTCAGTTCTTCCTTTACCTCCTGAGTTACTTAAAGTTATTAATCATTCAGTTTATAATTTCTTTTGGGGCGGGTCACATGAATGTTTGAAAAGGGAGGTTTTAGTTAACTCTGTTGAGTCTGGGGGTTATAATTTGGTTCACATTCCTTCTAAGTTGAAATCGTTTTACATTATGCATATTAAACGTTTGGTTCAGTTGCACGATTCTGATGAGTTTCCTTCTTGGGGTTATTTTGCCATTTATTGGATTGGTTTATCTTTACGTTCTTTATGTCCTCAGTTTGCCCGAAATTCCATTCCTCATTCATCATCAACTACTTATTTTTATTCTAAAGTTATGTCTGCATATAAAGAATTGTTTACATTAAATCCCTCTGTTGATATTCTTAATTTGTCCACAAAGCAAGTTTATGTTATGTTTGTGAACAACATCTCTGTTAAACCATCGATTATTTCTTTATATCCCCAAATTAACTTTCGTAATGTATTCCTATCTATAAATTCACATATATTAGATTCTTCTGTTAAAAACTTTTTATTTAAGGTCGTTCATCATATATTATATACTGGTTCATTTTTAAATCGAATATATAGGAAACCTAGAAAATATTTGTGTTTATTTTGCGGTGCCCATTGGGAGACTATTGAGCATCTTTTCTTCAGTTGTTCTTTTGTTAAACCTCTTTGGGATTATTTGTCTGATTTTATCAAACGTTTTACTTTGCTTTCTTTTAGATTTACTTTTATGAACGTTATTTTCTCTGTTTTCACTTCTAGTGGAAACAGGTTTTATGATGATTTTGTTCTTTATCTTATTTCTCAGTTAAAGTGGGTCGTGTGGAAGTGCCGGAATGAGGTGAAATACCACAACCGGACTTTCACACGCTCACGAATTATCTCCTTGTTTGAATCTTCAGTTCGTTCTCGTATTAGATTTGATTTCTTCCGTTTTTCTTCTGACACTTTTTCTGATTTGTGGTCATGTGACCTCCGATTATGTTCTATTTTAAATGATCAGGTTCAGTTTCATTTTTAATATTTTGTACTTATCTCATTATTTCAACCAACTGTCAATGTCATCCTGTAAATAAAACAATAATAAACTGTATATATATATATATAATTAAGGTAGTTAAGTTAGTTAAGTATAGTTAAGGTAAGTTAGTTGTGTAATATATAAATATTTAGAAAGAATTTAAATTAAATGTTGTAAATAATTAGTTAAGGTAATTAGTTAAGGTTAAAGTAAGGCTGTCTGGTCGGCTACATAGTAGCGGGCCAGGCAGTCATTAGAGTAGTTAAGTTTAGTTAAGGTTGGGAAATAAATGTTAGTTAAGTGGGAAAGGGTGGGTTTAATTAGGAGGGATGGGTAGGTATGTATATTTGTTGTAATGATAATGAAACCAGTTTTATTTTGAAACGTTTGGTATATTACAATATTAAAATTATGTTTGTTTTGTAATTAATAATTGATATATTGTTTTGTATTTCCATTTGTATTTCTTTAGTTGGGGGCATCTTCTGTGATGTAGCTAATTTTAATAGCCCCCAAGTTTCTGTCATTAAATGTTTGTACTTTTCCTTCTGTTGAATAAACAGTTTTCACAAAAAAAAAAAAAAAGTATCTGTTCTTACAGTGCAGACGTCTTTTGACCTCTCTCCTGCTACGGTAGTCCAGTTTGTACTCCGGCCTCTCGCCCCGGCGAAGTGAGTGTGCCTTACCCAGCCATGATTTCCTTAGGAGACCGTGCTCAACGGTCAGTCCGTGTTACCTTTTCGGAGTTTCCAAAGGATAAAGTTCACCTTGGTTTGTTAAATTATATTGATTCGTTGGACTATCTATCTAAAGAAAGTGTCGTCTCTATTGGACAGTTGAAGGAGCAACGTGAGTGGTTTATTGTTTTTACGTCCCCAGTTATTGCTAAACGTTTCATTGAGAGTCACAATGAAACTCCAACTTTTGTTACCGCGTTGAGGGCTAATTTCTTGGCTTCTAGTCCTTTTAGTAAATGCATTTCCGTTCGTCTGCACTGGATTCCAGGTTGAGCTGAGGACAGTGACGTTGAATTTTTAATGAAACAATTCGGCCGAGTCAAGTCAATTTCAAGGCTGACCGACCGCTCCAGTGGCAAGGAAAATGGAGTTATTTTGGCCCGGCTTGAGGTTGAGTCGCACCGGGCGGACAGTTTGCCGTATGTATCAAGTATTGGCGATAGGAAAGAGCCAGTACTTTTGGTTATACCTGGAAGACCACCTATGTGTCTAAGATGTAAAAATGTAGGTCATCTCCGCAAAGAATGCCAGGTTGAGCAATGTCAATCGTGTGGAAGCTTTGATCATCTCCCGGGAGGATGTCTCACTTACGCCGGGAGAGTATCTTCGTCAGTGTGGGGTGGTCATAACCATAGGGATAGAGTCAGGCAGCCCAGGCCCAGACAACCAGTTAGTCGGGTTGTTCATTCCAGTGACATATCGAGTGACGAGGAAACTTTTCCTAGGACCCCCGCACCCCCTGCACCCCCCGCTCCCCCCGAGGTACCTGTGTGTGTCCTTCCATCTGTGGAGATTGCCTCTAGTTTAGAGGCGGTTAACGTGGTGATACCCGAAACTGTTCCCGGGTCGGGATTACCGGTTTGTGACCCCCCTGTGGTCAAACCCCCTGTGAATTACCCCCGTGTGGTTCCAGCCAGTGATTCCATGGAGGAGGATTTGAAACCCTCTATGGATTTATTCCGTGTGACCCAAGGTGATGAACCCATTTGCTGTGGATTTTCTACTCCTTCGGGAGTTGGTTCGGAGGACGACACGGGTGATGTTGTACCGCCCACCCTTAATGTCATCCCCCCGTCTGTCCAGTATCCCCCTTCTGACAGAGGCGAGGATATGGAGTTTACAGTTGTGAAAAACAAACGTCATTCGGCTAATTCTGTTCAAGTTAACGTTAAAAAGAAAAAGGACAAGTGACTATCTTACATGGCATTCTGCCATTCAATCGGACTGGAACCCCTACCCTATTGACTTTTAGCTTAATTTACTTTAACCCATTTTTTTATTATGGATCCATTAAAATTAATTTCTTTTGTTACTTTGAATTGTAATGGTCTTTTAGACCATTCAAAACGTCGCAATTTATTTTCCTTTTTGAAGTTTTCTAAATATTCTGTTATTTTTCTGCAAGAAACACACCTTCACTCCGCCGCTCTGGAATCCCAATGGAAGACAGAGTGGGGGGGTGAGGGGGTGTTTTCATTAGGTTCCCCCTTTTCAAAGGGGGTGGCCATTTTATTTTCTCCTAATTTAGAATGTTCTCTTTTAAATTCGGGGTCCGATTTTGATGGCAGGGTCGTCCATTGTGACGTACTTATTTCAAATTGTAAGCTTCGGCTAGTTTCTATTTATGCACCGTCTATTCAAGGAGAGAGGAAACTATTTGTTAACACCCTACATACTTACCTTAACAGTAATTTACCTGTTATCCTTGGGGGGGATTTCAACTGTGTCTTGGATCCTTTTTTAGACAAGACTGGGGGGAATCCTGCCCTTGGAACTGGGGGGGCTGAAACCTTAAAACAGCTTTGTTCCGACAATAATCTGTCGGACGTTTACAGACATTTTCATCCCTCCAAACATGCGTTTACCTGGTCAAGTTCAATGGTTTCCTCTCTTCTTGATAGGTTTTTTATTTCAAAATCTTTATTAAATCTATGTACGGGGGCTAATATAACACCTTCGCCCTCATCAGATCACTGCTTGGTGAATTTCAACATCAAAAATATATCTTCTCTTGTCAGGGGACCCGGGTACTGGCACTGTAATGTGTCAGCGCTCAGCGACCCTGACTTGAGGGAGGATGTTGAAAATTTAATTCGTATTTATGCCAGTGTGGATAGTTTCTCCCCCGATTGGTGGGAGGAACTGAAACTAGGGATAAAACGTCTAATTATTTTACATTGCAAAAGACTTTCGTATGACCGCCAGTGTGAAATTAATGATATAAGGAAAAATATACTTACCTTGAGTCGGTCGGATCCAAACAGTCCTGAAATCAAAAAAATAAAACAAAATTTAGATTCATTACTTTCGGTTTATAATAAAGGGGTATTTATTCGGTCAAAAGTCAAAAATTTTAATTTCGATGAAAAACCTTCAAAATATTTTTTTAATAAAGAGAAAACTAGGGGGAGGGCAAAACTTATAGATAAACTTACAGTAGGGGGGAACTCCGTTTCAGATCTTGACTCTATCAAACTGGCGGTCAACAATTTTTATTTTGATTTATTCTCCGAGGAGCATGTGTCTGACGCCCATATGGGCATGTTTTTAAATGACTTACCTTCATTGTCTCCGGGGGAGTCCGACCTTCTGGAGGAACCTTTTACTCTGGATGAGGTTCGGGCTGCCCTGAAGGCAATGAAAAATAATTCCTCTCCTGGGAGCGATGGTCTTCCAAAAGAATTTTACGAAAGTTTTTTTGACGTTATTGCCCCTTTGTTTATTAAATATATTGAGCAATGTTTTGGGAATTTTTGTTTGGCCCCTTCACAGAGGCTGAGCCTTATTACTCTACTCTGTAAGAACAGTGATAAGTCTGATGACCTCAAGTTTTGGCGTCCCATTTCATTGCTCAATATTGATTATAAAATTATATCTAAAATGCTTTGTACTCGTCTGGGGTCCGTCATGTCTACCCTGGTTCATAGTGACCAAACATGTGCGGTCCCCAGCAGGTCAATTACTGACAACTGTCACTTACTACGTAACATTGTTGATTTTGTAAACCAGAAACAGTCTGAAGGCCTTTTTCTTTGTATAGACAACGAGAAAGCCTTCGACCGCGTTTCACATAAATTTCTCAACCGCGTGTTAGAAACATTTAACTTTGGTCCCAATTTTCGGAAATGGATTAAGCTCTTATATGTCGAGTCTAAATGTTCTGTTATTGTTAACGGGTTTATTTCGGAGTCATTCAGCCTACAGCGGGGGGTCCATCAGGACTGCGCCTTGAGTCCTCTGCTGTACGTCCTGTGTCTGGAACCACTCCTAAATAAAATTCGGGCAGAACCAAAAATTCAGGGAGTTTCTGTCCCTGGTTCAAAATTTAAAGTTAAACTTTCGGCTTATGCAGATGATGTTACCTGCACTTTATCGTCAAGGCTTTCAGTTGCTTTTGTTTTAAATTTGTGTACACTCTTTCAGTCTGCTTCTGGTTCCAAGATAAATCTTGACAAAACGAAAGGTTTATGGTTGGGTCGCTGGTATGGTAGTCCAGAACAACCATATGGTATTTCCTGGACCAGTGACCCAACTAAAATAGTGGGGGTTAAATTTTCATCCAGCCCATTGGCTAATATATTTAATTGTAATTGGCGACCTGTTCTTGATAGGTTGAAAAAAGTTTTCAACTTATGGAAAAATAGGCAACTGTCATTTACAGGAAAATCCATCTTAATAAATATGTTAGCTTTAAGTAAGTTATGGTACTTGGGCTCCTCCTTATATTTGCCCGAAAATTTCCTCAAGCTTTTTGTCAGACAACAATTTTCGTTTTTTTGGGGTGGGGGGCACGAGTGCCTCAAACGCTCAATTTTATACAGCAAAGTTCAACATGGGGGGGCTTCCCTCGTTGATATTAAATTAAAACTCAATGCTTTGCTTACCATGCACCTTGTAAAATTAATCAAATTGTATAATACTCATGAATGTCCGACTTGGTGTTATTTTGCGGTATATTGGTTGGGGCATCATCTTAGGGCTTTCTGTCCTATGGCCCGGAACAATATACCGCATTCAACTTGTTTACCACCTTTTTTATGAGAGAGCTCTCTCGGCGTTTCGTGGCTTCCTTGACGTTGACAGCACTCCCGATATTGCCAATTTAACAACACGGAAGGTGTATTGGGTGCTCTTGACGTCACGGAGGCTCGACCCGCCGGTGATTGCTCTCTATCCTAATATTAATTTTTCTGAAGTGTTTGTAAATGGTTCATGTCCCATTTTAGCAAACAATGTAAAAGATTTTAATTTTAAATGTCATCATCGTATTCTGTATACTGGGTCTTACCTAAACAAAATTTGTCGGGAGCCCAGACGTAATAACTGTACCTTTTGTAGTTCTCAATGGGAGACAATTGATCATCTGTTTTTCCTCTGCCTTCATGTACGGCCTCTGTGGGCGAGACTTACAAGGGCGGTGACAGCCGTTACCGGTCTGCCTTTTAAGTTCTCGTCTGCAGTGGTCATTTTTACTGTTTTCAATAAATGTAAAGATCCCGTTGTAAATAATCTCATTATTTTATTCATATCTAATTTAAAATGGTGTATTTGGAAATCTCGGAATGAAATGAAATTCCACAACCATAAGTTTTCGGCTGATGAAGTCTGGGCCAATTTTATTTTTTCACTTAAAATGAGATGCTATCTTGATTTTAAAATGTTTCCGAATGATATTTTTGAAAGACGGTGGTCTTTTGGTGGGAAACTTGCAGTTATTACATCACCCACCCATTTTTCTTTTAAACTTAAATAATTTAATCCATTTTGGTTTTTTTTTTTCATTATTATACTTACCTGATACTTACCTCTGTTCTTATTGTATACAATATTTTATGTTTTAAAAAAAAACCCATCCATCCGTTGTGGGAAAGATATGATGTATAGTAATACTTACGTTTAGTGGTAGAAACATTCACCCTGTTATCCTTAGTGTCATCTTACTACAATTGAAAAGACAATATTATGTTCTTATTAAGTTTGTATTTTAATATCAATGCTTGGGGCAGCTCTGTAATATATATATTTTTAATTGCCCCAGGTTAAAAGCTGTAACTGTTGTTTTACACTTGTTTTCTTTATTGTTTATCCTTATTGTAATAAACATTATATTCAAAAAAAAAAAAAGTATCTGTTCTTATCAGCTTAATATCTGATACGTCTTCCATTGGAAGGCATCGATATTAAACTGATTTTTGGAACTAGGCGAGAGATCTGGAGCTTGCTCCATCCCCGCCACGGGTCGACCCGGTATTGCAGTACTTCCGGGACTGGCCCACTACTTTAATTTAAATCAATAATAGACTTACATTTCGTTTACTTGCATTCTGATGCTTATTTTCTATATTTTCAGGTAAACATGAGCCTAATCCATAGTACATCGAAAACCCGTCCAGGGGGGGTTAATGGGTATTATTGAAAACGTTAGCAGCAAGGTTTATAGATGTTCCGCAAGAAAAATAAAACATAAAAAGACTGATTACAGCACCCGGTGTTCCCAGGCGGTCACCCATCCAAGTACTAACCGGGCTCGACGTTGCTTAACTTCGGTGATCGGACGAGAACCGGTGTTTTCAACGTGATATGGCCGTAATCGAAAGATACAGGTAAAAACAGTCTTAAAAAGTAGAACGCTTTAGGTATAACACACAAACGCGCCATCCGATTTCATACTGGCTACTCCAAACCACTGTCCCCAACGGCCAACCACTGTCAAACTGGTCAGTTTGCATTCACACATCGTTTTCGGACTAATTACACTCACTTTTCAATGTTTTCCTTACTTATACAGTAATAACAAACCGCGCATGCTCACTCAACCCACTTCTACATACACCACATTGAAACAAGTTATACCGTTGTGTTCCTCTCGTCGGTCTGATTCCAATGAAACAAACCAGGGCCATATCCATCGATTACGTCCCGCTGAATTCCAATATCGATTTTCACCATTATGACGTCAGGCCATTGATGACGACGTTAACAACGCCGTTGCTAGAGGCAAGAAGGGTGATATTGGCCCCAAAACAACTTTAAATGCTCCGATTTGAATGCGGTTTTTTTCCGATACCACTAATAGATATGCGCCGCACTCGTTCATAACATATTTAGACCTCTCCTGGCAAAGGAAATAGTCGGGTATGAAATTACCTTGCATTTCGTTCAATTCACTGTTACCCATATATCACTATTTTCATATCCGATGATACTAAAAACATGAAAAACGATTGGATCGGGGTGCGCCATTACCTCGACTTGTCGAGGTATCGCTTCTCGGCCTTTTGGCTAAGATCAACCGTGAATAGATCTTGGAGCGATTTTTTTCTAGTATCTCCACATTCTGGGTGAGTTGGGTGGACGAAGTTTTTGTTTATTTTTTTCAACAATCTGCTGAGCTGATCTATCACCAGTCTTCTCGGTGGTAAGAGCAAGGAGGGATGCCGTCCCATTCAGACCCGAGCCTGCTCAGGAGAACGGTGCGTCTGTCGCTGCTGGGAACACCACCTCCGATTGACAAAATCTACGACCTATTCGAGGAGAACTTTGCCAGGGCAGGAGTGACGGAGGATGAAATATTAGCCATCGGGCAGCTTAAAGGTAACAAGAACTGGCATGCCTGTTTTTCAAATTCTGTTTCATTTGATAATGTTCTTAAACTTTGTGATTTTCGACTCGGTTCATTTGATTGCGTTTGTTCCGTGTCTTCATTTGACAATTCTACTGTGCAAGTTAAGTTTCACTGGGTTCCATTTTCAGTTAGAGATTCTGGTTTCGCTTCTTTCGCTTCCCAGTTCGGTAAAGTTATTAAGGTTGAGAAGGCATTTCCGGGAAAAAAAAAATATGCTAGTTCTGTGAGGATCGTAACCATCGAGTGTTCTGAGTCTAATAAAGCAAAAATTCCTTATAATTGCGTCATTGACTCAATATACCCAGCATTAGTTTTGGTTCCTGGTAGAGACCCTAAATGTCTACGCTGCGGTCTTTTAGGCCACGTTAGGAGAGAATGTGTTACGCCTCAATGTGGAGTATGCCGTGCTTTCGGGCACAGTTCGAATGAACATGAGAGGCGGTTTTCCTCTTTCGCCGCCCGTGTTAGTCAAAGACCGTCCCGGGAGGTCGAAGAGGAAACAAGTATGGAGGAAACATTGGAGGAAGTTTCCTCCAGCATTGTCAATGTAAGTGTACACCAACCCCCAAGTGGAATTTTACCTGTGCCTGTGCCCCCTAAATCCCCTGTGCTCCCTGTGCCTCCTGTGCCTACTAAATCTCTGCCAACCCCCCTCCCCCCTGTGCCTGAGGATTATGCTGAGGATAGTGTGAATGTTGAGGAAATCATTGGAGACGCCATGGATATGTCCGCTACTCCAAAGCGTCAGCGGTCCCCGTCCCCACCCTCCACCATATCCCAAACTTATAGAGACTTGGCTCAAGGAAACAGAATTAATAACCCCTCCCCAAACTATTCACAATCTTCTCCGGACTCATTGCCTTATGACGGCAAGACATTACTTTCCTTTCTTTCTGACCAGGAGAGTTGCTCCGACTCGGAGGGGTTCACTGTGGTGAGGGACCGGCGCCGCTCGCGGCGTGGGTCTCCCCCCGCGGGGTCCCCTCTTAGGAAGAAGTGATTCTTCTGGTTAGAATATATTTAAGCAAAAGCTGGTTTAATTAACATTTCTGTCTGATTTTAAAACTACTGAAAAATTATGCAAGACCTTTCATTTCATTCGATTAATTGCAATGGTTTACTTTCTTTTCCTAAGTTTCCTAATTTATCCACTATTTGTAAATCTCTTAGTTATGATATTATTTTCCTCCAGGAAACTCATCTCAATTCACAGGATATTCAGAAATCCTGGGAGGTTTCCTGGGGGGGTAAATGCCTATTTTCATTTGGTTCCAATTTTTCTTGCGGGGTTGGGATTTTATTCCATCCCCGTTTATCGGTTGATTTTGTCAAAGTCCATAGGGACTTTGATGGTCGTTTACTTTATGTTGATGGTTCTGTTAATAATTTTCCTCTTCGTTTGCTGTCTGTTTATGCTCCTTGTTTGGAGAATGACAGGCGGGATTTCTTTCGTTCTTTGATTCCTCACTTAGTTTGTAGCCGGCCAATTATCTTGGCCGGTGATTTTAACTGCATTTTTGACCCGGGCCTCGACAAGGCTGGGGGCCAGCCTACCAGAGGCAGCGGTGGGTCCGAGGTCCTAAGGTCAATATGTCAGGACTTTTCTTTAGTTGATTCATTTCGTTATATTAATCCTCAGTTACCTTCATTTTCCTGGTCAAACAACAAAGTTAAATGCTTATTAGATCGTATTTTCATTAGTCAATCTCTAGTTAAACATTTAGTTAAGTCATATACATCTATTTGCTCATTATCTGATCATTTGTTTATTAATTCTTATTTGGTTTCATTGCCTAATTCTACCAGGGTCGGCCCAGGGTACTGGCATTGTAATGTTAGTACTTTGGACGACCCTGATTTTCTTTCTGATTTTTTAGATATCTGGTCTGTTTTTTCGTCAGTGGCAGATTATTCCTGTTCCTGGTGGGAGGAATTCAAATATGAAGTTAAGTTACTTATTATTTCCCACAGTAAGAGATTATCCAAAATTCGAAATTCCAGTGTCCGACTTCTCCGTCAACAAATCCAGGAACTTTCGGCCACTTCCCCTAGCTCCCCCCAACTTTCGGACCTCAAAAATCAATTAAATGATTTAGTTTCCTCTTTCAATTTCGGCGTCAAAATCAGATCAAAAGCTGTTAATTTTAATTTTGATGAAAAACCCTCACGCTTCTTTTTTCAAAAGGAGAAGTCGCAGGCTCAGCGTAAAACCCTTGATTTTCTGACCTTAGAGGGTAAGGTCATTTCTGATTCTGATGAGTTATTATCTTCTGTTAAAAGTTTTTACAAGTCTTTATTTTCTGCTGAGCCCGTTAGTGACACTTATCTAGATTATTTTTTCTCTGATTTGCCTTCTCTTTCGTCTGATATTTCTTTGACCTTAGAAGGTCCGATTACTTTATTAGAAATTAAAGATGCCCTTAAGGGGATGAAAGATTTTTCTTCGCCGGGTTCGGACGGCTTACCGAAAGAATTTTATTTGAAATTTATCGATATTATTGGTTCTGATTTTGTTACTTATTTGAATACTTGTTTTTCTAATAATGTTCTATGTAATTCACAACGCCTCGCTTACATTTCTTTAATTTGTAAAGATCCAAATAATTCTGATAATCTTAAGTTCTGGCGTCCCATTTCTTTATTAAACCTTGATTACAAGATTATTTCTAAAGTTTTATGTAACAGATTAAACCCTATTATGTACCTTTTAGTTAAAAAAGACCAAACTTGTGCCGTTCCAGGGCGATCAATTTTAGACAATGCTCATTTATTACGCAATATTATTGATTATGTTAATTTTAAGAACCTTCCAGCTTTATTTTTATGCATTGATAACGAGAAAGCCTTTGATCGCGTTTCTCATGAATATTTATTTCGGCTTTTAGAAGTTTATAATTTTGGGCCTGTTTTTCGGAACTGGATCAAACTCTTGTACTCAGAGTCAAAAGCATCGGTTTTGGTAAACGGTTTTATTACGGAGGAGTTCGATTTGAAGAGGGGCGTCCATCAGGGCTGTGCCTTGTCGCCTCTCTTGTACGTCCTGTCGTTAGAGCCCCTGCTTAATAAGATTCGTGCAAAACCTGAAATTGTGGGGATATCACTCCCCGGTTCAAAAGAATCCGTTAAAATTTCAGCATATGCAGACGATATTACCTGCACTCTTAAATCAAGGCTTTCTGTAATTCAGATACTTAATTTGTGTGAGCTCTTTGGGACTGGCTCAGGGTCCAAGATCAACTTAATCAAGACGTATGGTTTGTGGCTTGGCCGCTGGGCCAGCTCCGAAGAGCCCACCTTATATTCTATCACAATGTTTTCGTCCATGAAAAAGATTATTGGTTTCCTTTTTGCATCAATCTTACCTTTTGATTTATGTATAGCAAATTTTAGACCTTTAGTTGATAAGATCATCAATGTTTTCAATCTCTGGAAAAATCGTCATCTTTCTTTTAAGGGTCGTTCTTTATTAATAACTGTCCTTGGTTTGTCTAAGTTATGGTATATTGGTTCAGTTCTTCCTTTGCCTCCTGAGTTACTTAAAATTATTAATCGTTCAGTTTATAATTTCTTTTGGGGCGGGTCACATGAATGTTTGAAAAGGGAGGTTTTAGTTAACTCTGTTGAGTATGGGGGTTATAATTTGGTTCACATTCCTTCTAAGTTGAAATCATTTTACATTATGCATATTAAACGTTTGGTTCAGTTACATGATTCTGATGAGTTTCCTTCTTGGGGTTATTTTGCTGTTTATTGGATTGGTTTATCTTTACGTTCTTTATGTCCTCATTTTGCCCGAAATTCCATCCCTCATTCATCATCGACTACCTATTTTTATGCCAATGTTATTTCTGCTTTTAAAGAATTACTTGTATTAAATCCGTCTGTAAATGTCCTTAGTTTGTCTAACAAACAAGTGTATATTATGTATGTAAATAGTGTTTGTGTTAAACCACCTATTCTTTCTTTATATCCAAAAGTTAATTTCCGTAATGTTTTTATTTCTATCAATTCACACATATTAGATTCTTCGGTTAAAAATTTTCTGTTCAAGATTACTCATCATATTTTGTACACTGGTTCATTTTTAAACCGTATTTGTAGAGAGCCCCGAAAATACCTTTGTTTATTTTGTGATGCTCAGTGGGAAACCATTGAGCATCTTTTCTTTAGTTGTCCTTTCGTTAAACCCCTTTGGTCCTATCTATCTAATTTCATTGAACGTTTTACTTTGCTTTCATTTAGATTCACTTTTTTGAATGTTATTTTCTCTGTTTTCACTTCTAGTGGAAACAGGTTTTATGATGATTTTGTTCTCTATCTTATTTCTCAGTTAAAGTGGGTCGTGTGGAAGTGCCGGAATGAGGTCAAGTACCACAACCGGACTTTCACACGCTCACGAATTATCTCCTTGTTTGAATCTTCTGTTCGTTCTCGTATTAGAGTTGATTTCTTCCGTTTTTCTTCTGATACTTTTTCTGATTTGTGGTCATGTGACCTCCGATTATGTTCCATTTTAAATGATCAAGTTCAGTTTCATTTTTAATAGTTTGTACTTACCTCATTATTCCTGCCATGTAAATATTCTCTTCTTTTGTCATTGTTATCCTGTAAATAAAACATGTGTAAATATAAATTGTATATAATTATAGATAAGGTAGTTAAGTATAGTTAAGATTAGTTTAAGGTTAGTTTAAGGTTAGTAGGTCTTTAAAATAAATTCGTAATAAATGTTGTATATAGTTAGTTAAGGTAGTTGGTAATTAGTTAAGGGTAAAGTAAGGCTGTCTGGTCGGCTACATCGTAGCGGGTCAGGCAGTCATTAGTGTAGTTAAGTTTTGGGAATAATTGTTTAGTTAAGAGGGAAAGGGTATGTTAGATTAATAGGGTTGGGTAGTTAAGTCTTTAATTCTCTTTGATAATATAACCATGTATTTGATAAATGTTTTTCTATAGATAAATTTAAAATTTCAATTGATTTAAAGTTAATAATTCATATATTGTTTTCAATTTCCCTTTGTATTTCTTTAGTTGGGGGCATCTTCTGTGATGTGTTTAATTTTAATCGCCCCCAAAACATTATGTTCTTAAATAATTGTACTTTGTTTTCCTGTAATAAACATTTTTCACAAAAAAAAAAAAGTATCTGTTCTTATCAGCTTAATATCTGATACGTCTTCCATTGGAAGGCATCGATATTAAACTGATTTTTGGAACTAGGCGAGAGATCTGGAGCTTGCTCCATCCCCGCCACGGGTCGACCCGGTATTGCAGTACTTCCGGGACTGGCCCACTACTTTAATTTAAATCAATAATAGACTTACATTTCGTTTACTTGCATTCTGATGCTTATTTTCTATATTTTCAGGTAAACATGAGCCTAATCCATAGTACATCGAAAACCCGTCCAGGGGGGGTTAATGGGTATTATTGAAAACGTTAGCAGCAAGGTTTATAGATGTTCCGCAAGAAAAATAAAACATAAAAAGACTGATTACAGCACCCGGTGTTCCCAGGCGGTCACCCATCCAAGTACTTACCGGGCTCGACGTTGCTTAACTTCGGTGATCGGACGAGAACCGGTGTTTTCAACGTGATATGGCCGTAATCGAAAGATACAGGTAAAAACAGTCTTAAAAAGTAGAACGCTTTAGGTATAACACACAAACGCGCCATCCGATTTCATACTGGCTACTCCAAACCACTGTCCCCAACGGCCAACCACTGTCAAACTGGTCAGTTTGCATTCACACATCGTTTTCGGACTAATTACACTCACTTTTCAATGTTTTCCTTACTTATACAGTAATAACAAACCGCGCATGCTCACTCAACCCACTTCTACATACACCACATTGAAACAAGTTATACCGTTGTGTTCCTCTCGTCGGTCTGATTCCAATGAAACAAACCAGGGCCATATCCATCGATTACGTCCCGCTGAATTCCAATATCGATTTTCACCATTATGACGTCAGGCCATTGATGACGACGTTAACAACGCCGTTGCTAGAGGCAAGAAGGGTGATATTGGCCCCAAAACAACTTTAAATGCTCCGATTTGAATGCGGTTTTTTTCCGATACCACTAATAGATATGCGCCGCACTCGTTCATAACATATTTAGACCTCTCCTGGCAAAGGAAATAGTCGGGTATGAAATTACCTTGCATTTCGTTCAATTCACTGTTACCCATATATCACTATTTTCATATCCGATGATACTAAAAACATGAAAAACGATTGGATCGGGGTGCGCCATTACCTCGACTTGTCGAGGTATCGCTTCTCGGCCTTTTGGCTAAGATCAAAGTGTAGTATCTGTTCGACCAGTGCGGACGTGTCTTTCAGAGCTCCGCTATTGTCCAGCTCAGCGTGGGATAATTTTCACCGTGGCCTGGTGACTAAGCTTTGGCCTGGCTATGGAGGGCTATGACCAGGGGCGGGTAGCCCGTACAGTGCGCCTACACTTCGGTGGTCCCTTAAATGTTAGAGATGTTGTTTCTTCTGTTGTTTCGTTTTTGTGTGAATTTAGTGATGTGGAGTTGTCAGACATTGAAGCCGTTGGCCAGTTACGAGGTAGCCGTGATTATTCCGTTACCTTTGTGGAAAGTATACCAGTTTCAGTGAAGGATTACGAAGGACACTGTGACATGTTAGGAACTGAGGTGAAAATCTCCAGTTTTCTCAGGAAACACGTTACAATTCGGGTGCACTGGTTACCATACCCAGTGCAGGATAAGGAATTAGCGTGGTTTTTTAGCGACTATGGAACTGTTATATCCCAGTCTTTTGTGCTTCACGGACCTACTAAAATTCGGACTCAGGTGAGAGAGGTCAAACTTACAATGTCACCTGAGAAGTATGAAATGCTTCCCTACACCGCCCTTATTGGTGGGCGACAGGCCCTTCTTTCGGTTGCTGGCAGGCCCCCAATGTGTCTCCGATGTGGCAGAGTCGGACACACCAGACAGGATTGTTCTGCGGTACAATGCGGAAAATGTGGCTCATTACGCCATGAGCCTGAAGCGTGTGACCGGAACACATACGCTTCCCGAGCTTCTGGCCGTAGACGTTCCGTGGAGATAGAGGAGGAGGGTGGAGATAACCAGGTCCCTACTGAGGACGTCGAGCGTAAAGTGGCCCGAATTTTGGCAGCTCGGGCATCGGAGATAACGGCTGACCCAGTGGCTGATGTAATGGTTGAAGTGCCGCCAACGGACCCGGGTATGCCCCCGTTAGAGGTGTCGCCGAGTGTTCCGCCTGTGTCCCTGCTCCCCTCCCAGGACCCACCAGTGTCCCTTTCCCCGGTGGTTTCCCCATTGCCCTCGTCCCTTGTGACCCCACTTCCTAAGAGACGTCAGCCCGTCCCCGTGCTTTCCCCACCTATCCCTGCCCATTATGAACCTTCAACCTCTCAGGACTTACCAGATGTTGACTTTGACACCCCACATACGTCAGAGGAAGAAATGGATTACGTGGATTTCGACAAAAAGCGAAGGAATGTTTCCCATGGACCCACTCGGGGAA
Source organism: Lepidochitona cinerea (assembly GCA_963971465.1). NCBI lineage: Eukaryota > Metazoa > Mollusca > Polyplacophora > Chitonida > Tonicellidae > Lepidochitona > Lepidochitona cinerea. The sequence goes on along the minus strand of OZ020555.1, from coordinate 6,412,532 downwards.
AATCCCGGAAGAAATAGGTTTCTTTCACTTTTAATGACAAACATTCATACGAACACGGACAATCCCTTTTGAACACTCCTTAAATCGGACATTATTACCAGTTTTACTGGGTTTACTCTATATACATAATATTACGAATCGTATAATTTTGTCGAATATATATGCAATATCTTATACGTCCATATTTGACGCATTGCCATTTGTATTTTTTATAATTTTACTAAGACATACATCCTTTAAAGCGCCTGGTGACCTTTCAGCTTTGTCATCGAATGGGCCAACTCACTACTTACCTGTATCCTATAAGTTGTACTTACCTCTTGGAAAATGCCAGAACATCCTTCTCTGTGTGTCCTTTACTTTAAGAATCCATTATATGCCTTTGTCTATTCTTGAAACCTCCCAGTTATTTGTCACATGGCTTCTATTACATCTCTGTAAGAAAGCATTCATATACATGATTAATACAATTGTCATTATTTACATTTGCCTTTTCTTAAGCTTTCGATTATACATAGTTTACATTAACTTGCTACACGAATTCCATTATTTATTGTCCAATTATTTATTGTCCAATTATTTATTGTCCAATTATTTATTGTCCAATTATTTAGTGTCAAATTATGTTATCTTTCAAGGTATACTGAATATACAAGTGTTTATTATACCTGTTGTTGATTTAATAATATACCTTGTCATTTGCTACTTTTCAATATACATGATTGTTTGCTGTTTGTCGTTTCATTGTTCTGTAATGGTACACATTAAGTTTCACAAATTAGTCAACTATTATCTGTATTTTCTACCTCTATTTCATTTACAGCCTTGTGTATATGCAAGTAAATTCATATCATGTTTTGAGTTAAGTTTAGCTCTCATATTTCAACACCTATATTTTTATATCACGCAGTGTGTACTTGTTATATCTTATTTGACATGGGGTTCTTGGTCATTTTATGCACATTTTTCTTTCATTTTAGTTATACTGTGTTTTTCGCTACTTAAGTTATGGGGTCAGTTTCTGGGACGGTTTTTTAACGTCCAGGTAGCATTATGCAACCTGGTCACTTTTCATAGGCTGACCTGGTTTAATTTATTCATAGATATGTCATTTCCACAGCGGGTGTCCTTTTGTTCCACCGACCGTAACAATGGCAGTCCCAGCTAACCCGCCCAAATCATTTTTACCTATTTCTCTTTGCTCGTTAAATTGTAATGGGCTGTTAGCTAACGCAAAGAGAAACAACCTTTTTACTTATTTGCGTATGAAAGAGTTTTCAATAATATTCCTTCAGGAAACTCACCTGTCTACAGTTAACTTGGAATCCCAGTGGAGAGACGCTTCTCCAGTGGTGTTGCTATTCTATTTTCCCCCAAATTAAATGTAGAAATATTATCATGTAAAACTGACTTCGAGGGAAGACTTGTCACCTGTGACATTTCTCTCTCGGGGTCAAAACTTAGACTTATATCAGTGTACGCCCCTTCGGTTCCTTCGGATAGAAAGGCTTTTTTTCGTTCACTGTCTAATTACTTTAATACTAGCCTGCCTATTATTCTAGGAGGTGATTTTAATTGTGTTCTTAATCCTCTTCTAGATAAAACCGGGGGTAACCCTGAGTTAGGTCTAGGTGGAGGAGATATTTTAAAACAAATTTTACTTGACAATAATTTAATTGATATATACAGATACTTTTTTCCAAACACACACGCTACAACTTGGTCTAGCACAGCTGTTTCCTGCTTGTTGGACCGGTTTTTCATATCATCTAGTTTAGTTAAATTTGCTTTTAGTTCTAATATCATTCCATCTCCGTCTTCGGATCATTGTTTAATCCATTTTTCTTTAAATAATTGTTCTAGCGCGGTCCGAGGGCCTGGCTATTGGCATTGCAACACTTCAATTTTAAATGACCCTTTGTTAAGAGATGACATCTACGATGTCATTAGTCTGTACTCTTTTAATTCAAATTTTTCCACTGACTGGTGGGAATCCTTCAAATTGGATATCAAATCTATTATTTTTACCCATAGTAAGCGGCTTTCTTACGAACGCCATATTGAGATAAATGCTATAAAGAAATTGATTTTAAACCTTAGTCGGAAAGATGCGTCTTCGCCCGATTTGGCTAAGTTAAAGGAAGACCTTGATTGTTTACTTACATCCTACAATAAAGGCATTTATGTAAGGTCTAAATGCAAAGACTTTAACTTTGACGAGAAACCGTCTAAATATTTTTTTAATAAAGAGAAGGTCAGAGGCCAATCGAAATGTATCGATAATTTACTTATTAACGGTAAAAATGTTAATGACCTTAAATCTATTAAAACCGCCGTCACTGAATTTTACAGTAATTTATTTTCCGAAAATGACACTTCCGATACCCATGCTGAATTTTTTATGGAGGATCTGCCTTCATTGTCGCCCGGGGAGTCCGGCCCTCTCGAAGAGCCTATTGCTCTGGAGGAGGTCCGCGCTGCCCTGGCGGCGATGGAGAACGATTCGTCGCCCGGCTCCGACGGCTTGCCGAAGGAGTTTTACCTGTCCTTTTTTGATGCTATCGGACCCTTGTACGTTAATTATATAAATAAATGCTTTGATGATTTTTCTCTATGTTCTTCACAAAAACTTAGCCTTATTACACTTTTATGTAAGGATAAGGATAAGGCTAATGATTTGAAATTTTGGAGACCTATCTCTCTACTCAATCTCGATTACAAGATTGTTTCTAAAATATTATGTACTAGATTAGGTTCTGTATTATCTTCGTTAATTCATTTTGATCAGACCTGTTCTGTACCAGGCAGGTCTATTGTTGATAATTGTCACTTACTTCGGAATGTGACTGATTATATTAATCAGAAGCAGTCCGAAGGCTTGTTTTTGTGTATTGACAACGAGAAGGCTTTCGATCGGGTTTCACATAAATTTTTATTTCGGGTTTTAGAAAAATACAATTTCGGTCCGAACTTTCGGCGGTGGGTAAAACTCCTTTATTCGGAGTCAAAAAGTTCTGTTTTGGTTAACGGTTTTATTTCGGAGGCCTTTGCCCTTGAGCGGGGCGTCCATCAGGGCTGTGCCTTGAGCCCCATGCTCTACGTGCTGGCACTGGAGCCCCTCCTTAATAAAATCCGGGCAGAGCCCAAAATTAAAGGTATTTCGGTTCCAGGCTCAAACATTGAAATTAAACTTTCGGCTTTTGCAGATGATGTCACCTGCATACTTTCTTCAAAGTTATCCGTTGTCTTTGTTCTTAACTTATGTAATCTTTTTGAATTAGCTTCTGGCTCTAAACTTAATTTAAATAAAACATATGGTTTATGGCTAGGTCGGTTGTACGGCTGCCCAGACGAGCCATATGGTATTACCTGGACTAGCGACCCCAGTAAAATTGTCGGGGTCAGATTCTCGTCCAGTCCGCTGGCTACCATTTATAAAGCAAACTGGCAACCTGTGTATAGTAAAATTGTAAATCTTTTTAATCTTTGGAAGAACCGTCATTTATCATATAAAGGTAAATCCATTTTAATAAATACATTGGCCCTTAGTAAATTGTGGTACCTGGGGTCATCATTAATTTTACCCCCTGATTTTCTAAAACTTGTTGTCAAACAGCAGTTTACCTTTTTTTGGGGTGGAGGTCATGAGTGCCTCAAAAGAGATGTATTGTACAATCGTATTGAGGACGGGGGTCAATGCCTCGTTAATATCGAGCTAAAACTTAAGGCCTTTTATATTATGCATATTGTTAAATTACTCGCCTTGTATAACTCTGTTTCCTGTCCTGTATGGTGTTACTTTGCTGTTTATTGGTTAGGCCATCGTCTTCGTCGATTTTGTCCCTCAATGGGAAGGAATAATATCCCCCATTCGTCTGTTGTCCCTTCATTTTATGAGTATGTCTGGGAAGTTTTTCGTGACTTTATGAATGTTCTGCCACGCCCTGACATTAAGCAGCTCACTACCAGAAAGGTTTACTGGTCCCTACACAATACAGTGAAAATAAACCCAAGTGTTTTTAACCTTTTCCCGACCATTAATTTTGAACAATGTTTTGTAAATGGCAGTTGCCAAATTTTAGCTGCCAATGTAAAGAATTTCATTTTTAAATGCCACCATCGTATAGTTTACACCGGTGCATTTCTCAATAAAATAAGCCGTGAGCCGAGACAGTATAAATGTATCTTTTGTAAAGCTCACTGGGAGACCACAGAGCATCTTTTTCATTTTTGCCCGTTT
>OZ020555.1:6388292-6405792 GCA_963971465.1 Lepidochitona cinerea | reverse complement strand
TCGTCGGTCTGATTCCAATGAAACAAACCAGGGCCATATCCATCGATTACGTCCCGCTGAATTCCAATATCGATTTTCACCATTATGACGTCAGGCCATTGATGACGACGTTAACAACGCCGTTGCTAGAGGCAAGAAGGGTGATATTGGCCCCAAAACAACTTTAAATGCTCCGATTTGAATGCGGTTTTTTTCCGATACCACTAATAGATATGCGCCGCACTCGTTCATAACATATTTAGACCTCTCCTGGCAAAGGAAATAGTCGGGTATGAAATTACCTTGCATTTCGTTCAATTCACTGTTACCCATATATCACTATTTTCATATCCGATGATACTAAAAACATGAAAAACGATTGGATCGGGGTGCGCCATTACCTCGACTTGTCGAGGTATCGCTTCTCGGCCTTTTGGCTACGACCACTAGGATTAGGTCGGAAGCGATTAGAGTATCTCAGTATTTTGGGTAAGTTCTACTGACGAAGTTTTAGTTCCGGTTTCATTTTTTTTCCTCTTCAAGTCTACGGTTTGCCTTCCACCAGTCCTTTCGGTGGTAAGGCAGGACAGTATGCCGTGCCATGTAGACCAGGGATTACTGCGGAGGACTGTGCGTCTTACCTTGACAGGAACCCCACCACCAGCCAGCAAAGTGTACGATCTACTGGAGGAAAAATTCGCCAGCGTCGGTGTAACCGTGGATCAGATTGTCGCCATCGGACAGCTCAAAGGTAATCGTAATTGGCATGCTTGTTTCATTGATTCCTTTTCTTATGACTCTGTTATTCGCCTTTTGGATTTTCGCCTTGGATTTTTTGACTGTGTATGTTCCGTTACCGCCTTTAACAAGTCAACTGTTCAGATTAAGTTTCACTGGGTTCCTTTTGTTGTCTTAGACTCTGGTTTTGCTTCCTTTTGTTCGAACTTTGGTAAAGTGTTAAAAGTTGACAAGGTTAATCCACATGGGAAAAAGTATCCTTCTGCTGTACGCGTGGTTACCATTGAATGTAGTGAGACGGAAAAAGCAAAAATCCCCTATAATTGTACTATCGATGAAATTTACCCTGCACTTATCGTAGTACAGGGGAGAGAACCCAAGTGTCTCCGTTGTGGGCGAATTGGGCATGTCCGGAGGGATTGTGACACTCCTCAGTGTGCCGTTTGCAGATCTTTCGGCCACCAAACCAACCAGCATGTCCACCGAGTTCCATCCTTTGCTGATCGTGTCAGAGCGGGGCCCTCCGAGGTAGACGGCCCCCCATCGTATGAGCATGTTGATGTCTCCTTCCAAGAGGAACCCCGTGTAAGTCCCTCTGTTTCCTTCAGTGAAACCCCTGTGAATGCCCCCCTTGCCCCTGTGATTGTACCCCCTGTTTCTGTGACTACCCCTTGTGTTGTCCCTGAGCCCCCTTCATGTGACGCCCCCGCTGATGATGACTTTGATACTCAGTATCGAGAGGAGGAAATAGACCTCTCTTCCACCCCCAAGAGGCGCCGATCCCCTTCCCCACCGCCAACTATCTCCCCAACCTACAGGAACTTGGCTGGGGGGAACCGTTTTGTTTCCCCCGCCCCCTCACCAACTTCGTCCGATTCATCTCCTAAAACCAACAGAACTTTAATGTCTTATTTATCTGACCAGGAGGATGGCGTTTCCGACTTGGAGGGGTTCACTCTGGTGAGGGAGCGGCGCCGCTCGCGGCGCAGCCCCAAACCCGGGAGTTCCCCTCTAAGGAAGAAATAGTCTTCCTGGTCAAACTTATTTTCTAAAGCGAAAGCTGGTATCTCATTTTAGTGCTTAATTAGTTTATTTATTTATGTTTCAAACACAATGAAACACAATGCAGGATCTTTCATTTCATTCAATTAATTGCAATGGTTTACTTTCTTATCCTAAGTTTCCTAATTTATCCACTATTTGCAAGTCTCTTAATTATGATATTATTTTCCTCCAGGAAACTCATCTCAATTCACAGGACATTCAGAAGTCCTGGGAGAGTTCCTGGGGGGGTAAATGCCTATTTTCTTTTGGTTCTAATTTTTCTTGCGGGGTTGGCATTCTTTTCCATCCCCGACTGTCTGTTGAGTTTGTCAAAGTCCATAGGGACTTTGACGGCCGTCTACTTTATGTTGATTGTTCTGTTAATAATTATTCTTTTCGTTTGCTGTCTGTTTATGCTCCTTGTTTGGAGTGTGACAGGCGGGATTTCTTTCGTTCTTTAATTCCCCATTTAGTTTGTAGCCGGCCAATTATTATGGCCGGTGATTTTAACTGCATATTCGACCCGGGCCTCGACAAGGCTGGGGGCCACCCCACCAGAGGCAGCGGTGGGTCCGAGGTCCTAAGGTCAATATGTCAGGATTTTTCTTTGGTTGATTCATTTCGTTATATCAATCCTCAGTTACCTGCTTTTTCGTGGTCTAATAATACCGTTAAATCTTTACTTGATAGAATTTTTATTAGCCAGTCTTTAGTTAAACATTTAGTTAATTCAAATACATCTATATGTTCATTGTCTGATCACTTGTTTATCAATTCTTATTTTGTTTCATTGCCTAATTCTACCAGGGTCGGCCCGGGGTACTGGCATTGTAATGTTAGTACTCTGGACGACCCTGATTTCCTTTCTGATTTTTTAGATATGTGGTCTGTCTTTTCGTCAGTGGCAGATTATTCCTGTTCCTGGTGGGAGGAATTCAAATATGAAGTTAAGTTACTTATTATTTCCCACAGTAAGAGATTATCCAAAATTCGAAATTCCAGTGTCCGACTTCTCCGTGAACAAATTCAGGAACTTTCGGCCTCCTCCCCTAGCTCCCTCCAACTTTCGGACCTCAAAAATCAATTAAACGATTTAGTTTCCTCTTTCAATTTCGGCGTAAAAATCAGATCAAAAGCTGTTAATTTTAATTTTGATGAAAAACCCTCGCGCTTCTTTTTTCAAAAGGAGAAGTCGCAGGCTCAGCGTAAAACCCTTGATTTTCTGACCGTTGAGGGTAAGGTCATTTCTGATTCTGATGAGTTATTATCTTCTGTTCGAGATTTCTATAAGTCTTTATTTTCTGCTGAGCCTGTCAGTGACACTTACCTTGATTATTTTTTCTCTGATTTGCCTTCTCTTTCGTCTGATATATCATTGACCTTAGAAGGTCCTATTACTTTAACTGAAGTTAAAGAAGCACTTAATGGCATGAAGGATTTTTCTTCGCCGGGTTCGGACGGCTTGCCGAAAGAATTTTATTTAAAATTTATTGATTTTATTGGTGTTGATTTTGTTAAATATTTGAATACCTGTTTTGCTAATAATGTATTATGTAACTCTCAACGCCTTGCTTATATTTCTTTAATTTGTAAAGATTCTTCCAATTCAGACAATCTTAAGTTCTGGCGTCCCATTTCTTTATTAAACCTTGATTATAAGATTATTTCCAAAATTTTATGTAACAGATTAAATCCCATTATGTACCTTTTAGTTAAAAAAGACCAAACATGTGCTGTTCCCGGACGATCAATTTTAGACAATGCTCATTTACTTCGAAATATTATTGATTATGTTAACTTTAAGAACCTTCCCGCTTTATTTTTATGCATTGACAATGAGAAAGCCTTTGATCGCGTTTCTCATGAATATTTATTTCGGCTCCTTGAAGTTTATAATTTTGGGCCTGTCTTTCGGAACTGGATCAAACTCTTGTATTCAGAGTCAAAAGCCTCGGTTTTGGTAAACGGTTTTATTACGGAGGAGTTCGACTTGAAGAGGGGCGTGCATCAGGGCTGTGCCCTTTCGCCTCTCATGTACGTCCTGTCGTTGGAGCCCCTGCTTAATAAAATTCGTGCAAAACCAGAAATTGAGGGGATATCACTCCCCGGTTCTAAAGAATTTGTAAAAATTTCCGCCTATGCAGATGATATTACCTGCACCCTTAAATCAAGGCTTTCTGTAATTCATATAATTAATTTGTGTGAGCTCTTTGGAGCTGGCTCAGGGTCCAAGATCAACTTAATCAAGACGTATGGTTTGTGGCTTGGCCGCTGGGCCAGCTCCGAAGAGCCCACCTTATACTCAATCACTATGTTTTCATCTCTAAAGAAAATTATTGGTATTCAGTTTGCTTCCATTTTGCCTATTGATTTATGTACTTCGAATTTTAAACCTTTAGTTGATAAAATTACCAGTGTTTTAAACTTATGGAAAAATCGTCATCTTTCATTTAAGGGCCGTTCTTTATTAATAACTGTCCTTGGTTTGTCTAAGTTATGGTATGTTGGTTCAATTCTTCCTTTACCTCCTGAGTTACTTAAAGTTATTAATCATTCAGTTTATAATTTCTTTTGGGGCGGGTCACATGAATGTTTGAAAAGGGAGGTTTTAGTTAACTCTGTTGAGTTTGGGGGTTATAATTTGGTTCACATTCCTTCTAAGTTGAAATCGTTTTACATTATGCATATTAAACGTTTGGTTCAGTTGCACGATTCTGATGAGTTTCCTTCTTGGGGTTATTTTGCTATTTATTGGATTGGTTTATCTTTACGTTCTTTATGTCCTCAGTTTGCCCGAAATTCCATCCCTCATTCATCATCAACTACTTATTTTTATTCTAAAGTTATGTCTGCATATAAAGAATTGTTTACATTAAATCCCTCTGTTGATATTCTTAATTTGTCCACAAAGCAAGTTTATGTTATGTTTGTAAACAACATTTGTGTTAAACCATCGATTATTTCTTTATATCCCCAAATTAACTTTCGTAATGTATTCCTATCTATAAATTCACATATATTAGATTCTTCTGTTAAAAACTTTTTATTTAAGGTAGTTCATCATATTTTATATACCGGTTCATTTTTAAATCGAATATGTAGGGAACCTAGAAAATATTTGTGTTTATTTTGCGGTGCCCATTGGGAGACTATTGAGCATCTTTTCTTCAGTTGTTCTTTTGTTAAACCTCTTTGGGATTATTTGTCTGATTTTATCAAACGTTTTACTTTGCTTTCTTTTAGATTTACTTTTATGAACGTTATTTTCTCTGTTTTCACTTCTAGTGGAAACAGGTTTTATGATGATTTTGTTCTTTATCTTATTTCTCAGTTAAAGTGGGTCGTGTGGAAGTGCCGGAATGAGGTGAAATACCACAACCGGACTTTCACACGCTCACGAATTATCTCCTTGTTTGAATCTTCAGTTCGTTCTCGTATTAGAGTTGATTTCTTCCGTTTTTCTTCTGACACTTTTTCTGATTTGTGGTCATGTGACCTCCGATTATGTTCTGTTTTAAATGATCAGGTTCAGTTTCATTTTTAAATATTTTGTACTTACCTCATTAGTTCAACCAACTGTCAATGTCATCCTGTAAATAAAACAATAATAAACTGTATATATATATATAATTAAGGTAGTTAAGTTAGTTAAGTATAGTTAAGGTAAGTTAGTTGTGTAATATATAAATATTTAGAAAGAATTTAAATTAAATGTTGTAAATAATTAGTTAAGGTAATTAGTTAAGGTTAAAGTAAGGCTGTCTGGTCGGCTACATAGTAGCGGGCCAGGCAGTCATTAGAGTATTTAAGTTTAGTTAAGGTTGGGAAATAAATGTTAGTTAAGTGGGAAAGGGTGGGTTTAATTAGGAGGGATGGGTAGGTATGTATATTTGTTGTAATGATAATGAAACCAGTTTTATTTTGAAACGTTTGGTATATTACAATATTAAAATTATGTTTTTTTTGTAATTAATAATTGATATATTGTTTTGCATTTCCATTTGTATTTCTTTAGTTGGGGGCATCTTCTGTGATGTAGCTAATTTTAATCGCCCCCAAGTTTCTGTCATTAAATGTTTGTACTTTTCTTTCTGTTGAATAAACAGTTTTCAAAAAAAAGTATCTGTTCTTATCAGCTTAATATCTGATACGTCTTCCATTGGAAGGCATCGATATTAAACTGATTTTTGGAACTAGGCGAGAGATCTGGAGCTTGCTCCATCCCCGCCACGGGTCGACCCGGTATTGCAGTACTTCCGGGACTGGCCCACTACTTTAATTTAAATCAATAATAGACTTACATTTCGTTTACTTGCATTCTGATGCTTATTTTCTATATTTTCAGGTAAACATGAGCCTAATCCATAGTACATCGAAAACCCGTCCAGGGGGGGTTAATGGGTATTATTGAAAACGTTAGCAGCAAGGTTTATAGATGTTCCGCAAGAAAAATAAAACATAAAAAGACTGATTACAGCACCCGGTGTTCCCAGGCGGTCACCCATCCAAGTACTAACCGGGCTCGACGTTGCTTAACTTCGGTGATCGGACGAGAACCGGTGTTTTCAACGTGATATGGCCGTAATCGAAAGATACAGGTAAAAACAGTCTTAAAAAGTAGAACGCTTTAGGTATAACACACAAACGCGCCATCCGATTTCATACTGGCTACTCCAAACCACTGTCCCCAACGGCCAACCACTGTCAAACTGGTCAGTTTGCATTCACACATCGTTTTCGGACTAATTACACTCACTTTTCAATGTTTTCCTTACTTATACAGTAATAACAAACCGCGCATGCTCACTCAACCCACTTCTACATACACCACATTGAAACAAGTTATACCGTTGTGTTCCTCTCGTCGGTCTGATTCCAATGAAACAAACCAGGGCCATATCCATCGATTACGTCCCGCTGAATTCCAATATCGATTTTCACCATTATGACGTCAGGCCATTGATGACGACGTTAACAACGCCGTTGCTAGAGGCAAGAAGGGTGATATTGGCCCCAAAACAACTTTAAATGCTCCGATTTGAATGCGGTTTTTTTCCGATACCACTAATAGATATGCGCCGCACTCGTTCATAACATATTTAGACCTCTCCTGGCAAAGGAAATAGTCGGGTATGAAATTACCTTGCATTTCGTTCAATTCACTGTTACCCATATATCACTATTTTCATATCCGATGATACTAAAAACATGAAAAACGATTGGATCGGGGTGCGCCATTACCTCGACTTGTCGAGGTATCGCTTCTCGGCCTTTTGGCTAGATCACTTTACATTTGATCAGAGAGTGGTTTAATGTACCCCCCCCCCCCTGTGGGGTATTGCACTTTTTCCCGTGTAAACTGTTTAGTTTATTCGGTGGGCCCGCAAACGGGACTCTAAAGCAAAGAGTATTTTGCGGGTTATGTGTGTGTGTGAGGTTGGAAGTAGTCTGTTTATAACTGCTTTCCTTCCTCACAATGAGTGTGTTCAATACCAGTCGAGTACGCCGATCCGTCAGGATTACGTTTGGCGACGCTCCCAGGGATAAAGTGCACCTTCACCTCTACAAGTTTATTGTTGCCTTGGACTTTGTGGAAGATGCCAACGTTATTTCAATCGGTCAACTTAAGAGTGTCCGTGAGTGGTTTGTTTTGTTTGACAGCGAGTATATTGCAGAGAGATTTATAAGATCACACAGTTCTGAGCCAACCTTAATTCCGGATGTTCGCGCCGGTTTTTTAGCATCCTCTGTGTTCTCGAAATGTATAACAGTACGTCTTCACTGGGTTCCATGCTGGACCAGTGATGAAGATATTCTTTTTTATATGGGATTATTTGGGAAAGTAAAGTCCTGGTCGCGCCCACAAGACCGGACAACAGGTAAAACAAGTGGTGTGATCATCTTTCGTTTGGAAGTAGAGACTACAAAATCCGACCCCCTACCATATCTTGGCACGATATGTGGTGACCCAGTACTCATAGTGGTCCCTGGTCGAGAGCCAATGTGCCTTAGATGTGAGAAAATCGGCCATCTTCGCAAGGACTGTACGATTCGCCAGTGCCAGTCATGTGGGTCCTACGACCACCCACCTGGAGGCTGTTTAACCTATGCTGGCAGAGTTTCTTCGGTTACCAACAGAGGCCCTCCTCGTTCAAGAAATAGGGGTGGGCTGGGTGGCAGACAGCCTCCCTCTATTCAGTTTGCATTTAGTGATGGCATATCTTCATCTGACGAAGAAGCTGCCCCGATAGTATCAAGTGTGGTTAGTGTTATCCCTGATGTATCAAGTCAAGTGATCCCTGAGTCTTGTGTTCTCCCTTTAGTGGATGTTGGTTCCGATGATGTTCCTGATGTAAAACCGTCCATGGATCTATTCACGCCAGGAGACGAACCTTTGGAGATAGGTTTTTCTACACCATCCGTGGGTTCGAATGACGACGTGGAGCACACCGAGCAGTCAGTTAATATTGTTTCAGGCGACGTTGTACCGCCTTGTGTTGAAGTAGTGTCTCGTGAAACAGTACCCGGATCTGTTACTTCTGTGTGTTCGGGCGACGTTGTTCCGCCTACTACTCTTAATACTCCAAGTGATTTTGTTCAGCCTCCAAGAAACAGTTCCATGGGTGATGTTGTCCCACCCACACTGAACACTGTTCCACCAACAAACAATGTAACTGAAATGGATTACACTCAGCAGACAAAGAGACCTGCGTCGGACTTACCAAGACCTTCAAAGGGTAAGTCAAAGAAAAAAAAATGACTAGCGTACCAAACTTTCTGTAGATCGATAGGACTTGAACCTCTTCCTTTTTAACTTTTCATTGACTTTAATTTAACTTAATGGATAATTCAAATTTAATTTCTTTTTGTACTTTAAACTGCAATGGTCTTTTGGATAATTCCAAACGACGCAATTTATTTTCTTTTCTAAAATTTTCACAGTATTCAATTATTTTTTTGCAAGAAACACACCTTCATTCCCCCACTCTGGAATCCCAATGGAAGACAGAGTGGGGGGGTGAGGGGGTGTTTTCCTTAGGAACAGCTTTTTCTAAGGGAGTAGCCATTTTATTTTCTCCTGATTTGGACGTTTCAATTAAAAATTCTAATATTGATTTTGATGGTAGGATAGTTCAATGTGATATACAAATTTCGGATGCTAGCTTTCGTCTTGTCTGTATATATGCTCCGTCTATTCAAGGAGAGAGGAAACCATTTCTAGGTACAATACAATCTTTTTTAAACACAAACTTACCTGTAATCCTGGGCGGTGATTTTAATTGTATTCTAGACCCCTTGTTAGACAAAACTGGGGGTAATCCCGCTTTGGGTGCTGGTGGGGGTGAAATACTAAAACAACTTTGCTCCGACAATGATTTGTCAGACATATTTCGGTACTTTCATCCAGGAAAAGTTGCTTTCACTTGGTCTAGTACAATGGTTTCTTCTCTCCTTGATAGATTTTTTGTGTCTAAACAAATATTGCAATTCTGTTCGGGGGCGAAAATCGTACCTTCGCCCTCGTCAGATCATTGTATTGTTGAATTTTCAATCAAAAATATCTCCTCTCTGGTCAGGGGACCTGGGTATTGGCACTGCAATGTGTCGGTGCTTAGCGATCCTGATCTTAGGGAAGATATTTATAATATAATTAAAATATATGGTAGCCTTAATGATTTCTCTCCTATTTGGTGGGAGGAATTAAAACAAGAAATCAAAAGTTTAATAATCCTTCACAGCAAAAGAATTTCTTATGATCGCCAGGTCGAAATAAATGAAATTAAAAAAAGCATACTTACCCTTAATCGCTCCAATACGGCAGGTCCTGAAATTAAAAATTTAAAGCAAAAATTAGAATCCTTACTTTCTGTATACAATAAAGGAGTGTATATTCGCTCAAAAGTGAGGAATTTTAATTTTGATGAAAAGCCATCTAAATACTTTTTCAATAAGGAGAAAGTAAGGGGAAGGTCCAAACTAATTGAAAAACTTACCGTAGAGGGCAACCCCATTTCGGAATTTTCGGAAATTAAAAATGCCGTGAAGAATTTTTATACTGACTTGTTCTCTGAGGAGGATGTCTCCGATACACACGCAGACATGTTCCTCACAGATTTACCTTCATTGTCTTCGGGGGAGTCCGACCCTCTGGAGGAACCTATTTCTCTGGAAGAGGTTCGGGCTGCCCTGAGGGCAATGAAGAATGATTCATCCCCTGGTTCCGATGGATTACCAAAAGAGTTCTACGAATCTTTTTTGGATGAGATTGGACCTCTTTACGTTCAATTTATAAATAGTTGTTTTCATTCTTTTTCTTTGGCTCCATCTCAGAGGCTAAGCATTATTACCCTTATTTGTAAGGATAAGTCTAAAGCCGACAACCTTAAATTTTGGAGGCCAATATCACTATTGAATATTGATTATAAGATCGTATCTAAGATTCTCTGTGCGCGCCTGGGATCGGTAATGGATTTATTAATCCACCCGGACCAGACGTGTGCGGTGCCCCTTAGATCGATCTTAGACAATTGCCATTTACTAAGAAACATCATTGATTTCATAAATCAGAAGCAGTCTGAAGGTCTTTTTCTATGCATTGACAACGAGAAAGCTTTTGATCGGGTTTCTCATAAATTTCTTTTTAGGGTCTTAGAAAAATACAATTTTGGTCCAAACTTTCGGCGCTGGGTAAAACTCCTATATTTTGAGTCAAAAAGTTCTGTTTTAGTCAACGGTTTTGTTTCGGAACCCTTCCAGGTACAACGGGGCGTGCATCAGGGCTGTGCCCTCAGTCCTTTATTGTACGTCCTGGCACTGGAACCACTCCTTAACAAAATCCGGGCAGATCCAAAAATCAGAGGAATTTCGGTTCCTGGTTCCAACATTGAAAACAAACTTTCGGTATTCGCAGACGATATTACCTGCACTTTATCTTCAAAGTTTTCTGTTGTCTTTGTCTTAAACTTATGTACTCTTTTTCAGTCTGCTTCTGGTTCCAAGGTCAACCTTGGTAAAACCAAAGGGCTTTGGTTGGGTCGCTTGTACGGTAGCCAGAAACAGCCATATGGCATTACCTGGACAAGCGAGCCGACCAAAATTGTAGGGGTAAGATTTTCTTCCAGCCCACTGTCTATAATTTTCCGATGCAATTGGAAAGTCGTTATTGATAAAGTAACGAAAATTTTTAACTTGTGGAAGAATCGATATGTTTCATTTAAAGGGAAATCTATATTAATCAATGTTTTGGCCCTAAGCAAATTGTGGTATTTGGGGTCGTGCCTGTTTTTACCAGATGAATACATGCAATTATTAGTTCGCCAACAATTTAAGTTTTTTTGGGGTGGGGGGCATGAGTGCCTTAAACGCCAAATAATTTATAACCGGGTTGAAGAGGGAGGGTTTTCTTTAGTTGACATAAGATTGAAACTGAATGCATTGTATGTCATGCATATTTGTAATTTGATTAAGTACTTCAACACACCAAAATGTCCGGTGTGGTGCTATTTTTCAGTTTATTGGCTGGGTCATCGGCTAAGGGTATTTTGCCCTTTGATGGCCCGCAATAACATTCCCCATTCATCCCACCTCCCCCCATTTTATGATAAGGTAATGTCGGTGTTTCGTAGTTTCCTCGACGCCAGGAATTCATGCGACCTTCTCAATCTAACAACAAGGAAGGTCTACTGGATTCTCCTGACGTCGAGGAGGCTCGATCCCCCGGTCATTAGACTTTTTCCTTCAGTTAAATTTTCAGAAACTTTTGTTAATGGTTCTTCGCCAATACTGGCTAACAATGTTAAAGATTTTGTTTTCAAATGTCACCATAGGATCCTGTATACAGGATCCTATCTTAATAAGATATGTCGGGAGAGGAGGAAGAATAACTGCACATTATGTAACTCACAGTGGGAGACAATAGACCACTTATTTTTCTTTTGTCCTCATGTGAGGCAATTGTGGGTAAAACTTGCTACGGCAGTTAAATTAATTACAGGTTTCGATTTTAAGTTTACTTGCCAAGTTGTGGTGTTTACCCTTTTTAACAAATGTAAAAATGTAGCATTAAATGATCTCTTAATTTTATTTATTTCAAATTTAAAATGGTCTATATGGAAAGGCAGAAATGATGTAAAATTCCATAACCATGCTTTCTCACCTGGTGAGGTGTGGGCAAATTTTGTTCAATCAATTAAATTAAGGTGCTTTTTAGATTTTAAAACTTACCCAAATATTGTTTTCGAAAAACGATGGTCCTGTGGAGGCAAACTAGCCGTGGTTACGTCGCCTTCTGCATTTATTTTCAAACTAAAATAATGTCATAATAATATGTCTAATTTTTTAATTGTATACTTACCTGGTACTTACCTTATAGTCGGTTTTTCTTTCTGCTCCACAGCACTTCTGTAATAGGGAAAAAAGACCATTGTTATGTATTGTTATATATATATATATATACATATATAAAGATATTGTGTAAATAGATGTTTAAGCGAATACCATCACATATGTTGATATTAATCATAACATTCTGTTAGAACAAACCAAAATGTTCAATTTATAATCAAAGATATTGATATTAAGCATGACTTTCTGTTAGAGCAAACTAAACTGTTCAATTAATGACTTTGGGGCACAACTGTGATACATGATTTTATTCGCCCCTAGTCTGACCTTTGTTATACCTACCAGTTGTACTTTTGTTTTGCTTTGTCTATGGTAAATAAACATTATCAAAAAAAAAAAAAAAAGTATCTGTTCTTATCAGCTTAATATCTGATACGTCTTCCATTGGAAGGCATCGATATTAAACTGATTTTTGGAACTAGGCGAGAGATCTGGAGCTTGCTCCATCCCCGCCACGGGTCGACCCGGTATTGCAGTACTTCCGGGACTGGCCCACTACTTTAATTTAAATCAATAATAGACTTACATTTCGTTTACTTGCATTCTGATGCTTATTTTCTATATTTTCAGGTAAACATGAGCCTAATCCATAGTACATCGAAAACCCGTCCAGGGGGGGTTAATTGGTATTATTGAAAACGTTAGCAGCAAGGTTTATAGATGTTCCGCAAGAAAAATAAAACATAAAAAGACTGATTACAGCACCCGGTGTTCCCAGGCGGTCACCCATCCAAGTACTAACCGGGCTCGACGTTGCTTAACTTCGGTGATCGGACGAGAACCGGTGTTTTCAACGTGATATGGCCGTAATCGAAAGATACAGGTAAAAACAGTCTTAAAAAGTAGAACGCTTTAGGTATAACACACAAACGCGCCATCCGATTTCATACTGGCTACTCCAAACCACTGTCCCCAACGGCCAACCACTGTCAAACTGGTCAGTTTGCATTCACACATCGTTTTCGGACTAATTACACTCACTTTTCAATGTTTTCCTTACTTATACAGTAATAACAAACCGCGCATGCTCACTCAACCCACTTCTACATACACCACATTGAAACAAGTTATACCGTTGTGTTCCTCTCGTCGGTCTGATTCCAATGAAACAAACCAGGGCCATATCCATCGATTACGTCCCGCTGAATTCCAATATCGATTTTCACCATTATGACGTCAGGCCATTGATGACGACGTTAACAACGCCGTTGCTAGAGGCAAGAAGGGTGATATTGGCCCCAAAACAACTTTAAATGCTCCGATTTGAATGCGTTTTTTTTCCGATACCACTAATAGATATGCGCCGCACTCGTTCATAACATATTTAGACCTCTCCTGGCAAAGGAAATAGTCGGGTATGAAATTACCTTGCATTTCGTTCAATTCACTGTTACCCATATATCACTATTTTCATATCCGATGATACTAAAAACATGAAAAACGATTGGATCGGGGTGCGCCATTACCTCGACTTGTCGAGGTATCGCTTCTCGGCCTTTTGGCTAGATCACTTTAACATTGATCAGAGAGTGGTTTTCATTGTGCCCACCCCCCCTTGGGGTATCGCATACATTTCCCGTCTAAGCTAGTATAGTTTACTCGGTGGGCCCGCAGACGGGAGTCAGAAATAAAGAGCGGTCTGCGGGTGATGAATGTGTGTGGGTTGGAGAGTAGTGGACTTTTTTTGCTGCTTTCCTTCCCACAAGTATGAATTTGGGACGGATCCGTCGATCTGCCCGGATTACCTTCAACGATGTACCACGTGACAGGGTACATCTGGGATTATCAACCTACCTGGAATCTTTGAATTATCTGGACAAGAAAGAGGTTATATCTATTGGACAACTTCAAAATATTCGTGAATGGTTTGTGTTGTTTGAAAACGAAGATCTGTGTAATCAATTTATTGATGCTCATTCTGTGGTTCCGGCATACTTACCTGATCAGCGTTCAAGTTTCCTCGCCTCTTCAGTGTTTAAGAAATCCATTGCACTGAGACTGCACTGGGTTCCCGGTTGGATTTCTGATTCTACGATCACAAACTTTGTTCAACGTTTTGGTAAAATTTTATCTTGGAACCGAGTGAAGGATAGATCAACTGACCAAGAAAATGGAATTATTTCTTTTAAACTTGAAGTGGACGCTGACGGTGAACGGAGTATTCCTTATGTTTCAACCCTTTCTGATTTTCCTGTATTAATTGTAATATCTGGTCGACAACCCATGTGTTTAAAATGCAGAAAAGTCGGCCATCTGAGGAAAGATTGTACAGCTTCTGCCTGTAATTATTGTGGATCCTTTGATCATCCTTCTGGAGGCTGCCAAACTTATGCCAGTCGAGTAAGCATCCCCAGAAGAGGATCCAACCGTATTGTCGGAAGAGGGTCGTGGAATAACGGTCCTTCCTTTCCAGTCTCGAGTTCCAGTTCTAGTGAAGAAGAGCCAGATAAGACTCAGCAACGCCCTTTAGCAGTACAGTCTGGACTCCCCAGTCGAGTAATTACACCTGCTCCGATAATTTCGGAATCATCCAGTGAAACAAATCCCCCAGTTATACCATCATCTGTTGTGAGTGTCATTAAAGACAACGAGGGAAATTCTGTGGTTCCAGAGGATATTACTGTGGTTCCGGTGGATATTTCTGTTGTTCCTGTTGATTTGTCTGTGTCTAGTAATATGCTTCCTGGGGCTACCTTAGGGGCCTCGGGGGGTCTTGTGGTTCCAGATAGTGTTTTTTCCGACGATCAGGTGGAGGTTAAACCTTCCATCGATCCGAGCCTTTCTTTATTTTCTGGTACGGAAGGAATTACGGAAACTGTGGACTTATGCGGATTTACCACCCCCTCCATTGCGGCGTCAGAGGATGACGTTGGACCGATTTCACCTGACATTGTGCCGCCATCGATTCAACCTGAACCGATGGACCAGACCACAGTCAAGAAAAGACAGTCATCAGAACATGGAGTTACATCGAGGGGTAAGTCCCGTAAAAAGAAAAAATGACTAAATTATGTTAACTTTTGCAACTCGATCGGACTTGAACCTCTTCCCTTTTGACTTTTAATTTAATTTAAACTAATGGATAATTTAATTTCTTTCTGTACGTTAAACTGCAATGGTCTTTTGGATAATTCCAAAAGACGCAATTTATTTTCTTTTCTAAAACTTTCACAGTACTCAATTATTTTTTTGCAAGAGACACACCTTCATTCCCCCACTCTGGAATCCCAATGGAAGACAGAGTGGGGGGGTGAGGGGGTGTTTTCCTTAGGAACAGCCTTTTCTAAGGGAGTAGCCATTTTATTTTCTCCTGATTTGGACGTTTCAATTAAAAATTCTAATATTGATTTTGATGGTAGGGTAGTTCAATGTGATATGCAAATTTCGAATGCCATTTTTCGTCTTGTCTGTATATATGCTCCGTCTATTCAAGGAGAGAGGAAACCATTTTTAGGTACAATACAATCTTTTTTAAACACAAACCTACCTGTAATCCTGGGCGGCGATTTTAATTGTATTCTAGACCCCTTGTTAGACAAAACTGGGGGTAATCCCGCTTTGGGTGCTGGTGGGGGTGAAATACTAAAACAACTTTGCTCCGACAATGATTTGTCAGACATATTTCGGTATTTTCATCCAGGAAAAGTTGCTTTCACTTGGTCTAGTACAATGGTTTCTTCTCTCCTTGATAGATTTTTCGTGTCTAAACAAATATTGCAATTCTGTTCGGGGGCGAAAATCGTACCTTCGCCTTCGTCGGATCATTGTATTGTTGAATTTTCAATCAAAAATATCTCCTCTCTGGTCAGGGGACCTGGGTATTGGCACTGCAATGTGTCGGTGCTTAGCGATCCTGATCTTAGGGAAGATATTTACAATATAATTAAAATCTATGGTAGCCTTAATGACTTCTCTCCTATTTGGTGGGAGGAATTAAAACAAGAAATCAAAAGTTTAATCATCCTTCACAGCAAAAGAATCTCTTATGATCGCCAGGTCGAAATAAATGAAATTAAAAAAAGCATACTTACCCTTAATCGCTCCAATCCGGCAGGTCCTGAAATTAAAAATTTAAAGCAAAAATTAGAATCTTTACTTTCTGTATACAATAAAGGAGTGTACATTCGCTCAAAAGTGAAAAATTTTAAATTTGATGACAAGCCATCTAAATACTTTTTCAATAAGGAGAAAGTAAGGGGAAGGTCCAAACTAATTGAAAAACTTACTGTAGAGGGCAATACCATTTCGGAATTTTCAGAAATTAAAAATGCCGTTAAGAATTTTTATACTGACTTGTTCTCTGAGGAGGATGTCTCCGATACACACGCAGACATGTTCCTCACAGACTTACCTTCATTGTCTTCGGGGGAGTCCGACCCTCTGGAGGAACCTATTTCTCTGGAGGAAGTTCGGGCTGCCCTGAAGGCAATGAAGAATGATTCATCCCCTGGTTCCGATGGATTGCCAAAGGAGTTCTACGAATCCTTTTTGGATGAGATCGGACCTCTTTACGTTCAATTTATAAATAGTTGTTTTCATTCTTTTTCTTTGGCTCCGTCTCAAAGGCTAAGCATTATAACCCTTATTTGTAAGGATAAGTCTAAAGCCGACAACCTTAAATTTTGGAGGCCAATATCACTATTGAATATTGATTATAAGATCGTATCTAAGATTCTCTGTGCGCGCCTGGGATCGGTAATGGATTCATTAATCCACCCGGACCAGACGTGTGCGGTGCCTCTTAGATCGATCTTAGACAATTGCCATTTGTTAAGAAACATCACTGATTTCATAAACCAGAAGCAGTCTGAAGGTCTTTTTCTATGCATTGACAACGAGAAAGCTTTTGATCGGGTTTCTCATAAATTTCTTTTTAGGGTCTTAGAAAAATACAATTTTGGTCCAAACTTTCGGCGCTGGGTAAAACTCCTATATTTTGAGTCAAAAAGTTCTGTTTTAGTCAACGGTTTTGTTTCGGAACCTTTCCAGGTACAACGGGGCGTACATCAGGGCTGTGCCCTCAGTCCTTTATTGTACGTCCTGGCGTTGGAACCACTCCTTAACAAAATCCGGGCAGATCCAAAAATCAGAGGAATTTCGGTTCCTGGTTCCAACATTGAAAACAAACTTTCGGTATTCGCGGACGATATTACCTGCACTTTATCTTCAAAGTTTTCTGTTGTCTTTGTTTTAAACTTATGTACTCTTTTTCAGTCTGCTTCTGGTTCCAAGGTCAACCTTGGTAAAACCAAAGGGCTTTGGTTGGGACGCTTGTACGGTAGCCAGGAACAGCCATATGGCATTACCTGGACAAGCGAGCCAACCAAAATTGTAG
>OZ020555.1:6373292-6383292 GCA_963971465.1 Lepidochitona cinerea | reverse complement strand
TATGCTGAGGATAGTGTGAATGTTGAGGAAATCATTGGAGACGCCATGGATATGTCCGCTACTCCAAAGCGTCAGCGGTCCCCATCCCCACCCTCCACCATATCCCAAACTTATAGAGACTTGGCTCAAGGAAACAGAATTAATAACCCCTCCCCAAACTATTCACAATCTTCTCCGGACTCATTGCCTTATGACGGCAAGACATTACTTTCCTTTCTTTCTGACCAGGAGAGTTGCTCCGACTCGGAGGGGTTCACTGTGGTGAGGGACCGGCGCCGCTCGCGGCGTGGGTCTCCCCCCGCGGGGTCCCCTCTTAGGAAGAAGTGATTCTTCTGGTTAGAATATATTTAAGCAAAAGCTGGTTTAATTAACATTTCTGTCTGATTTTAAAACTACTGAAAAATTATGCAAGACCTTTCATTTCATTCGATTAATTGCAATGGTTTACTTTCTTTTCCTAAGTTTCCTAATTTATCCACTATTTGTAAATCTCTTAGTTATGATATTATTTTCCTCCAGGAAACTCATCTCAATTCACAGGATATTCAGAAATCCTGGGAGGTTTCCTGGGGGGGTAAATGCCTATTTTCATTTGGTTCCAATTTTTCTTGCGGGGTTGGGATTTTATTCCATCCCCGTTTATCGGTTGATTTTGTCAAAGTCCATAGGGACTTTGATGGTCGTTTACTTTATGTTGATTGTTCTGTTAATAATTTTCCTCTTCGTTTGCTGTCTGTTTATGCTCCTTGTTTGGAGAATGACAGGCGGGATTTCTTTCGTTCTTTGATTCCTCACTTAGTTTGTAGCCGGCCAATTATCTTGGCCGGTGATTTTAACTGCATTTTTGACCCGGGCCTCGACAAGGCTGGGGGCCAGCCTACCAGAGGCATCGGTGGGTCCGAGGTCCTAAGGTCAATATGTCAGGACTTTTCTTTAGTTGATTCATTTCGTTATATTAATCCTCAGTTACCTTCATTTTCCTGGTCAAACAACAAAGTTAAATGCTTATTAGATCGTATTTTCATTAGTCAATCTCTAGTTAAACATTTAGTTAAGTCATATACATCTATTTGCTCATTATCTGATCATTTGTTTATTAATTCTTATTTGGTTTCATTGCCTAATTCTACCAGGGTCGGCCCAGGGTACTGGCATTGTAATGTTAGTACTTTGGACGACCCTGATTTTCTTTCTGATTTTTTAGATATCTGGTCTGTTTTTTCGTCAGTGGCAGATTATTCCTGTTCCTGGTGGGAGGAATTCAAATATGAAGTTAAGTTACTTATTATTTCCCACAGTAAGAGATTATCCAAAATTCGAAATTCCAGTGTCCGACTTCTCCGTCAACAAATCCAGGAACTTTCGGCCACTTCCCCTAGCTCCCCCCAACTTTCGGACCTCAAAAATCAATTAAATGATTTAGTTTCCTCTTTCAATTTCGGCGTCAAAATCAGATCAAAAGCTGTTAATTTTAATTTTGATGAAAAACCCTCACGCTTCTTTTTTCAAAAGGAGAAGTCGCAGGCTCAGCGTAAAACCCTTGATTTTCTGACCTTAGAGGGTAAGGTCATTTCTGATTCTGATGAGTTATTATCTTCTGTTAAAAGTTTTTACAAGTCTTTATTTTCTGCTGAGCCCGTTAGTGACACTTATCTAGATTATTTTTTCTCTGATTTGCCTTCTCTTTCGTCTGATATTTCTTTGACCTTAGAAGGTCCGATTACTTTATTAGAAATTAAAGATGCCCTTAAGGGGATGAAAGATTTTTCTTCGCCGGGTTCGGACGGCTTACCGAAAGAATTTTATTTGAAATTTATCGATATTATTGGTTCTGATTTTGTTACTTATTTGAATACTTGTTTTTCTAATAATGTTCTATGTAATTCACAACGCCTCGCTTACATTTCTTTAATTTGTAAAGATCCAAATAATTCTGATAATCTTAAGTTCTGGCGTCCCATTTCTTTATTAAACCTTGATTACAAGATTATTTCTAAAGTTTTATGTAACAGATTAAACCCTATTATGTACCTTTTAGTTAAAAAAGACCAAACTTGTGCCGTTCCAGGGCGATCAATTTTAGACAATGCTCATTTATTACGCAATATTATTGATTATGTTAATTTTAAGAACCTTCCAGCTTTATTTTTATGCATTGATAACGAGAAAGCCTTTGATCGCGTTTCTCATGAATATTTATTTCGGCTTTTAGAAGTTTATAATTTTGGGCCTGTTTTTCGGAACTGGATCAAACTCTTGTACTCAGAGTCAAAAGCATCGGTTTTGGTAAACGGTTTTATTACGGAGGAGTTCGATTTGAAGAGGGGCGTCCATCAGGGCTGTGCCTTGTCGCCTCTCTTGTACGTCCTGTCGTTAGAGCCCCTGCTTAATAAGATTCGTGCAAAACCTGAAATTGTGGGGATATCACTCCCCGGTTCAAAAGAATCCGTTAAAATTTCAGCATATGCAGACGATATTACCTGCACTCTTAAATCAAGGCTTTCTGTAATTCAGATACTTAATTTGTGTGAGCTCTTTGGGACTGGCTCAGGGTCCAAGATCAACTTAATCAAGACGTATGGTTTGTGGCTTGGCCGCTGGGCCAGCTCCGAAGAGCCCACCTTATATTCTATCACAATGTTTTCGTCCATGAAAAAGATTATTGGTTTCCTTTTTGCATCAATCTTACCTTTTGATTTATGTATAGCAAATTTTAGACCTTTAGTTGATAAGATCATCAATGTTTTCAATCTCTGGAAAAATCGTCATCTTTCTTTTAAGGGTCGTTCTTTATTAATAACTGTCCTTGGTTTGTCTAAGTTATGGTATATTGGTTCAGTTCTTCCTTTGCCTCCTGAGTTACTTAAAATTATTAATCGTTCAGTTTATAATTTCTTTTGGGGCGGGTCACATGAATGTTTGAAAAGGGAGGTTTTAGTTAACTCTGTTGAGTATGGGGGTTATAATTTGGTTCACATTCCTTCTAAGTTGAAATCATTTTACATTATGCATATTAAACGTTTGGTTCAGTTACATGATTCTGATGAGTTTCCTTCTTGGGGTTATTTTGCTGTTTATTGGATTGGTTTATCTTTACGTTCTTTATGTCCTCATTTTGCCCGAAATTCCATCCCTCATTCATCATCGACTACCTATTTTTATGCCAATGTTATTTCTGCTTTTAAAGAATTACTTTTATTAAATCCGTCTGTAAATGTCCTTAGTTTGTCTAACAAACAAGTGTATATTATGTATGTAAATAGTGTTTGTGTTAAACCACCTATTCTTTCTTTATATCCAAAAGTTAATTTCCGTAATGTTTTTATTTCTATCAATTCACACATATTAGATTCTTCGGTTAAAAATTTTCTGTTCAAGATTACTCATCATATTTTGTACACTGGTTCATTTTTAAACCGTATTTGTAGAGAGCCCCGAAAATACCTTTGTTTATTTTGTGATGCTCAGTGGGAAACCATTGAGCATCTTTTCTTTAGTTGTCCTTTCGTTAAACCCCTTTGGTCCTATCTATCTAATTTCATTGAACGTTTTACTTTGCTTTCATTTAGATTCACTTTTTTGAATGTTATTTTCTCTGTTTTCACTTCTAGTGGAAACAGGTTTTATGATGATTTTGTTCTCTATCTTATTTCTCAGTTAAAGTGGGTCGTGTGGAAGTGCCGGAATGAGGTCAAGTACCACAACCGGACTTTCACACGCTCACGAATTATCTCCTTGTTTGAATCTTCTGTTCGTTCTCGTATTAGAGTTGATTTCTTCCGTTTTTCTTCTGATACTTTTTCTGATTTGTGGTCATGTGACCTCCGATTATGTTCCATTTTAAATGATCAAGTTCAGTTTCATTTTTAATAGTTTGTACTTACCTCATTATTCCTGCCATGTAAATATTCTCTTCTTTTGTCATTGTTATCCTGTAAATAAAACATGTGTAAATATAAATTGTATATAATTATAGATAAGGTAGTTAAGTATAGTTAAGATTAGTTTAAGGTTAGTTTAAGGTTAGTAGGTCTTTAAAATAAATTCGTAATAAATGTTGTATATAGTTAGTTAAGGTAGTTGGTAATTAGTTAAGGGTAAAGTAAGGCTGTCTGGTCGGCTACATCGTAGCGGGTCAGGCAGTCATTAGTGTAGTTAAGTTTTGGGAATAATTGTTTAGTTAAGAGGGAAAGGGTATGTTAGATTAATAGGGTTGGGTAGTTAAGTCTTTAATTCTCTTTGATAATATAACCATGTATTTGATAAATATTTTTCTATAGATAAATTTAAAATTTCAATTGATTTAAAGTTAATAATTCATATATTGTTTTCAATTTCCCTTTGTATTTCTTTAGTTGGGGGCATCTTCTGTGATGTGTTTAATTTTAATCGCCCCCAAAACATTATGTTCTTAAATAATTGTACTTTGTTTTCCTGTAATAAACATTTTTCACAAAAAAAAAAAGTATCTGTTCTTATCAGCTTAATATCTGATACGTCTTCCATTGGAAGGCATCGATATTAAACTGATTTTTGGAACTAGGCGAGAGATCTGGAGCTTGCTCCATCCCCGCCACGGGTCGACCCGGTATTGCAGTACTTCCGGGACTGGCCCACTACTTTAATTTAAATCAATAATAGACTTACATTTCGTTTACTTGCATTCTGATGCTTATTTTCTATATTTTCAGGTAAACATGAGCCTAATCCATAGTACATCGAAAACCCGTCCAGGGGGGGTTAATGGGTATTATTGAAAACGTTAGCAGCAAGGTTTATAGATGTTCCGCAAGAAAAATAAAACATAAAAAGACTGATTACAGCACCCGGTGTTCCCAGGCGGTCACCCATCCAAGTACTAACCGGGCTCGACGTTGCTTAACTTCGGTGATCGGACGAGAACCGGTGTTTTCAACGTGATATGGCCGTAATCGAAAGATACAGGTAAAAACAGTCTTAAAAAGTAGAACGCTTTAGGTATAACACACAAACGCGCCATCCGATTTCATACTGGCTACTCCAAACCACTGTCCCCAACGGCCAACCACTGTCAAACTGGTCAGTTTGCATTCACACATCGTTTTCGGACTAATTACACTCACTTTTCAATGTTTTCCTTACTTATACAGTAATAACAAACCGCGCATGCTCACTCAACCCACTTCTACATACACCACATTGAAACAAGTTATACCGTTGTGTTCCTCTCGTCGGTCTGATTCCAATGAAACAAACCAGGGCCATATCCATCGATTACGTCCCGCTGAATTCCAATATCGATTTTCACCATTATGACGTCAGGCCATTGATGACGACGTTAACAACGCCGTTGCTAGAGGCAAGAAGGGTGATATTGGCCCCAAAACAACTTTAAATGCTCCGATTTGAATGCGGTTTTTTTCCGATACCACTAATAGATATGCGCCGCACTCGTTCATAACATATTTAGACCTCTCCTGGCAAAGGAAATAGTCGGGTATGAAATTACCTTGCATTTCGTTCAATTCACTGTTACCCATATATCACTATTTTCATATCCGATGATACTAAAAACATGAAAAACGATTGGATCGGGGTGCGCCATTACCTCGACTTGTCGAGGTATCGCTTCTCGGCCTTTTGGCTACGACCACCAGGATTAGGTCGGAAGCGATTAGAGTATCTCAGTATTTTGGGTAAGTTTTACTGACGAAGTTTTAGTTCCGGTTTCATTTTTTTTCTTCTTCAAGTCTACGGTTTGCCTTCCACCAGTCCTTTCGGTGGTAAGGCAGGTCAGTATGCCGAGCCATGTAGACCAGGGATTACTGCGGAGGACTGTGCGCCTTACGTTGACAGGAACCCCACCACCAGCCAGCAAAGTGTACGATCTACTGGAGGAAAAATTCGCCAGCGTCGGTGTAACCGTGGATCAGATTGTCGCCATCGGACAGCTCAAAGGTAATCGTAATTGGCATGCTTGTTTCATTGATTCCTTTTCTTATGACTCTGTTATTCGCCTTTTGGATTTTCGCCTTGGATTTTTTGACTGTGTATGTTCCGTTACCGCCTTTAACAAGTCAACTGTTCAGATTAAGTTTCACTGGGTTCCTTTTGTTGTCTTAGACTCTGGTTTTGCTTCCTTTTGTTCGAACTTTGGTAAAGTGTTAAAAGTTGACAAGGTTAATCCACATGGGAAAAAGTATCCTTCTGCTGTACGCGTGGTTACCATTGAATGTAGTGAGACGGAAAAGGCAAAAATCCCCTATAATTGTACTATCGATGAAATTTACCCTGCACTTATCGTAGTACAGGGGAGAGAACCCAAGTGTCTCCGTTGTGGGCGAATTGGGCATGTCCGGAGGGATTGTGACACTCCTCAGTGTGCCGTTTGCAGATCTTTCGGCCACCAAACCAACCAGCATGTCCACCGAGTTCCATCCTTTGCTGATCGTGTCAGAGCGGGGCCCTCCGAGGTAGACGGCCCCCCATCGTATGAGCATGTTGATGTCTCCTTCCAAGAGGAACCCCGTGTAAGTCCCTCTGTGTCCTTCAGTGAAACCCCTGTGAATGCCCCCCTTGCCCCTGTGATTGTACCCCCTGTTTCTGTGACTACCCCTTGTGTTGTCCCTGAGCCCCCTTCATGTGACGCCCCCGCTGATGATGACTTTGATACTCAGTATCGAGAGGAGGAAATGGACCTCTCTTCCACCCCCAAGAGGCGCCGATCCCCTTCCCCACCGCCAACTATCTCCCCAACCTACAGGAACTTGGCTGGGGGGAACCGTTTTGTTTCCCCCGCCCCCTCACCAACTTCGTCCGATTCATCTCCTAAAACCAACAGAACTTTAATGTCTTATTTATCTGACCAGGAGGATGGCGTTTCCGACTTGGAGGGGTTCACTCTGGTGAGGGAGCGGCGCCGCTCGCGGCGCAGCCCCAAACCCGGGAGTTCCCCTCTAAGGAAGAAATAGTCTTCCTGGTCAAACTTATTTTCTAAAGCGAAAGCTGGTATCTCATTTTAGTGCTTAATTAGTTTATTTATTTATGTTTCAAACACAATGAAACACAATGCAGGATCTTTCATTTCATTCAATTAATTGCAATGGTTTACTTTCTTATCCTAAGTTTCCTAATTTATCCACTATTTGCAAGTCTCTTAATTATGATATTATTTTCCTCCAGGAAACTCATCTCAATTCACAGGACATTCAGAAGTCCTGGGAGAGTT
The DNA here is from genome assembly GCA_963971465.1 of Lepidochitona cinerea. NCBI lineage: Eukaryota > Metazoa > Mollusca > Polyplacophora > Chitonida > Tonicellidae > Lepidochitona > Lepidochitona cinerea. The sequence continues at coordinate 6,376,085 of OZ020555.1, read as the reverse complement.
CCTGGGGGGGTAAATGCCTATTTTCTTTTGGTTCTAATTTTTCTTGCGGGGTCGGCATTCTTTTCCATCCCCGACTGTCTGTTGAGTTTGTCAAAGTCCATAGGGACTTTGACGGCCGTCTACTTTATGTTGATTGTTCTGTTAATAATTATTCTTTTCGTTTGCTGTCTGTTTATGCTCCTTGTTTGGAGTGTGACAGGCGGGATTTCTTTCGTTCTTTAATTCCCCATTTAGTTTGTAGCCGGCCAATTATTATGGCCGGTGATTTTAACTGCATATTCGACCCGGGCCTCGACAAGGCTGGGGGCCACCCCACCAGAGGCAGCGGTGGGTCCGAGGTCCTAAGGTCAATATGTCAGGATTTTTCTTTGGTTGATTCATTTCGTTATATCAATCCTCAGTTACCTGCTTTTTCGTGGTCTAATAATACCGTTAAATCTTTACTTGATAGAATTTTTATTAGCCAGTCTTTAGTTAAACATTTAGTTAATTCAAATACATCTATATGTTCATTGTCTGATCACTTGTTTATCAATTCTTATTTTGTTTCATTGCCTAATTATACCAGGGTCGGCCCGGGGTACTGGCATTGTAATGTTAGTACTCTGGACGACCCTGATTTCCTTTCTGATTTTTTAGATATGTGGTCTGTCTTTTCGTCAGTGGCAGATTATTCCTGTTCCTGGTGGGAGGAATTCAAATATGAAGCTAAGTTACTTATTATTTCCCACAGTAAGAGATTATCCAAAATTCGAAATTCCAGTGTCCGACTTCTCCGTGAACAAATTCAGGAACTTTCGGCCTCCTCCCCTAGCTCCCTCCAACTTTCGGACCTCAAAAATCAATTAAACGATTTAGTTTCCTCTTTCAATTTCGGCGTAAAAATCAGATCAAAAGCTGTTAATTTTAATTTTGATGAAAAACCCTCGCGCTTCTTTTTTCAAAAGGAGAAGTCGCAGGCTCAGCGTAAAACCCTTGATTTTCTGACCGTTGAGGGTAAGGTCATTTCTGATTCTGATGAGTTATTATCTTCTGTTCGAGATTTCTATAAGTCTTTATTTTCTGCTGAGCCTGTCAGTGACACTTACCTTGATTATTTTTTCTCTGATTTGCCTTCTCTTTCGTCTGATATATCATTGACCTTAGAAGGTCCTATTACTTTAACTGAAGTTAAAGAAGCACTTAATGGCATGAAGGATTTTTCTTCGCCGGGTTCGGACGGCTTGCCGAAAGAATTTTATTTAAAATTTATTGATTTTATTGGTGTTGATTTTGTTAAATATTTGAATACCTGTTTTGCTAATAATGTATTATGTAACTCTCAACGCCTTGCTTATATTTCTTTAATTTGTAAAGATTCTTCCAATTCAGACAATCTTAAGTTCTGGCGTCCCATTTCTTTATTAAACCTTGATTATAAGATTATTTCCAAAATTTTATGTAACAGATTAAATCCCATTATGTACCTTTTAGTTAAAAAAGACCAAACATGTGCTGTTCCCGGACGATCAATTTTAGACAATGCTCATTTACTTCGAAATATTATTGATTATGTTAACTTTAAGAACCTTCCCGCTTTATTTTTATGCATTGACAATGAGAAAGCCTTTGATCGCGTTTCTCATGAATATTTATTTCGGCTCCTTGAAGTTTATAATTTTGGGCCTGTCTTTCGGAACTGGATCAAACTCTTGTATTCAGAGTCAAAAGCCTCGGTTTTGGTAAACGGTTTTATTACGGAGGAGTTCGACTTGAAGAGGGGCGTGCATCAGGGCTGTGCCCTTTCGCCTCTCATGTACGTCCTGTCGTTGGAGCCCCTGCTTAATAAAATCCGTGCAAAACCAGAAATTGAGGGGATATCACTCCCCGGTTCTAAAGAATTTGTAAAAATTTCCGCCTATGCAGATGATATTACCTGCACCCTTAAATCAAGGCTTTCTGTAATTCATATAATTAATTTGTGTGAGCTCTTTGGGGCTGGCTCAGGGTCCAAGATCAACTTAATCAAGACGTATGGTTTGTGGCTTGGTCGCTGGGCCAGCTCCGAAGAGCCCACCTTATACTCAATCAAAATGTTTTCATCTCTAAAGAAAATTATTGGTATTCAGTTTGCTTCCATTTTGCCTATTGATTTATGTACTTCAAATTTTAAACCTTTAGTTGATAAAATTACCAGTGTTCTGAACTTATGGAAAAATCGTCATCTTTCATTTAAGGGCCGTTCTTTATTAATAACCGTCCTTGGTTTGTCTAAGTTATGGTATGTTGGTTCAGTTCTTCCTTTACCTCCTGAGTTACTTAAAGTTATTAATCATTCAGTTTATAATTTCTTTTGGGGCGGGTCACATGAATGTTTGAAGAGGGAGGTTTTAGTTAACTCTGTTGAGTCTGGGGGTTATAATTTGGTTCACATTCCTTCTAAGTTGAAATCATTTTACATTATGCATATTAAACGTTTGGTTCAGTTACATGATTCTGATGAGTTTCCTTCTTGGGGTTATTTTGCTATTTATTGGATTGGTTTATCTTTACGTTCTTTATGCCCTCAGTTTGCCCGAAATTCCATTCCTCATTCATCATCATCAACCTATTTTTATTCTAAAGTTATGTCTGCATATAAAGAATTGCTTATATTAAATCCCTCTGTTGATATTCTTAATTTGTCCACAAAGCAAGTTTATGTTATGTTTGTAAACAACATTTTTGTTAAACCACCGGTTATTTCTTTATATCCCCAGATTAACTTTCGTAATGTTTTCCTATCTATAAATTCACATATATTAGATTCTTCAG
>OZ020555.1:6358292-6365792 GCA_963971465.1 Lepidochitona cinerea | reverse complement strand
ACTCCAAACCACTGTCCCCAACGGCCAACCACTGTCAAACTGGTCAGTTTGCATTCACACATCGTTTTCGGACAAATTACACTCACTTTTCAATGTTTTCCTTACTTATACAGTAATAATACACCGCGCATGCTCACTCAACACACTTCTACATACACCACATTGAAACAAGTTATACCGTTGTGTTCCTCTCGTCGGTCTGATTCCAATGAAACAAACCAGGGCCATATCCATCGATTACGTCCCGCTGAATTCCAATATCGATTTTCACCATTATGACGTCAGGCCATTGATGACGACGTTAACAACGCCGTTGCTAGAGGCAAGAAGGGTGATATTGGCCCCAAAACAACTGTAAATGCTCCGATTTGAATGCGGTTTTTTTCCGATACCACTAATAGATATGCGCCGCACTCGTTCATAACATATTTAGACCTCTCCTGGCAAAGGAAATAGTCGGGTATGAAATTACCTAGCATTTCGTTCAATTCACTGTTACCCATATATCACTATTTTCATATCCGATGATACTAAAAACATGAAAAACGCGTGGATCGGGGTGCGCCATTACCTCGACTTGTCGAGGTATCGCTTCTCGGCCTTTTGGCTAAGATCAAAGTGTAGTATCTGTTCTTATCAGCTTAATATCTGATACGTCTTCCATTGGAAGGCATCGATATTAAAGGGGCATGAGCTGCCAAAATGTTGATATTTTGACGTAAACACAGAATGTTGAAATTATCGGCTATTTTTCTCAAGACGTATGATTCAGAAGCTTTGTAGTGCTTCTAGTCTCGGAAATGTACGATAAAGTATTGTTTTGAACTAACTTTGGCTTAGAATGAATGAATGGTCGTCCCGGTTATTTAAATTTTGCTACTTTTCGAACACGTTTTCGGTTCGTACAGGGCACATACTGTATGGATTTTCCTCATTCCAACGCCAATCATTTAGTTTTTCGATGGCCTTCAAAGCCTCTTACTGTCGTGACGATCAGAAATTATGAAAAAAGTGTGAATTTCGGCAGCTCATGCCCCTTTAAACTGATTTTTGGAACTAGGCGAGAGATCTGGAGCTTGCTCCATCCCCGCCACGGGTCGACCCGGTATTGCAGTACTTCCGGGACTGGCCCACTACTTTAATTTAAATCAATAATAGACTTACATTTCGTTTACTTGCATTCTGATGCTTATTTTCTATATTTTCAGGTAAACATGAGCCTAATCCATAGTACATCGAAAACCCGTCCAGGGGGGGTTAATGGGTATTATTGAAAACGTTAGCAGCAAGGTTAGATGTTCCGCAAGAAAAATAAAACATAAAAAGACTGATTACAGCACCCGGTGTTCCCAGGCGGTCACCCATCCAAGTACTAACCGGGCTCGACGTTGCTTAACTTCGGTGATCGGACGAGAACCGGTGTTTTCAACGTGATATGGCCGTAATCGAAAGATACAGGTAAAAACAGTCTTAAAAAGTAGAACGCTTTAGGTATAACACACAAACGCGCCATCCGATTTCATGCTGGCTACTCCAAACCACTGTCCCCAACGGCCAACCACTGTCAAACTGGTCAGTTTGCATTCACACATCGTTTTCGGACAAATTACACTCACTTTTCAATGTTTTCCTTACTTATACAGTAATAATACACCGCGCATGCTCACTCAACACACTTCTACATACACCACATTGAAACAAGTTATACCGTTGTGTTCCTCTCGTCGGTCTGATTCCAATGAAACAAACCAGGGCCATATCCATCGATTACGTCCCGCTGAATTCCAATATCGATTTTCACCATTATGACGTCAGGCCATTGATGACGACGTTAACAACGCCGTTGCTAGAGGCAAGAAGGGTGATATTGGCCCCAAAACAACTGTAAATGCTCCGATTTGAATGCGGTTTTTTTCCGATACCACTAATAGATATGCGCCGCACTCGTTCATAACATATTTAGACCTCTCCTGGCAAAGGAAATAGTCGGGTATGAAATTACCTAGCATTTCGTTCAATTCACTGTTACCCATATATCACTATTTTCATATCCGATGATACTAAAAACATGAAAAACGCGTGGATCGGGGTGCGCCATTACCTCGACTTGTCGAGGTATCGCTTCTCGGCCTTTTGGCTAAGATCAAAGTGTAGTATCTGTTCTTATCAGCTTAATATCTGATACGTCTTCCATTGGAAGGCATCGATATTAAACTGATTTTTGGAACTAGGCGAGAGATCTGGAGCTTGCTCCATCCCCGCCACGGGTCGACCCGGTATTGCAGTACTTCCGGGACTGGCCCACTACTTTAATTTAAATCAATAATAGACTTACATTTCGTTTACTTGCATTCTGATGCTTATTTTCTATATTTTCAGGTAAACATGAGCCTAATCCATAGTACATCGAAAACCCGTCCAGGGGGGGTTAATGGGTATTATTGAAAACGTTAGCAGCAAGGTTAGATGTTCCGCAAGAAAAATAAAACATAAAAAGACTGATTACAGCACCCGGTGTTCCCAGGCGGTCACCCATCCAAGTACTAACCGGGCTCGACGTTGCTTAACTTCGGTGATCGGACGAGAACCGGTGTTTTCAACGTGATATGGCCGTAATCGAAAGATACAGGTAAAAACAGTCTTAAAAAGTAGAACGCTTTAGGTATAACACACAAACGCGCCATCCGATTTCATGCTGGCTACTCCAAACCACTGTCCCCAACGGCCAACCACTGTCAAACTGGTCAGTTTGCATTCACACATCGTTTTCGGACAAATTACACTCACTTTTCAATGTTTTCCTTACTTATACAGTAATAATACACCGCGCATGCTCACTCAACACACTTCTACATACACCACATTGAAACAAGTTATACCGTTGTGTTCCTCTCGTCGGTCTGATTCCAATGAAACAAACCAGGGCCATATCCATCGATTACGTCCCGCTGAATTCCAATATCGATTTTCACCATTATGACGTCAGGCCATTGATGACGACGTTAACAACGCCGTTGCTAGAGGCAAGAAGGGTGATATTGGCCCCAAAACAACTGTAAATGCTCCGATTTGAATGCGGTTTTTTTCCGATACCACTAATAGATATGCGCCGCACTCGTTCATAACATATTTAGACCTCTCCTGGCAAAGGAAATAGTCGGGTATGAAATTACCTAGCATTTCGTTCAATTCACTGTTACCCATATATCACTATTTTCATATCCGATGATACTAAAAACATGAAAAACGCGTGGATCGGGGTGCGCCATTACCTCGACTTGTCGAGGTATCGCTTCTCGGCCTTTTGGCTAAGATACCAACATAGCGATCTGGGGACACGAGTCAGAACATAGTGCCACCTCCTGGACCTTACTGACTGAAGTTCAGCTACGTACGTTTCACGTTCAACCAGTTGAACGGAAGGCCCATTGTCGGGACTCCCCGAATAAAGATCATTTGTATGTGTGATTGTGTCCTGCGAGCAGGCAGTGAGAATGTCTAACGGGATTGATTTAGGTCTTTTAAAGAAAACAGTGAGGCTCACTTTAACCGGGTCTTCACCACCTTCTCTGGAAGTCATTGATGGGCTTCTTGAAGCTTTCAAAAATGTTGGAGTGAAAGAAGAAGACATCATGGGCCTTGGCCACTTAAAAGGAAGAGTATGGCATGCGTGCTTTGAATCCTCTAGGGCTTATGAATCAGTATTGAAATTGCATGATTTCCGGATTGGTAAAAGGGATTGTGTTGTGTCCGTCACCAGTTTTTCAAAATCCACATTCCAAGTAAAGTTTTACCAAGTCCCTCTATTCGTGAGACACAGCGAGATCGGAGCCTTCTTAGCCCCTTTTGGCAATGTGATGAAAATCGATTTTCAACCCCAGAGGAACAAGGGTTTCGTTACACCTGTCCGAGTGGCAACGATAGAAACGTCTGAAGAGAATCGCTCAAAAATTCCCTACACTTGCATTATCAGCGACTACTCTATTTTAGTGATGGTGGACGGCCGTGAACCGAAGTGCTTGCGCTGCGGTAAGATCGGCCATGTCCGTAGAGACTGTGATGCTGTTTGTTGCACAAAGTGCAGATCCTTTAACCATACCACCGACAACCATCCCGTGTTCAAATCTCCATCATTTGCTGATCGGGTCAAAGGTCGCCCATCCAGGGAACCTGAGCCTGAGCCTGAGCCGGAAGTCACCTTTGAGCCTGAAACCACCTCTGAGCAGATTGCTCCCGATGCCGAGACGTCAGAAGAGCCGGAACTTTCTCATTATCCCGCTCCAACGAGTGCATGTGATCCCCTGGATGAACCCCCCACCCCTCTGAACCAAATGGAACTGTCTCCAACTATCTCTCCAACGTACCGACAAATGCAATACGGCAATGAGTGCGAGCTGGAGGATGACCCTCCTTACTTTCAGGACTCTCCCTCACCCGACCGATCTATCACAATGCTTTCTATGTTAACCGACCAAGATGCTTCTGCTGATCTGGAGGGTTTCACGGAGGTGAGGGGGAGGCGAAATAAAAGGCGCAACTCCCCCACTTCTGTGTCTCCCATACGGAAGAAGTAGACCTCCTGGTCGATTCTCGGAAGATGAAATCTTCTGTCCTTGATTTTTGATGAGTTGTCTTTGTTAGGTCTGAAAAATAAAAAATAATAAAAAAATAGATATGATGGGGTCTTTAAAACTTCATACAATCAATTGTAATGGGCTTCGGGATGTTGTGAAGCGCCAGCATTTTTTGTCTCTATTTTCTGTTATGGAACTTGATGTCGTGTTTCTTCAGGAAACCCACTTAGATAGCAAATCTACGGAAGACCAGTGGTTGTCATCTTTTCCTGGTAAATGTTTTTTCTCGTATGGTTCCCCTCATTCACGGGGTGTGGGGATTGTTTTTGGGCCACATATAAATGTTAACATAGAGAAGATACAAAGAGATTTCGAAGGGCGGTTTCTGGCATTAGATTGTATTTTTGATAAATTTTCTGTCAGACTTGTTGCGATATATGCCCCATCCTTAGAAAAGGATAGGCGAGATTTTTTTGACAACCTTCCTTCTATTTTGGTAACAAAACATCCAATTGTTCTAGCAGGAGATTTCAATTGTATATTTAATCCTGATATTGATAAGATAGGTGGTAACCCAAATAGAAGTCTTGGGGGCAGTGATCTGCTGAAGAAGCTATGTACAGATTTTTCCCTGGTAGACTCTTACAGGTTTTTACATAAGAACAATACAATTACCTCATGGTCTAGCTCCTCTGTTTCTTGTTTACTGGATAGAATTTTCGTTTCTACTTCGATTGTAAACAATATCTTTTCATCAGAAATCTCACCATGTAGTTTTTCAGATCATAGCTTTGTTAACACCACTCTTTCAGATCTTCATATTAACACCAAAGGCCCTGGCTACTGGAAATGTAATGTATCTGTTTTGGGCGATGGCGACTTCCGAGAAGAGTTTGCTGAGATGTGGGTTGTCTTCAACACCGCTTGCAATCTTTCACATGCCTGGTGGGAAGATTTCAAAAAAGAAACCAAGGCTCTTATTATTAAGCATAGCAAAAGGTTGTCGGATGTTCGCCGTCGCTCAATCAGAGACATCAAGCGGAGGATCTTTTCTTTGAATCAAGCTGATTCGCTATCCCCTAATGTAAATGTTTTAAAAGAAGAACTTAATGAGCTATTGTCCGCCTTCAATGACGGTGTTAAGATCCGTTCAAAATGTATCAATTTTAATTATGACGACAAACCATCAAGGTATTTTTTCAATAAGGAAAAACGAAGAGCTCAAAACAAAAACATCTCTTCAATTGTTGTAAACAACAAAACTTACCATACTACAGAAGAAATTGTTCCCGTTGTTAAGGATTTTTACACAGACCTTTTTTCCTCAGAGTCTATCTCTGATACAATGTGTAACTTTTTCTTTTCCGACTTGTCCACTCTGTCAAATGACGAGAGTGAATCTCTGGAGGGACCGGTGACTCTTGAGGAGGTCCGGTTGGCTCTGGGTGGTATGAAGAATTTTTCGTCCCCGGGGTCGGACGGGCTTCCAATGGAGTTTTACCGGTCATTTTTGGACTTGATCGGTCCAACTTTTGTAAGATATATTAATCATTGCTTTGATGGCTCATTGTTAGCGCCTTCTCAGAGGTTCAGCTTAATATCCCTTATTTGTAAGGACCCCTCCAATTCAGAAAACCTAAAAAATTGGAGACCAATTTCATTGTTAAACTTAGACTACAAAATAATTTCAAAGGTAATGTGTAACAGGTTAAACAATGTTATGTCATCTTTAATCCATGTAGATCAGTCTTGTGCAGTCCCTAACAGATCTATTTTAGATAATTGTCATCTTTTACGAAATATTATGGATTACGTTACATTTAAAGACTTACCTGCATTGTTCCTTTGTGTTGACAACGAGAAAGCCTTTGACCGCGTTTCACACGACTACCTTTTTCGGCTGCTAGAAACTTTGAATTTCGGAACGTCATTTCGGAAATGGATTAAGCTCTTATATTGTGAGTCAAAAGCATCGGTTTTAGTCAACGGTTTTATTTCTGACGAGTTCCCATTGGGGCGGGGCGTCCATCAGGGCTGCGCCTTGAGTCCTCTCCTCTACGTCCTCGCCTTGGAACCCCTCCTTAATCAAATACGTTCAAAACCTGAAATTGTGGGGATTAGCCTCCCTGGTTCAAACCTTAAAGTCAAATTGACAGCATACGCAGACGACGTTACCTGCACCCTCTCGACGAGGCTTTCTCTTGTTCATGTTATAAATCTTTTCGAGCTGTTTTCTTTTGCCTCTGGGTCCAAAATAAATCTTATTAAGACGTATGGTTTGTGGTTAGGCCGTTGGGCCAATTGTGTAGAGGATTTGCATGGAATAACTATGTTTAATAACTGTAAGAAGATTCTGGGTGTTTTTATTAGTCCTCATAATTTTTCTACCAGATTTAACTTTGATAAATGTATAGAAAAGATAGAGTCAGTTTTCAACCTTTGGAAAGGTAGACACTTGTGCTTTCGGGGCAAATCCATCCTGGTTAACTCCCTTGCTTTGGTCAAACTGTGGTATTTGGCGTCCGTATGTACCTTGCCGGAAAGCGTATGTAAAAAGATAAACTCTGTTCTCTTCAGATTTTTTTGGGGTAGTCCCCATGAATGTATAGCTAGGAAGGTTTTGTACATGCCCTACGGGCAAGGTGGTTTTGGTGTTGTACACCTACAGTCTAAGATGTCTGCCCTTCATATTATGCATGTAAGGAGGTTGCTTTTGCAATTCAATTCCCCAACGCCTCATCCGTGGGTGTTTTTTGCGGTCTATTTTGTTGGCATGCCACTAAGAAAGTTTAGTCCCCTAATGGCTAAAAATACTATTCCTCATGCGTCCTCAATTCCAGAATTTTATTCTTCCGTTTTGTGTTCTTTAAGAAGATATCTACTGCTTGACTCTGATCCCGATTTTGGTCAGCTCACATGTAAAAGG